>JAYESA010000004.1:158179892-158202392 GCA_036927795.1 Iris macrosiphon
GCACAATATTTAATTAATTACCAAATGACTAAAATATCCTTTCCTAAAAAATGTGGTAGTGATAAATCTACCCCCCGTAGAAGAATTTCTTTCTCGAAATTAAAACTCTCATCCCTCTCTCTTGGGCCAGTCATATCATATTCATACAAATCTTATTATGGTCAAACCCCATCAATCACAGTCTAAAATAGTATATATCCTAAAATATACAATCATATCATTCTACTGAAAGAGAAATCATACTTAGATATAGTCTCTAACTATCATAAAATTCAGTCTCTGTCCTGCTGAGGTATCTCCCTTTACTGGTGAGGTAATCTGCTATGCCACCTGTGGCCTATTCCATCATACAATATTAATCATCGATCTTATCAAGATATTCTTAATATTAAGGGTTACTAAATACTAGTGATATACTCTAATTCTAGGTCATGGACATGCTTAGCTCACTGTCACTTGCTATTTAGGATACTATTCAAGATACTGCTAAGATACTACCTCCTTGTTCTGTTTCAATCATCAAAATTTCTCAATCATTCTCTTGCAAGGAATACTTGTATACATTTTCAATCATATATTTTATTAGCACACCCTCGTCCAACTTATCACTCCCTATAGGATACCTTACTTAAATCTTATTACTGTCTACACAAGGCATCAGCTCTCATATGTATTTTTAGACGACATCATCATACTAAGTTACTCGTGTCTCTTCTCTATATTATTATACTAAAATTACTTGCCTCAACTTCCATAATACTTGAGGTACTCCATCTCTTGTTATTAGGATATCTCTTTCTATCCGATACTTGGCGTAACTCATCCTCTAACATTTGTTAATCATCCTAAGGTTCTCATCTGTACATTAGTATCATAATAAATACACAATTATCTTCTAGTCATTATAACACCATGACATCTTACTGGTATTCTTATATCCCTCGGACTATTCTCTGATACATAAGACCTCTATATTCAAAATTGGCAAGGTACTATACCTACTAAACTTACTTCTATATATATATATATATATATATATATATATATATTGTCTCTCTCCTCTACTGCTTGGATCACTTATACTATTACTTCCAAATGACTTTCCATCCATATAACTGATACACCAATTTAATATCATTACACAAGGTACTTACTGTTACTAGCATATTGCTCAACTAATCCCTAATATAGAAATACTAACACTCTTGATCTAGTAACACTAGCTTCAAAACTACATAATATATACCCTTAATGTTCTAGGACACTAGCTTTCTTATTAGATCACCCCATCACACTCACTAGAACCCATGATCACTTGCATCCAATGCACTAGTTATTAACTTCTACATGTTTCACTTCACTCCCAAAGGCGGACATATGGTTCTATATCTCTATTGATGTATATGTATTTCTTCTCAAACCTTTTATAAACACATACACAAATCAGTGATATATATCTTTCATGACCAATCTTGATAATTCCTAACACATGACATAATATTAACACTCAATCTTTCACTTTATGATACTCATGAACTTCCACACTGACACTTACCACCCACTGTGCATCCTGCATTCAATTTTTAGACACTCTTCCACCTATTACTTCCAAAACATCACTAGTCTCAATATCAGGTAATATATCCATCATTAGTCATATACTGGTACACTCCTATCTACTCACATCAATGCTCTACCATACCTTAACACAAGTCCTACTACTTTAGCACAATGTATTATTATTCCTTGATACTTTCCTATATACTTATGGGTACCATTCTACTATGGCATGCTTACTAATATCCTTGATGCATATATATTTCTCTACTCTTGACACACCCAAGTATCAACCACCAAATTGAATATCATGCTCTATTATTTTTTAACACAATTTTTTTATACTTAAATGTTTACATGGATCACCCGACTACCTAAATTCATAACTATCCAGAACCGACATGCTGATTCTGATACTAACTCCTGGAATCACTACTGATATTCTCTACTCCTTCTTCTAACTATAGTACCCATACTATCTATAATGACACCTATCATAGAACTATTTCTACAAAGTACTATACTATGGGTTATCCCTAGATTTATGCATATTGCTCACCTGTCCAACCAAGAACTACTTACAGACTCATAAACCACACTCTCAACAGTCAATACTGATACTCAAGACATAGACCTAATTGTAATTCACCAATTATCATACTAACAAGGAACCCTAATAAAAATAAGCTATATAAGAAACTAGAGAACTGAAGGTATTTCTACTGCTAAGCTAAGGAACAATGGAACAAAGTCCTACAATAATAGAAATGAATAAGTATTGAGATGATACTTTAAGAATCAATTTAAGATACAATCTGATAATCATACACGTCTGTCCGAAATTATGATACTCAGAATTCTCGCCACGCTAGTAAGCATAGCTGCGATAAACGATAGATTTCATAACTAGGGTATGCAACTCTATAATCATATCATCTAGAATCCTCACCACGCCAACCGGTATGGCTGCGAGAAACTCTAAGTTTCATAACTAAAATATGTACATCTGAAGTCAGGTCCCTACCTTTCTACTTTGCTAGCTAATATGACTGCGATAAACTCTAGGCTCCATAACCAAAGTAGATATTTTACCATTCTCACGGTCCTCATCAACATATGTCATCAGATGATACCGTAACTTAGTTCGTAAAATTTCTCTTGATATGAAATCAAACTCAATAACGAACACCAAGATTTAAAATTAACTGATCACCAAGAATCAAATTCAACAATCGATCACCAAGAATAAAATTTAACAACAATAAGTGAGAGCGGACGGAAATAAGGGAAAAGATTTGAAATGGGAATTGTAATAAGATTCTCAAGGGTCATCCCAGGAATCTCTCAAAAAATTTATGATTGAGTATCCTCATCCTAATATCTTATATCCTGTATCATATATCCTATCACAGGCTCGTAGAAGTATAACTAAGTCGTCGCACTACTACGATATCGCAAAACTTACGAAGCCTGACCTGCATGGGCCACCACTAAAAATGTGTCACGACCCGCACCCGGTGTAAGGGTACCAGTCGGAAATAACGCACAGCCTACGTCGCAAAATCGGATAAAGAATAGAATAGTCACAATACAACTAAGATGGAAATGAGCACGAATCAGCCGCAGAATTGGATAAAGAATAGAACTGTCTGGGTAATCTATCTAACAATATAATGAACCACTAACAATGATAATATATACTCAATCACAGACCTAAGATGGAAATGAGCACGAATCAGATAAAGAATAGAATAGTCATAATACAACTCACGAGTCTAAATAATACATCAATGAGTCTGAAAGAAATAACAAAATAAGCTGAAGACAAATCCAGTACAAGAATACTAAGAAGCTACTACTCCCGGGTCAACTGTCTCAGTTGGGATAAGTTCCTCCTGAGCTAGGGTCTCAGACTCTAGACCCATAACATCCTGAGGTCCATAATAGGTAGGGTACCACTCCTCAATATCATCTGGAAAAATATATCCAGTCAGGAAAAGAGCAGAGTACATCTCTAACATCAGTTCTAATCAATGGTAAAAACTATATAACAGTAAATAGATGTGAATATACAAGATGCACAATAGGTACGAGAGAGACATACAATAAGAAAATACTGGAACAAATACAATAATGAACAATATACCAATGAACAAGAGTACTAATGTCTAAGTGTGTGAGTACTAGCTTTAACATATGATCGGCTTGGGACATGATACAATATATATGGCCTGGCTAATTATACGTGCGGTGTATGATCAACACTATTCAATAATAGTACTTAATACGATAGGGGTATTGATCACATATCTACACTAAAGTACTCCCCACCCTCGACTAGTATAATAGATCCAATCACGGTATGCTATGGCACAAGATTCTCCAAGAAGATAGCTAGTCTTCCCGAGAATCAGTGTCTATACATGTACAAGATAACCAATGAAATAATACTTGTACCATATACACTATATACCAAGAAATAATATCTTATGACGAGATCCGGATATACCAATCTGTGTAACCATAGTGTCAAGAGAACATGGATATCTACACTAGATACAATGAACATAGAGGATATCATAAATGAGAAACTATCAGAGAATGTACTCGCCTGAAGTCCAATAAATAGTCTCACTGATTTCTGACACGGTGTCTCGAAGACCTAGATATGGAATACAATATCAATACAAGGTTCCGAAAAGAGAATACGTTAAACTAGTCAAATCCTAGGTCAACAAGTTAATTCTAAATCAAAAGTCAACTATGGTCAACTATAGTCAATTATGGTCAACTACCTATTTCTAGGTTGCAAAAGCCTAACACAAAAATATTGGGTCAAGATACTAAAGTCTAAGCCATAAAAACCATATCTTAAAAGTTACGATACCGTATCTCCAGATACGTGAATCCAAGGTAAAATAATAATATAAAATATCCAACAATTATTTATAATATAGAATCATAATTACAAACATTAAATAGGTATCGTAGTTTTGAACCAACTTGGTATCTCAATAATAAATCACAAACTTGATACCCAAACTCAATACCTTGGGTATCCCCAATTACCTTGGTTTTCTCAAGGTAATTCACAATACCTTGTTATATTAACTACCCGTAATATTTATATGCATACATACTACACTAATTATTATATATACACAATAGTAAAATTAGCAAATTAAGAGATACATCCATATATATATTAATACTAAAGTAAGTAAGTATATATATATATAAACTGACTAACTGTCACCAAAAACCATTCTGCTATCACTGAAACTGCTGATTATATAAATATACTGCTATTTTATTGACAGTTTCCTGCACTGTCACTAAAGCCCTGATATGTTGCTGATACGCTGCTGTTTCAGCGACAGCTTTCCTGAACTATAGCTGGCTGCTGTCCCGATTTCCCTGCTGCTGCTGCCCTTCAGCGACACTGCTGCTGCTGCTGTGGCTGATTTGTTGTCCCTGCTGTCACTATAAGCATATATCTATATATACAATATATATGTATAACACATATGTATATATATAACCCTCATATATATATACATCTATATACATAATAACTACTAATAACTATACCTACACCCCTTTCTAGTATTAGGAACATAATTACTATATAGCAACAACACACATACATAAAATATATTGATAACTATACATACATATATGTATATATATATATATATATATATATATATATATATATATATATATATATATATATATATATATATATATATAACATCCCTATATAAATATAAATATCCACTTATATATATATATATATATATATATATATATATATATATATATATATATATATATATATATATATATATGCTACAATATGTATATACTTACACAATAACACCTATAATCAACATAGTACCATATATATGTATAGTTACAACCATATAGAATATATGTACTTAACAAACACATATAATAATAATAATATCATACATCTATATATTGTAACAACATATATACATATTTACACATAACATATATACTATAATATATATATATATATATATATATATATATATATATATATATATATATATATATATATATAAGAATGGCTACATAATATATACTCATATAGTACATACATAATACATAGATCTAAGACACAAGAAGCATAATTATATATACAATAATATATATAATATATATATATATACACAAATACAATCTTCATGAATTTATAACACAAGAAATAGATCTACAAATAATTCATATACACATATGGAGAGTCACATCGTATCCCACTAGACCTAGGATACGCATGTGACATGTGTCCACCATACATCCAAATGTATCCCGAAGGACACAAACAAGTCACATATATTATTTATGAATAATACGAAGAGTCAAATATAGATCTACGTGTCCGTGTCAAAATATGCCATGTACAAAGTCCCGTATCGGAGGGGATATAAACTCTCTCAAATATTTCTATAGATAGTATGGTATGGGTTAGAATTTATTGTTTTAGCAGCAGATGATTGAGATTTAGAGTAAGGGTGCAGATGTGTGATTATTTTAATTAAATCCTTGGCGTGCCCTACCATTGTTGAATTATTCGGAGCCCAACATCAGCCCATAAATTCCAACGGACTGTGGTACTTTTGACTTGACCCGCCAATTTAGGCACTGGACTTTTCCGTCACTCAAAATCAAATCCGTTGTGCCCTAAATTAATTGCACAACTTTCTGTATCCAAAATCCCATATTTAATCCCGTGTCAGACACCTGTGTCATTACCTTTAATTTTGAGACACCAACTTAACCCGTTGAGTCAGACCAACTAAAGGGTCCAAGACTGACACCAAGCCTACACCATTTTTGACCTTTGTGTCACTCCCAAATTGAGACCCCAAGTGTCCCTATTTAATTTAAAAGTGCAGGATATTTTTATTCTAATTAAATCGGGAATACCAACTTTGACTAATCCCATTTTAATCTTCATTTAATTCCAATACCCATTTAATTAAGCCCATGCCAAACACACAACACCCCCTCACCCTACAAAACACCAAACACCTATTTTTCCATAATTTTCCCATCATTTTATGTGATTATGCAATTACCCAAACTTAAGGGGCTAAATTATAAATGTTGTGACTTGTGGCACACCCTCATTGGTCAAGGCCAAATGGAGAGGCCACCCTCTTCTTTGACCGGTCAACATCACACCCCCCTCTGCTTTGCATGAAGAAACCATTCTCTTCATGTAAAATCTACACCACACATTTGAAATAAGCCCATCCCCACCCTCTAATCATCACACCCCTTCCTATAAAATGTCACCATCACATCCCTCGTCCCTATGCCGGCCCTAATCCCCAAAAACCTAGGAAACCTCACCCCCTCTCTCTCCTTCCTCCTCTACATTAAAAACTGAGCCCTCCATATTTCTTTCTTCTTCTTCTTCTTCCTTTCTTCTTCTCCTTTCTTGGAGAATCGGTACTCCGGCCAACTCACCATTCTCCCGCGGCCGTCCACCACGAGCCGGCCACCCCTCGAGCCACTGCCCGACTACCACCCCTCCTCGAGGATCTTCCGCGTCTTCCATGCCTTTGGAGGGAAAGACCGGCACAGCGAGGTGTACACATCGCAGGGCCTCCGCGACCGTCTGGTGCGGCTCTCGGTGTCGACCGCCATCCAGTTCTACGACCTCCAGGGCCGCCTCGGCTATATCGTCACCCCAGGACACATTCATACACTATTTTCGTCACCCCAGGACACATTCATACACTTGTAACGAATGTTAGATGTTCGTAACACCTTGATGTATGCACCTGAGTATATCGTCACTCCAGGACACATTCATACACTATTATCGTGCCAGATTTCCTGTATCCTGATACTGACATCATAATCGGGGACTGGGACGACCTTAGCATCGCGTATATTGAGTTATTTCTGTGTGACGAGACTGTTAGATAGAGGTTCAGGTTCAACGCACAATCATTGATCGCTTGGGATGGGAAAGACAGTTACTAGATGTTTGGGCTCCTCTGCACGCGCTTATATATGTATATGTACTATTTCTGTAGTGATCATGTATCTAGTGTAGTTGTAACACCCGTATGACTCTTTGCCCGGAGCTGCGATATGTCCCGTGTGTCTCCATGTCCGGAGCTATGATTTTATTTTGGATAGCCCATGCGTCGAACATTGTCTTCAAACTGTGTCACACTTAGTTGGTTATGCTAGATTACCCCGTCGATGCACTTGTACTTTATGTCATACTTGGCATGCTGTATTTTTGTACCTTGTTACGTCCCTCTGAGGACCTGGTCCCCTGCCAGTTTTGCAGCATAGACGATTACAGAGCATTGGAGTTGCTGATGGAGTTGCACGTCTTGCGGGCATTATACCAGGTACTCATATCATTTACACCGGCATTATGGTTACATTATTCTTATTGATTATTCATCTGTTGTTGTAGCCTAGTTTTTGTAGACTCATCTCTTCTCGAGTCTATTCGAATTTATGTATTATTGGGCGGCCGACTTTAGCACATATAGCTCTTTCTTGTATACTACTGTACATTATGGATTGAGACATAGAGGTTTATATTTATGGGATATCTAGATAGTGCCCTTTATATTATACAGCTTATACGTATTTGAGTCAGACCAGAGTCTGGTCGGATGCGTAGATGGCATGTCACGTATTCCTGATCCTATATATTTTAGGCCTGGGGCGTGATATATTTTTGTGGTGGCCCATGCAGGTCCGTATTAAATCGTCTTGGTCACCTGACTGTACCAAGCGAGCTTGCAAATTAGGAATAGATATTATGATTGTTGAATAGGATCTTAATCCATAATCGATTTTAAAAACTCACTTTGTATGTGATTATCGCCCTTGTACTTCCAATCTATAATCGTTCAATTTTTGTCATTATCATTGTTTCTCATCCCCTATTGTTCGGGAAGACGAATGCTTGTGCCTGATAATTTCCCTCCAGAAGAAGATCGAAGTCCGACGACGGAAGATAGAATTATGATAACATTCTCTGAGAAGATTGTTACCCTGAGTAGGATAGATTGATAAGTTTTTTTGGATTTTAGAACTAGTATGGAAGGGTAGCAAGAGAATTGGAACTAGTAGTACCCTATTCGTACTTAAGATAGCAGTGATCTTGGAAGTACTGGGAGCTGGAATGATTGTTGATCATAACCTAGAATAATTTATGGAGGTGCATAGCCCGATGCTAGAAATTAGTTGTTGTAAATGATAACAATACCAGGAATGATATTATGGACTAGAGGAGATAAAATTTTAGGCTCTCACTTGGAAGATAATGATCTGATTCCAGGAATTCTAGTATGTGCTTGGGTGATACCATTATTGTACTATGTGACTTAGAGAGATGAATAACGAAAAGAAGAAATTTAAGAAATAAATTTTAGAAAAAACCTTGAGGAGAAGAGAAATTATACATTAGGCAAGAAAATATTTTCTTTTGAGGATTGATGTTAAAAACAGAACAGGAGAATTTATCTTGAGGTTAAAGTCTCGACGATGACATCATCCTAGCATGAGTTGGTTGAGCCAATACCACGCGACGCTGGATTGTCGACGTGGTTGCATTTTTTTTTTTAGGCCACCAGATTACCTAGGGTTGAGTTTCTTCAGGGAGCCCAGGAGCATGGGGCCCATCTACCTTAGGGACACACAATGCAAAGGGTGAACCAGTGTACCCCCGCATTATATCGAGTTTGAGGATGTGTTACTAGAGGATCTCCCAAGCCTGCCACCTGACAGAGAGATTGAGTTCACTATAGAGTTGACTCCCGGAGCCGAGCCAGTTACTTCCTCCGTTTACAGACTAGCACCGAAGGAGTTGGTTGAGTTAAAAGTCCAAGTAGATGATCTCTTAGATAAGGGTTTCATACGAGCTAGTGTATCTCCATGGGGAGCACCCATTCTATTTGTACCAAAGAAGGATGGGATGATACGCTTGTGTATCGATTACAGGGCGTTAAATGCTGTAACGATAAAGAACAAGTATCCACTGTCGTGCATCGATGATTTTTTTGAATCAGCTAAGTGGTGCATGTGTATTCTCAAAGATCGATCTCAGATCCGGTTATCATCAGATCAAGGTACGGAGAGAGGACATCCCGAAGATGGCTTTCGGATGAAATAAGGGCACTATGAGTTTCTAGTCATGTCGTTCGGTTTAACCAATGCACCAGCAGTATTTATGAGTCTGATGAACGGTGCTTTCCACCAGTACTTAGATAAGTTCATGGTGGTAGTTATCGACAACATCTTGGTATATAGTTAGGAGGAGCATGAGAGACATCTCAGGGTCGTGTTGGAGATGCTGAGACAGGAGAGATTGTATGCCAAGCTCAGCAAATATGAGTTATGATTAGATAGAATAAATAGTCTATGCATCAGGACGACTAAGGGTTCATGAGAAGAACTATCAGACACACGACCTAGAGCTAGCTGCAGTGATATTTGTACGAAAGCTATGGCGACACTACCTTTATGGAGAGCATGTTAAGATTTATACAGAACACAAAAAGTCTGAAGTATGTCTACATGCAGAGGAAAATCAAAATGAGACAGAGGCACTGGCTAGAGTTGATGACAGATTATGATATCAAGTTACAGTACCACCCTGACAAGGCGAATGTAGTAGCAGATGCCTTAATTTGGAAGCCCATGGCATATCTTTATGACTCAGCGCCAGTTGTTAGAGGATTTTTAGGAACTCAGGATTGAGATTGTATTGCCAGGCATGGGTAGATAGATGGCCAGTCTCGAGGTTCAGTCCACATTTATTGAGAGGATCAAGGCAGCCTTGCCTACGGATAAGAGATTTAGACGACTGCGAGAAAGGACAGAGGCTGACATACAAATGGGACTCAGGATTCATGAAGACAACATTGAGGTATGGAGATCGCTTATATGTTCCGAGTGGCAAGCTACGCCAAGATTTGATGACCGAGGCTCATAGCTTGATTTATTCTATTCATCTCAGGGGTACGAAGATGTACCAAGATTTGAGACAATATTTCTGGTGGCATGGGATGAAAAAAGAGATTGCAAGATTCATGGCGAGATATTTAGTTTGTCAGCAAGTCAAGGCTGAACATCAGAGAACTGCAGGACTATTGCAGCCGCTTCCCATTCCCGAGTGAAAGTGGGAACACATTACCATGGACTTCGTTACAGGATTCCCGTGGAGCCCTAGCGGGAAGGATACAGTTTGGGTTATCGTAGACAAACTCACCAAGTCTGCACATTTCTTGCCCTTCAGAGTTGGGCAGTCCACGGAGATATAAGGTGACATGTATATGAGACAGATAGTATGACTGCATGAAGTGCCTGTCAGTATTGTATCGGATCATGATTCCAGATTCACGTCATATTTTTGGCGGAGTATACAGGAGAGTCTAGGAACTCGTCACAAGTTCAGCACTGCATATCATCCACAGACTGATGGTCAGTCAGAGCGCACGATTCAGATATTAGAGGATATATTGAGAGCGTGCATGATTAATTTTGGAGGATCTTGGGAGGACCATCTACACTTGGTAGAATTCTTCTACAATAACAGCTACCAGGCTAGCATACAGATGGCACCTTATGAGACATTGTACGGCAGGAAATATAGGTCACCAGTATGTTTAGGTGACGTGGGAGAGCGTCAGATACGTGGTCCAGAGTTGGTGACACAGACAGTGGAGAAAGTCAAGCAGATTCAGAGCCACCTGTGTGCAGCACAGGACAGACAGAAATATTGGGCAGATACGTACCGCAGACCATTAGAGTTCAAGGAAGATGACCATATATTTTTGAAGATATCACCTACACATGGTACCATCAGATTCGGAGGCTGAGGCAAGCTGAGTCTGAGGTACATCGGACCTTTTGACATCTTGGAACGAGTTGGCGAAGTGGCTTATCGTCTTGCATTGCCTCTATCATTAGAAGGAGTGCATGACATATTTTACGTATCGCAGTTGAGAAGATACGTGGCAGACCCTAGCCACGTGCTTGATCAGTTGGAGGTTACAATCGAGCCCAGTCTATCTTACGTGGAGCAGCCAGTGGAGATACTCGATCACAGTAAGAAGACTTTGAGAGTTCAGACTATTCGAACTGGTCAGAGTTGCATGGAAGCATCATTCACCAGGCGAGTCTATCTGGGAGCGCGAGGATTCTATTCGACAGTATTTTTCGTATTTATTTGAGGACCAAGGTACGACTTTACGTACCATATTTGATTACTAGTTGTTTTAAAATTCTCTTAGCTATTATCGTGCTTTACTTTTAATTTTGGGGATAATTTTTCTAAGTTGGGAAGGATGAAAATCCCCTCAAACATTTCTATAGATAGTCTGGTATGGGTTGGAATTTATTGTTTTAGCAGCAGATGATTGAGGTTTAGAGTATGGGTGCAGATGTCTGATTATTTTAATTAAACCCTTGGCGCGCCCTACCATTGTTGAATTATTTGGAGCCCAACATCAGCCCATAAATTCCAACGGACTGTGGTACTTTTGACTTGACCCGCCAATTTAGGCATTGGACTTTTTCGTCACTCAAAATCAAATCCGTTGTGCCCTAAATTAATTGCACAACTTCCCGTATCCAAAATCCCATATTTAATCCCGTGTCGGACACCTGTGTCGTTACCTTTAATTTTGAGACACCAACTTAACCCATTGAGCTGGACCAACTAAAGGGTCCAAGACTGACACCAAGCCTACACTATTTTTGACCTTTGTGTCACTCCCAAATTGAGACCCCAACTGTCCCCATTTAATTTAAAAGTGCGGAACATTTTTATTCTAATTAAATCGGGAATACCAACTTCGACTAATCCCATTTTAATCCTTATTTAATTTTAATACCCATTTAATTAAGACCATGCCAAACACACAACACCCCCTCACCCTACAAAATACCAAACACCAATTCTCCCACAATTTTTCCATCATTTCATGTGATTATGCAATTATCCAAACTTAAGGGGCTAAATTATAAATGTTATGACTTGTGGCACACCCTCATTGGTCAAGGCCAAATGGAGAGGCCACCCTCTTCTTTGACCGGTCAACATCACACCCCCCTCTCCTTTGCATGAAGAAACCATTCTCTTCATGTAAATTCTACACCACACATTTGAAATAAGCCCATCCCCACCCTCCAATCATCACACCCCTTCCTATAAAATGTCACTATCACATCCCTCTTCCCCATGCCGGCCCTAATCCCCAAAAATCTAGGAAACCTTACCCCCCCTCTCTCTCTCTCTCCTCCCTCCTCTATATTGAAAAAATGAGCCCTCCATATTTCTTTCTTCTTCTTCTTCTTCCTTTCTTCTTCTCCTTCCTTGGAGAACTGGTACTCCGGCCAACTCACCATTCTCCGGTGGCCGTCCACCACGAGTCGGCCACCCCTCGAGCCACTACCCGACCACCACCCCTCCTCGAGGATCTTCCGTGTCTCCCGCGCCTCTGGAGGGAAAGACCGGCACAGCGAGGTATACACGTCGCAGGGCCTCCGCGACCGCCGGGTGCGCCTCTCGGTGTCGACCGCCATCCAGTTCTACGACCTCCAGGGCCGCCTCGGCTATGACCAGCCCAGCGAGGCCGTCGAGTGGCTCATCGAGGCCGCTGCCACCAGCCTCACCTCGACCGAGCCTCCACCAATCTCTAGCAGTATCTCACGATGCTGCCCCGACCAGTCTTTTTCTGCTCTGGCGAGCACCAATACGAGGCAACCACCTCCTCTTTCTCCTCCGGTCACCAACACCAATCTTCGGCCATTACCCCGGCTTCTCCATAATCAACCAACCTCTCGACCTCAACCTCCACCGGCCAGGCCACGCTGCCCCCGAGCTTCACCTCCTCACGGCGAGCCCGAGCTCCATTCTCCGGCAGGCTCGCTGATCACCCCACCTCCTGCTGACTTTCCCACCACCACCATCGACCACTGCCACGAGCAGCAACCCTTCGGCTAACCGACTATGGCCAAGCTCCCTCCGGTCAGCGAGTCTCTCCCAGACTCAATCGCCATTGTCGGAGCCACCACCACCTCCAGTCTATATTGCCACCACCACCAGCACCATCACACCATTGCCACCAGTACCGATCCTACTCCGGCCATCACCCCCTCCGGCCAGCAAACCTCGTCGAGGTATATGACTCCCTCCCCCTCTTTATGTTTATATATATTAAGATTTTTAGCTAGGGTTTATGTATATAATGTTAGTATAATTTTGAGCATATAGGTATGTATGTTTGATTAGGGTTTTAATGTTGAGTTTAGGATTTATTTTCAGAAGTTTTAAATTGAATTTATGATATACAAGGAGTTAGGGTTTGAGGAAATTAATGGGAGTTTAGGGTTTATTCCTCATGAAATTAATGGATATGCATGGAGTTAGGGTATGATGTTAGAGAAATATACTTCGAGGCTTGGGAATTATAGGTACATTGAAATTTAAGGTTTCAGAATGGAACGGATTTAGTTAAGGGTACATATATGCATTGAGATTTTGTGGTTATGTGTCATATAAAATCTTAGGGTTATTACATTTTAGTATATATACTTTGATAGATGTAGAGGAGCAGGTTTAAGTATTGTGAAATGATGTTGCGATATTAAAATATTGATTAGTATCAAAGAGTATGTTTATGTTTAGGAGATGTGTATGATATCATAAGTTGTTCATTGGCTGAGGACTGATAAATAATAAGGAAATGGTAGAGGAGTAGCTATGTATAAGTGAGAGGAGGTTCAGATGATAAAATAACATTTCGAGGGTTTAATAAATAATAATTAAATTATTTGAGGATGATATATATAAACATGCATGATAACGTCTGTGAATACCAGGGGGAATCTAAGGATTTATCATGGCTCGAACCACTGATAAACACCATAATAAACAATAAGATTTGAGGATTGGGTTTGATGACATTATACTGGTGATTTAACGTATTAGATGTAACGCACCTCTAGTCAACCCTGGTCAACCCTCTAGCTTAGTGTCTAAGTAACTTGTAACTAAGATTGTAGCATATACTAGACGTATGTCGCATCTTATTTTAGACGCGTGGTAGTTTATTGATTTAGTTTGTACCTCTTCTCTAGGTACTATGGGACCTGAGGACTTAGATGTGGTACCGGATCTCCGTCATCAGCAGCCGGACGCAGGCAAGTGTACCTTGCCACCCTGTATTTCAGTTACAGATATTTATTATTTTATTATGTACACTGTGCACGTGTTTGATTTAGATCGTTGCTTCTTGTCCGGATCACAACCGGGAGCAGACGTTCGTCGTAACGTCTTGTAACGAATGTTAGATGTTCATAACACCTCGATGTACGTACCTGAGTATATCGTCACTCCAGGACACATTTATACACTATTATCGTGCCAGATTTCCTGTATCCTGATACTGACATCATGACCGGGGACTAGGATGATCTTAGGGTCGCGTCTGTTGAGTTATTTCTGTGTGACGAGACCGTTAGATAGAGGTTTAGGTTCAACACACAATCATTGATCGCTTGGGATGGGGAAGACAATTACTAGACGTTTGGGCTCCTTTGCACGCGCTTATATATGTATATATATTGTTTCTGTAGTGATCATGTATCTAGTGTAGTTGTATCACCTGTGTGACTCTTTGCTCGGAGCTGCGGTACGTCCCGTGTGTCTCCGTGTCTGGAGCTACGATTTTATTTTGGACAGCCCATGCGTCGAACATTGTCTTTAAACTGTGTCACACTTAGTTGGTTATGCTAGATTACCCCGTCGTTGCACTTATACTTTCTGTCATACTTGGCATGCTATATTTTTGTACCTTGTTACGTCCCTCTGAGGACCTGGTCCCCTACTAGTTTTGCAGCATAGACTATTACGGAGCATTGGAGTTGCTGATGGAGTTGCACGTCTTGCGGGCATTGTACCAGGTACTCATATCATTTCTACCGGTATTATGGTTACATTATTCTTATCGATTATTTATCTGCTGTTGTAGCCTAGTTTTTGTAGACTCATCTCTTCTCGAGTCTATTCGAGTTTGTGTGTTATTGGGCGACCGACTTTAGCACATATAGCTCTTTCTTTTATACTACTGTACATTCTGGATTGAGACATAGAGGTTTATATTTATAGGATATCTAGATAGTTCCCTTTATATTATACAGCTTATACGTATTCGAGTCAGACCAGAGTCTGATCGGATGCGTAGCTGGTGTGTCACGTATTCCTGGTCCTACGTATTTTGGGACTGGGGCGTGACATAGAAAAATCTTCAAATCAACACGTATCACCAAATTGTTAGGATACGACCCACACGTACCCAATTATGGACACGATACTAGACCCAAACACACAAGCACATGCCAAATTTATCTATAGGATCAATTGACACACACAACAATTGTCAATCTCGGAATTCTCCTAAAATTGACACAAAAAGTACCATAACTTTCTCAATATGCCTCCTATGAACACAAAACCAAATCCTATGGGTAGCCTATGCATATGGGTTGATTTTCTATGGTTAAAACTCAGATTTAGAACCTAAATTAAGGAGAAAAATTAAATTGTACCTATTGAAAGATGGATTCCCAATGTAACCTCTAAATGAGATAAAATTACCTCCAACTTGTAGATCCTTGCTTCCTCCCTCTAGATCCTTGCTTCTCAATCCTCCAATGGTGATTTAGGAAGAAATTGGAATAAAATTTGGTAGGAATTTGGTAGAATTTGGTTGAGAGAATTTTTTATATCTAGTTTTGGAATGAAAAATAAAGAGAGAGAAAAATTTTATCCCCTTTATATAGGCCTCACTTGCCCCCTCCCTCAAGCTGCTATGTAAAGTCTAAAATACCCCTTGGGATCTCTCATGAAAAAATAATTAAGGAGGAAAGCTTCTAGTCTAATGTGTTAATTAATTTAATCATCCTCATAATCAATGGGCTTTCTAGTTGGACTCAATTCTAACAATTAATACATATTGGTCCATGAGTCTAAACTAAACTAGTTAGATCCACTAACACAAGTCCAAAAATAAATCTAACATGCTAATAATAAATAAATAATACAATAAATAAAATTTAACATGCACAATATTTAATTAATTACTAAATGACTAAAATATCATTTTCTAGAAAATGTGGTAGTGACAATATATGACGTGATACTTGACAAAGCTGATCACGTTTGATGTCTTGACTTCTGCGAGTGGTATGGCTTCCGCCAACTTGGAGAAATAGTCAGTAATGGCGAGGATGAACCGATGTCTCTTGGATGAAGGTGGACTAATCGACCCAATAATATCCATACCTCAGGCTTCAAACGGCCAAGATGCTACCGTAGGGTATAGGAATTATAAGGGCTAGTGAATGAAGTCAGCATGGATTTAGCACATTCGATATTTCCTCGCATAATTAATAGCATCTGCTACCATCGTCGGCCAGTAGTAAACCATTCTCCGAAGATGATCCTGTAGCTTCAGGACGGGTTAGTGTGCACCGTAGAGGCCATCGTGAGCTTCGTGGAGGGCCTGCTTTGCTTCTGCATTCGATAGGCATCATAGTAGAAGGCCGTCGTAGGAACGGCGATAGAGTATTTTGGTGGTCCTATCGTAATAGAACCGGAGGAAATATCTTCTGATTGAAGTAGCTTCCTTTGGGTTCTCGGGAAGAATTTCAAAGACCGCGTAGTCAATGAATAGATGTCTCCAGTCCTGGATATTGGTATCTACTTCCGTCGCGTAGCTCAGACATAGACAGAGATTATTTTTGGGGCAGACCAGCTCTTGATCGATTACCGTGATTAGCTAAAGGATGTTGTCTGGGACTGCCAAGGAGGCAGAGAGGCCGGCCGAGGTGTCAGTCTCGACATTCTGCATCCATGGGATGTACTCAATAAAGAATTCCTCGAAGGTTAAGATGATGCCAAGCGTGGATTGGTGGTAAGAAATTATGTCTTTATGTCGGACTTCATACTCATCCCGGACCTGACTGACTATTAGTTTGGAGTCATCTTAGGCCTCCAGATATTCCATTTCTACTTATTTGGCTAGTTGGAGCCCAATGACCAAGGTATTGTACTCTGCCACATTGTTGGATCATGATTTTATGAGAGAGTATGCACGGTTGATGACCAAACCATATGGAAAGATTAATATTATCCCGACCCCTACAATAATATCATCATTGGGCCCTGTTCTTAAAGCACCATCGAAGAACATTCGCCAAACAGCTTCGCATGCGGTTACATTTGAGTCTGTCATTTTGTTTGGAATCTAGTCGTAGAATTTTGAGGTTTCTGGCACCAGATGGACTGACGGGAAGTCGGCCAGTGCTTGACCCTTGATGGCTTTCTGCGAAACCAATACTATGTCGTATGGAGACAGTAGTATTATCCAGGTTGCCAAGCGAGAATTAAGTGCCCCTAGTTTGGTCATGAGGACTCTGAAGGGATTGACCCATGAGATTACATGAGTGATTTGTCCAGCCACGTAATGTCGAGCCTTCTGAATAGCAAATAGAAGAGCAAGGCATTCTTTCTCAACGGGGGTGTACCTATTCTCTGTACCAACCATCATCTGACTAAGATAATAGATAGCCTGCTAGTGCCCTACATCACTCTTCTGTGCTAATAGATTACCAAGGTAGTAAACCTTTGCAGGTACATAGAACAGGAAAGGCTTCTCCATGACCGGGGCTACCAGCATTGGAGGGCTTGATAGGTATTCCTTGATGACGTCGAATGCACGTTGACACTCTTTATTCTAGACAAAAGAGACTCATTTCTTCATGTGCTGGGTGAATGGCTGAAAACGTACAAAAAGATTTGATATGAACCTCCTGATGTATGCTAGTCTTCCTTGAAGGCTGCAGAGTTCCCGGAGTTTTTTTGGCGGATTTATCTCAAGGATTGCTTTAGTTTTGTCGGAGTCTATATGAATACCCCGAAAAGTGATGATAAACCCCAAGAATTTGTCGTTAGAGACTCCCAGGAAGGATTTGGTAGGATTCATCTTTAGAGCGGCTCTTGACATCGATGTCATCAACATAACACTCTACCGTCTTGGACAGATATTCACGAAAAATGGTGCTCATAGCTCGCTGGTATATAGCACCCGCATTCTTTAGACCGAAGGGCATGACCGTGTAGCAGTATACTCCTATCAGTGTTTAAAATGATGTATGCTTTTCGTCATTAGAAAACATCTTGATTTGATATAGGCTGAGATAATTCTGCTAGAGAGTTTTTGTGGATCCATTATCCGTTGCGTATTCAGGACCCCTGAATATAGGTAATAGACTTTACAAAAAATCATGGAGGGATAACAATCTCCTTACGTATTTGTGCTTGTTGGGGACAACAAAATATAAATACTGTACATTTTGAATTAATCTGTTGGGAAGTACTAGCTTAGACGTAGTACTTATTGAGGAACTTGCCCTTGATCAGCAACATTGGCAAGTCTCAGTTAAATTTTGTGAGCATGTATGGACTGTTGAATCGAGGAGACGTTGTCCTTGATAAAGCATCGGATTAAGGAAACAATATCCTTGGTGGGTTCGAGAATATATTATCCTCGATTAAGAGTTAAGATATTCTCTTATTTGTTAACAGAGTCTAGAGCTCAAACTTTACGGACTACAATCTTGCTGGAGCGACGATGCATACTAGCACTTTCGTATCCCAGCTCACTGTGAGTGATGTTGTAATAGCTGCTAGTTTGTAAAGGAATACGTCATCCTTTACCAAAATTCAGACCTTCAACCTTCTAGAGATCATATCCCATCTTTAGCATAAGACGGAGTGATTGTTGGCTATAACAATAAAACTGTGGTAGCTCATCATTTATTGCTTCAGATACTACCGATGCTTTAGCTTGTGACAAACGGGGAGTTATATATAAAGGAAAACTGTCGCATAGAAATGAAGAAGTTGGCTAAATTATGAACGTAGGATTACTGCTACGTGCGCACGTTCGCTTATTACGTCGAGGACCGCCACCTACTGCGCGTATATGTGTAATACGCAGAAGGACACTGCCTGCTACTTGAGATTTATTTTATCGAGAAGCAACGTCTTATCGTTGTTGATGAGTCATACGATGCTTGATTTTGGTGCAGAAGGAGACTTATTGAGCTGTGGTGAGCATCTAAAGTCTACAATTTATGTTTTGTGAGGAAAATATTTTGTGGCTTATCCTGTATTTTTTTTCTTTTGTTGAAGGTGCTACTTGTTGTGTTAGGTCTTGAGCAATGTCAGGGTGAACCCACATGGCTTTGCCCCGTGGTATGCTCAAGGATACCAGCCAGGTTGTTTGGCCGTGAGCTGGTGGGAGGTTGACAACCTTTATTATTTCCCTCGGGATTGGGACAACACCGTCCTAGGCCTCCATCACAGGAAAGTCACCAAACTTGAAGGATACTATATTCACAATGACCGTCATGTCCTCGAAGTAGAGGGTGAGCGCCTAGGCATCGATCAGCTGCTGGATACGCCTCTTTAACACAGAGTAATCTTTGGTTGGATGATGGACGTACCGTTGGTAGTGGCAGTATTTGGGGTCATCGACCTTGTCTACCTCCTCGAGGTATCTGATGTTTGGCAGCCGAAGTTTGTTGACCTTTATCAGTACGTTGAAGATTTTGATGACGTCATCGTTATCGAAGGAGAAATTCTCGTTTGGCTTTGGGTCTTCTGATTCCTAAGTCGCACAGTCCTCAGGAAAGACCAATAATTTTGTATCATCTTTGGACTCTGAGGGAATGCTACCCCCAACTTTGGATGCTGCTCTAACTTGTCGAGGGTGACTACCCCCAGACCTGTCATTGTCTATTTTTTGGAAATTACTGTACTTACGAAATAACGGGTAGGTGTAGATCACCAGAAGATTGCTACCCCGGGCTTGCAGAGTTACTATGGGCCCAGAGGGTGGTCGGACCATGTTCGCCTTGATCTCCAGTATTGCCCAGGCCAAAGTCTGCATTGTTGCACTCATGGTGTGCATCATTGCCTCTAGAGCATCGAGACATTTGTAATTGTTGGTTCCCTCGTTGTCCTCCCCTACCATGTATATAGATTTTATATGAGGAAAAATGGATGGGAAGGTAGACGTCACACTTTTTGCCTCAGACTCTTGCAATGAATGGTCCTCCAGAAAAGTTGGCAGTATTGCATCCTCTTTAAACTCGGAGGGAACACTACCCCCAGCGTAGAAAGCTGTGTCCGCTTGATGAGGGTGGCTACCCCCAGGGACCTCAGCATCTGTTCCTTGGGAATCATCGTCTTCACAGAACACCGGATTATTGCATAGGTCCGGGGGATTACTACCCTCAACTTGTGTATCCCCCAGGGGTTCTGAGGAAGAACTACCCCCAACGGCTAATTGCTTCTTCTTTGAGAGGGTACCCTGGAAAACACTTATCGTAGGTCCCGCTGCTAGTCCTCCTGGTAGTCGCCTTCTCAATGCACTGGTTGAGAGTGACGGACTGGAGGTGCTGGACTTTCTTTCTCCTATGGTGGATGGGACCTTCCGAGTAGAGTAACATGAGGTGAATGGCAGCTCCTCTTCCTCTGGTGTTTGTACTAGATCTCCGGATTATTGTCGGATAGGTGCCTTCAGATGTAGTCGTTGGAACATCGATGCCTGTTTGTGGGTACTGTCAATTTATTGCAAAAGTAGTTGATGATGATTTTGGCACAGTGGTGTCCTGGGGAGGACAATTTATATGTCGTAGTTGTCTCCCTCATCTTACGCTTGTGATTGATCACATTGCGCAAGTCAAACGAGGGTTGATTCACCTTTACACCCTTTTCGTGAGCACGGGTAGACCGAGCTCAAGGGTGCGTGGGTGTTGCCTTTGCTTCCTGATCTAGGGTTCGTACAAGAACTTTTTCCAGATTATCAGTGGAAGACTTTTGAGATGGACCCTGTCCATTTGCCGCTGTGGGCTGGACGCATGGGGCGGTCTTATATAGCTTTGCATCAAGGGCCCGTATAACGGTTAGCTGTGCCCGCTGACATTCAGCCAAATGGACAATTGCTTTAGCCTGACGAGCTCACACTACCCCAGACTTTTTTGACTTAGCACGCGCAGGCACATAGTACAAAGAGTCCAAGTTTGGATTTTCCTCAAAGTGGCTTATAGAAGCACGGTCGGATGAGATTCTGTCAAATACAGAGCTTCTGGGGGTGTCGAAGACGCATGCGGCTGAGCTGAAAGTCGCATACTTCTTTCTTCTCTGTATCCTTCATTGTGGCTGCATGGGCTGTGCATCAACCCCAAAACTATTGGCATCGTATTGTTTTTCTCTGTCAGAGTTCGGGTGCTGAGCATTCTCCTTTTTAGGCAAGGAGGCCGCATGAGCGGGGGAAGGCTGAGTGGACGCATGTTGTGCTTCTTCAGTATCAGAGAGTGAGACAGGGAGCGCATGCTCCGTAGTTGGGTGAGTAGCAGCGGCCTTTTCTCCCCACATGTCACTACCCAATTCTAGAAATAGGATTATATTTTTTTTAATTTGGTAAATTGTGTATTGATCATAAATAATTATATTTATATTTAATTAGTTGGTTGTATTTATTTTTATTGGTTGATTTAGAATTTTGGCTAGTCTGGACCCATGTCAGACCCTAGTGGACCCATGTCAGACCCAACCAACACTCTTGTCAGACTCATTTATTGGTTTAGAATAGTTATTATATTTTTAATTTGCTAATTGGAGTATTTTGGATTAGTTAGAATGCATTTAGAAACCCTAAACCTAAACCCTAGTTTGGAAGAGTATTAGTAGAGGGCATTTTGGTCATTGTGTTATGTTCATAACCCTAATCCTATTTTTTCATACTTGGTCGAACCCACCCCCCCCCCCCCTCCCCCCTCCCCCCTCCCTTCCTT
>JAYESA010000004.1:158204892-158590993 GCA_036927795.1 Iris macrosiphon
AATATTAGTGGGGGAGGAAAGTAGAAGTTAGTTATGTGATCAAATCCAAACAGTATTCATGTGTATATCGGTTATGCAACTCACGCATAACGGAGTTATCATAGAATAAATCATGTACAATCTAAGCCGATCATATAACGAACTTGTGCTCAAGGCACTTAGCTAGTATTCTTATTTTTTTACATGCAGTTACTTCTCTACTACTTGTATTATTTCCCAGTTTTATATTGCAGTTACTTTATCAGTTCTACCATATATTTACTTTCCTGTGCATCTTGTATTATTTTCTATTGCTAGTCATATACACCTTACCATGTATTTGGAGTTGCTTTCAGAGTTATGTACTTCGTTCTAATCCTAACTGATATATTTTTTCAGAGGATCCTGAGGACTTTTGCCCGACTTACTACGGGTCAAGTGTCGACGATTGTTGCGACCCTGTGATAGAGGAGGAGCCCATCCTAGCTGAGGAGATGTCGCTAACGCCCTAGTATAGCTAGATGGGTTTCACTAGGTTTGTTCTCAGTTGGTTTTGGATGACTGTACTATTTATTATTTTGCTGCTGTGTGTTATTGTAGACTCTTAGACTTGGACTGTATATTTTAGATATTGTACTTGCTCTCTTTGGTTCTTTGTTTCTCTTGTTGATATCTTATCGTACTTTTACTCTTCCCCTAGTTATTGTGATTGAGTTTATTTATATATTATATGTTATCCTCCTTTTGGAGAGGTTATCTTGACAGGTTATTGTGATATATAGATAGTTATGACTTAGAACGGACCTAGATAGCGTTCTACCACCGATTCTGTGGTATAGGCTGGACGTACCCACGACTCATGCCCAACTTTTTGGGTGCGGATTGTGACAACATTTTTGGTGGTGGCCCATGCAGGTCTAGTTTCTAGGTCTACCTGCGATAGGATATAGGATATAGGCTGGGAGAGAGCGTGCTCAATCACAACTAGGACCCTTCCTGATCTTTTGCTATCTTTAATTTTTCTGGAATTATTTTCTTTTAAAATATTATTGTCCTTCTTTGATGATATCGTATTTTGTACCGTATTGACTTCTTTTTATCTGTGTTCAGGATGCCTCCGAAGATACGGTCTCACCGCACCGTTCCAGCAGCTGCCAACGAGAGGTCTACTACCTCTCATCCTGCTCGACTTCAGGCAGCTGCTTCCACTCCACTCACCACTCCTGCGAATGAGAGAGCATCTACTTTTCTCGGAGATCCTCCTCCATCTATCGATCCGAGAGCTACCCCAGTTGTTCCAGTGGTACCTCCTCTACCACCTCCTGCACCAGTAGACGTCTCCCAGTTGTTTGCATTCTTCAGGAAGATGATGGACGTGCAGCACCACCAGCTGGACGTGATGAGGTTGGATATTGAGAATGCCCACCAGGTGGCCATGACAGTAGTAGACAGAGTGGCTCAGATTCAGCCACAGGCAGAGCAGGCACAACATCCTAGGCCGGGCAACATCATTGACTTCCAGAGGATGCGGCCCAAGGAGTTCCGGGGTACAGAGGGGATCTTGTACGCGGATGACTGGATCGAGCATATTGAGGGGATCTTCAGGCTGGCACTGATCCCAGCCAGCATGAAGATAGAGCCAGCGGACAACCAGATGTTCGATCTTGCCCTTACTTGGTACCGTACTGACACGAGGATAGCGGTACCGGAACTGACTTGGGAGGCTTTCAAGAGGCTTTTCAAGGAGAAGTTTTTTCTGGATGTGGCTCTCAGTGCCTTGGAGAGCCAGTTTGAGACACTCATCCAGGGGAGCATGCTGGTGGACGAGTATGCAGCAGAGTTCTGTCGTTTGGATAGATTTGTAGAGGGCTTGAGCGAGATAGCGAAGGCGCAGAAGTTTCGCAAGGGTTTGGTCATGGCGGTCAAGTCCTTGACTAGGAGTGACCGTGAGGCGACCTTCGAGCAGATTGTGAGTGATGCTCAAAGGGCTGAGGATAACTTGGAGATGAAGACCAAGAGAAGTAGAGATGCAGTCGAAGCAAGCACCACTGCAGGCCCAGCCAAGAGGCCCTATTTCTAGCAGGCGAGGATGTTTCAGCAGACTCAGCAGCACCAGGGTCAGGGTCGTGCGCCTTTCCAATAGGCGCCTCAACAGCAGAGGCAGGGACAGCAGCAGGGTCCGAGGCAGCCCATCACTTGCCCTTTCTGTAGGAAGCCGGGGTACCGATGGGACATTTATAGGAAGAGGCTAGGCAGATGCTTGTTATGTGGCACGGTAGATCACCAGTTGAGGGATTACCCTTCAGCACTCACTCGTACAGCTCAGGGCGGAGAAGCCGCTCAGAGGGGACCAGCCAGATCACCGATAGTACAGCAGAGAGAACAGCCTTTGCAGACTCAGCAGCAGAGGTTTGCCCAGCACCAGTAGCAGCACCGAGGAGGACAGCAAGGGCGAGCTTTTGTCCTGACCATAAATAAGGCCGAGCCCATTGGTGATGTGATCTCAGGTTCTGTTCTTCTTGATTCTATTCCAGCACTTACTTTATTTGATTCCTATGCTTTCCATAGCTTTGTGTCTGTATCTTTTGCTGTTAACACCATCTTGTTGCTGAACCTTTAACTAGACTCTGTAAGATCACGACCGGGGGTGGCATCATCCTAGTCTATGATGTCTGCAGAGACCGAAGAGTTACCTTAGGAGGCCGGGAGTTGAGTATGTGCCTACTCGTAATGTTACTTCCGAGCTACGATATTGTACTCGGGATGGATTGGTTGAGTATGCGCCGTACTAGTATAGATTATTGTGGAGGCAGAGTTTTGTGTAGTCTGCCGGGAGAGCCAGAGTTTGAGTTTGCCAGAGGAGCAGCGGAGCAGAGCGAGAAAGTCTTCTACGGAGCCCTGGTGGGAGAGCAGAGGTTGCCACATCCATTGATAGCGGAGTTCATGATTGTATTTCTGGAGGAGTTGCCAGGGTTACCTCCGGACAGAAATATGGAGTTCTCTATATACTTGGTGCCAGGCGCGGAGCCGATATCCCAGTACATCTATAAAGTCAGCAACAGTGAGCTGATATAGTTGAAGAAGCAAGTGGATGAGCTTCAGGACAAGGGATTTATCAGATCTAGTTCTTCTCCATGGGGTACTCCGGTACTTTTTGTGCCGAAGAAGGATGGGTCGATATGGATGTGTATCGACTACAGGGCTCTGAATAACCTCACAATCAAGAACAAGTATCATTTGCCGCGTATTGATGATCTCTTTGACCAGTTGGGCAGAGCGAGGGTATTTTTCAGGATTGATTTGAGGACAGGCTACCACCAGGTGAAGGTCAGAAGGAAGGATATTTCGAAGACGGCTTTTTGGACCAGGTATGCACAGTATGATTTTATGGTGATGCCGTTTGGGTTGACTAATACCCCGACTGTGTTCATGAATCTGATGAACAAGGTATTCCATCAACATCTGGACAGGTTTTTGGTAGTGTTTATAGATGACATCTTGGTGTATTCGAAGAACCCAGAGGAGCATAAGGAGCATCTGAGGATAGTGTTGGAGACTTTCAGGAAGGAGAAGTTTTATAGAAAGCTTTTGAAGTACGAGTTCTTCCTTAACAAGGTTGAATTTCTTGGTCATGTGGTGACAGGAGAAGGGATCTCGGTGGATCCAAGGAAGATCATGGCAGTTGAGGCATGGAGTGCTCCGAGTTCAGTAGCAGAGGTCAGGAGTTTTCTGGGGCTGGCAGGTTACTATAGGAGATTTGTTCAGGATTTTTTTCGGATTGCAGAGTCATTGTCTAGGATGACCCGAAAGGACGTAGAGTTTTTTTGGTCAGAGGAGTGCCAGGTCGCCTTTGATGAGCTGAAGAGGAGGTTGAAGACAGCTCCAGTGTTGATGTTGCCATCAGGATCTAGAGGATTCACTATCTATAGTGATACATCGGGGAAGGGACTGGGTTGTGTGTTACAGCAGAATAGGAGGATGATTGCCTATGCTTCCAGGCAATTACGTCCACATGAGAAGAACTACCCTACCCACGATTTAGAGTTGGCAGCGGTCATCTTTGCTCTAAAGTTATGGAAACACTATTTATACGGAGAGCGTGTTGAGATCTTCACTGACCACAAGAGCTTGAAGTATTTGTTTACCCAAAAAAAACTGAACATGAGGCAGAGAAGATGGTTGGAGTTGATGAAAGACTTTGATATATTATTGTAGTACCATTCTAGGAAGGCAAATGTAGTTGCGGATGCGTTAAGCAGGTATCCGGTAGCTATGTGCCTGACTATAGATCGTTATCTTCTGGCAGATCTAGAGAGCTTGGGCATTGAGGTAATAGTGCCTAGAGTTGAGATGTAGATGTGGGGACTGCAGATTCAGTCAGAGTTGATAGACCGGATCAGAGCTACACAGTTTGAGGATGGGTTACTGAGGAGCATCAGGGCACAGGTTCAGATTGGATTATCAGATGACTTCACCATTGCTGATGATGGTTCATTGTGGTACGGTATCAGGTTGTGTGTGCAGAGTGGGTTGTTGCGCGAGGAGGTTCTTCAGTAGGCACATCGATCCCAGTACTCTATGTATCTAGGTGCCAATAAGATGTATAGAGATCTGAGAGAGCATGTATGGTGGTACAAGATGAAGTGGGAGATAGCATGCTTCGTATCCAAATGCTTAGTGTGCCAACAGGTGAAGGCGGAGAGGCAGAGGCCAGGAGGGTTGCTCCAACCGTTACCCATTCTGGAGTAAAAATGGGAGCATGTGACCATGGATTTTGTTTCTGGACTTCCTCGTTCTCCAGGAGGGAAGGATGCGATTTGGATCATCGTAGACAAGTTGACCAAATTGGCCTACTATCTACCATTCAAAGTGGGTACGTCTACGGAGAGACTAGCAGAGATGTATGTGCGCCAGATAGTTAGACTGTTTGGAGTTCTTGTGAGCATAGTATCAGACTAGGATAGTCACTTTACTTCTCATTTCTGGAGGAGTCTGCAGGCTAGCTTGGGCACCCAGCTCAAGTTTAGTACTGCATATCACCCACAGACAGACGGACAGTCAGAAAGGACCATTCAGACCCTCGAGGACATGCTTCGTACTTGTGTTCTGGATTTCAGAGGCTCTTGGGAGGATCACTTGCACTTGGTAGAGTTTGCTTACAACAACAGCTACCAAGCCAGTATCGAGATGTCACCATTCGAGGCATTATATGGACGGAGGTGTAGAAGCATAAAAAATACGCTGGGAAGATCTACGCAGCATACTGATGCAAAGCAGCGTAAACAGAGGCCTTCAGAACCATCAAGCGTGCAACAGAGCTTTCTCCGCTAAATATAGCGTAAAGTATAAGCTCAAAGGACCATCCGCGTAAGTGCAGTACGTCCAGGCCACTCCAGCGTAGACAGGGTTCTTCATCGCCTCCATGGCGTAAAACTCATCCGCTCTCAAAGCAGCGTTAAAGCATACGAGGAACGCTTTGTCTTCCCCGAAATGAATCTGTCAAGTCACGCAGTGAACCTGACCTCTGACTCCTAACAAAAAGTGTTGCACGGCTACCTAGACGATGGCTGGAAACGATGGCAGATCCCTCGGGACACGCACCACAGTATGATGGCAGATCTCTGCATTTAATGCAGAGGATTTGGTTAAAATATCACCAAACCATCGTTTACTGACGTCCCCTCAGCATAAACTGCTCTTTTGCGTACAAGGAAATACGCTGCCTTGTTTTACACACACAAACATGAGCTGTTTTATGCTCCGCAGTAGACAAACCGCCTGCCACGTCAAAAGCTGCACTTCGTACGGGGCTCGAGGCACGTCTCTACGTCTAATTGCACAGAGCGGTGACAGTTTCTCTCAAGGCACGTCTCTGCGACGGATGCACAGAAGGGCTGCAGACCTTCAAAATACGCATCCGCATTTAATGTACAAGATGGTGGCAAATCTCTGCAAGAGATTTGATTATATCTTCAAAAGCCGTAATTCCGGCTAAGACGTCCACATCAGCACTCTGGCACGGTACGCAGCGGCTTCTACGCCCATTCAGGATCTGTGCTCATTTCGGCTGCTACGCCCACTCAGTCTCTATGACCATTCGGCTTCTACGCCTACTCGGCTTCTATGCCCATTCGGCTTCTACGCCTACTCGACTTCTATGCCTATTTGGCTTCTACGCCAGGGTGACAGTCATTTGGCTTCTACGCCAACCTCTTCTACACAAGAGATACCTACCTACGTGGCTTCTACGCCGTGATCTTCGCAGCAGATATACGCGTTTTGTCTCTTTAGTTGGACACGCGTCACATGCTCACTCAAAAGGTTATCTATACGCCGGCATTGGTTATTTTAACCGTTGTGTAAAAGGGTGTTGTACTTTCTACTCCTCGGTTTTTACACCGACGGAGTGGTCACTGTCACCAAAACTCTATAAATAGAGACCCCTATCAATGGAAAAAAAGGTGGACAAATTGGAGGGTCAAAAAATTGGTCAAGAAAACCAGTACCAGATCAAACGGTCGAACTTCCAAGAAACATCGAACCAGAGGTCAAGAAAGAGAGAGAGAGAGAGAGAGAGAGAGAGAGTCCGGAGCTCAGGCAAAGGACAGGGATCGACGACTTTGGCATCGTGCATCCACCCTCTTCTGTAACCTTCAAAGCTGCTACCTGTCTTCCACGGCACTTCTTCAATATCGTGTGGTCCAAGGGCTAAAGTGATCGACTGCAGATCAGACACCTATAGCAATTCATACCCAGATTAAATATATTGTACTCCCACATTCTCGTATAGGATTAAATTGTACAAGTTTGTTTGTAAACCAAAGGGCACGGGTTTCGTATAAACCCCGTCATTGAAATACACTTTTATTTCTTTCGTTTAATACCACAAACAAGATAGCGACTCTGCTGGGGACGTCTTTCTCTTCTGATGAGGAAGTAATTGCTCAACACGATGCGGTATCTGTAGGAACCATGAAGAAGACACTGGTCGTTCATTTCAACCAGTCTGCCTACGAAGACATGCTTCGAACCGGGGGTAGCTCTCACCCTCTCTCCGTCCAAGCCAACAGGAAGCTGCGCAAGGTGTGGATGCCAAAGACATCCTCCGCCATTCCTGTGGACTCTTCGATCTCTCCGATCTCTCCGACCAATGAGGTTGTAGCATCGCTCCCTCCGTGCTCCGTACGTAAAATTCAGTCTTCCGCTACGCGCCGTACAGACGAAACTTCGGGCAAAGCCTCAGCGCTAACCCAGAAGTATCCACTGCGCTTTACGCGTAGAAATCAGTCTCCCACTACGTGCGATACAGACGAAACTTCGGACAAAGTCTCAGCGCTAACCCAGAAGCATCTACTACGCTCTACGTGTAGAAATCAGTCTCCCGCTCCGTGCGGTATAGACAAAACTTCTGATGGTGCCTCAACGCCAAATCGGAGGTACAGATCATGCTCCACGCATAAAATAACATCTGACCTCTACGGTGAACCAGATGAGCGCTGTGATCTCCGCGAGGGAAAGCAAGCGGCAGAGTACTCAACTTCTCGGCCTTTACGCCAGCAAGGGAACAGTCTGCCTACCCTCCGGATTACGCAAGAAGCCGATGGCCGACTGAGGGCCTTTCCAGCTTTACGCCAGTGGTGTTAAGTCCACAAAAAACTGCCATGTCCATATTACCTCTGAGCAGACGTGTACCTCCATCTCCAAAGGAGTCACGTTCAAAAGTTTGTCATGTTCATATTACCTCTGAATAAACTTTTGACCGTCAATCGTCATGTCCATATTACCTCTGATATCGATTGTCATCTATACTTAACATCCGTACTTAACTCTAAGTACGCCAGTGGTGTTAAGTCCACAAAAACTGACATGTCCATCTCACCTCTGAGCGAGTATATACCATTTCCCGTGACGAGGTAGAACCCATAGCACAAAAATTCTTGGAAGCTATAAACTCCTACCGTCCGTATAGTAGCGTCATCATCCAACGTCAACACAACGTGTGGACCACATGAGGATTCCATCTTCATTGTCCCGCCTACCTGCAGCAGTCAGCATCCAATATTCTTCGGCCGCACGCGCAATCAACCGACTGTCCAGGAAGATCCTTTCGATGACGATACTGGGAAAATGCAAGTTCACCGATACAGTCCGCAAGCTTTGAAGATCATGCAAAACATGGGCTACGACTTGAAGCGGAAGCCAGGCCTCAACTACGGAAGAGGCAGACGAACGCCGTCGTGCGGCAACCCTTACTATCAACGAACTCATTTCGGGTTAGGGTATGCCACCTCCTCTAAGTCAGACGAGGATACCGTTTCCTCTCCTCAGAATAGCTCGTCGCCCTCCGACTCACCTGATGCTCTCGAACAGACATTATCAGTGAATATGGTAGTGGCAGATCCCCTTGAAGCAGATGAACAGGATTCTGAGCTATTTGAGAATGACTCTTGGGCCCAATAAATGGATACGCAGTGGGAATTCTGCTTCGAGCAAAGGGAACCTCCTACCAAAGATGAAGTTATCTAAATCGATGTTGGGGGTGAACTTTCGCCAAAGTCGATATTTATCAGCGACAATCTTCCCCGGCTGAAAGGAAAGAAGTTATCCAGCTGATAAAAGAGTATATCGACATATTCGCATGGGATTATGAGGACATGCCGGGCCTTGACCTGAGGGTGGCTACTCACAAACTCAACATATTGACCGACTCAAAGCCTGTGAAGCAGCACCAACGGCGGTTCCGCCCGAATATGATGGACGCCATTGAAGCTGAAGTCAAGAAGTTGATAGCCTGCGGTTTCATCCGGGAAAAACAATATCCCGACTGGGTCGCCAACGTTGTCCCAGTCATGAAGGAAATGGGAAGGTACGTATCTACATCGACTACCGAGATCTGAATGCGGCCTGCCCCAAGGACGAATTCCCTCTTCCCATCACGGACATCATGATCGACAACACCTGCGGCTTTGAACGCATGTCTTTCATGGACGGGTTCTCAGGGTACAATCAGATCAAGATACATCCTGAAGACGAGAGGCACACTGCCTTCCGGACACCATTGGGGGTATATTGCTATACGGTCATGCCCTTCGGATTGAAGAATGCTGGGGCTACATACCAACGGGCTATGAGTAACATATTCTATGAGCATTTATGCAAAACAGTGGAATATTACGTGGATGACATAGCCGTCAAGAGTCGATTCAAAGGTGATCACATTCGAGACTTGAGGACGGTATTCGAGTTAATGCGCCAACATCAACTCAAGATGAACCCTACGAAGTCCTTTCTGGGTGTATCCAGTGGCAAGTTCTTGGGATTTGTCATCACCGCCAAAGGCATCCAAGTGGACCCTGATAAAGTCCAGGCCATCGTAGAAATGCGACCGTCCCGTAATCTGAGGGAACTCCGGGGATTTCAAGGCCGTCTGGCTTATATCCGGCGATTCATATCCAACCTCTCGGGGAGATGTCAGTCCTTTTCTCATCTCATGAAGAAAGGTGTATCCTTCGTATGGGACAAAACCTGTCAGTAAGCGTTCGGAGATATCAAGCGCTACCTCACCAGTCCGCCAGTTCTGGTGCCTCCCGTCATGGGAATACCATTCTTGCTGTACGTTCGAGCGATGGATCATTCGCTAGGAGCTCTTCTCGTACAGAAGAATGATATGGGTCATGAACAGGCTATCTACTACCTCAGCAGGATGATGGTCGGGGCCGAACATCGGTACAATCCAGTGGAGAAAGAATGCTTGGCTCTGATGTTCGCTATCCAGAAGATACGGCACTATATCGCCGGCCAGACTATTCATATCATCTCCAGGATCAACCCTCTTCGAGTACTGATGAGCAAGCCCAGTGCTCTTAATTCCCGACTCACGACTTGGGCGATGCTGTTAACACCATATGACATGGTATATATCCCGCAGAAGTCCATCAAAGGCCAAGCATTGGCCGACTTCCTAGCTGCTCATTCGATCCCGGAGACTTCCAAACTATACGAAGACATCCCTGACAAAGTTGCAGAATATAATTCCACAATGGAAAATGACGCATGGCAACTCTCCTTCGATGGTGCCTCCAGAACCGGTCCTAGAGGAAACGTGGTTTCAGGAGTAGGAGTCATCCTGGTCACTCCTGATCAGCTCGTCATCTACCGAGCATATTCTCTTAGCGAGCCATGCTCCAACAATATGGCAGAGTACAACGCTCTACTAATCAGGCTCCAAGTCGCTAAAGAGCTGGGGGTCGAGTCCCTGGAAGCTTTCGGTAATTCTCTGCTTATCGTCAATCAAGTCAGGGGAATATATGAAGTCCGAAATCCAGACCTCATCCCCTATCACCGAGCAACGGTCGAGATAGCCATGACATTCAAAGGGTTCTTCCTAGAGCATGTACCTCGATCTCAGAATCTGAAAGCTGATGCCCTAGCCAGTCTAGCTGCAGATTTAGCCGCTCCCATAAGAAGGCAGGATTCGGTAATCCTTCTTAACAGAGATTTATTCTGTGTGAAGAACAACTTTCACATAGAACGCAGCTACATTGTGAACACAGATCCCCCTAGAAGAGACTGGAGAAGTCCCTTCATAGATTTCGTCGCATATGAAATCTTGCTGGAGGACCCCAAAGAAGCAGTATCCATCAAAAGACGATCATTACGCTTCTACTTCGATGCATCTTCACAGTGTCTATATCGTCGGACCTACGACGGACTGCTATTGAGATGTCTATCTGAAGACGAAGCACAGCAGATTATCCGGGAAGCTCACGATGGCGTATGCGGAGTGCATCAACCCGGTCCTAAGCTACAGGATCGCATCAGGAGAATGGGCTATTACTGGCCTACTATGATCGCAGATGCAATACGGTATGCAAGACAATGCAGAGCCTGTCAGGTTCATGCAGACTTCATACATCAACCGTCTGAACATCTATATCCTACGGTCGCATCCTGGTCTTTCGAAGCATGGGGTATGGATATTATCGGTCCTATTCACCCGTCTTCTTCCAGGGGTCACCGGTTCATACTGGCCATCACGGATTACTTCTCCAAATGGGCAGAGGCGATCCCTCTTGCTGAGGTGAAGGCGTCTAATGTGATCAGCTTCATCAAGCATCACGTTATTTATCGCTTCGGGGTACCCCGGAGGATAATTCACGACAATGGGCCTCAGTTCATCAGCCAAGCATTTCATCAATTTTGCGATAAAAATTGAATACACAATATTGCCTCTACGACATATTATCCAGCTGCTAATGGTTTGGCGGAAGCTTTCAACAAAACCATTATCAAACTCTTGAAGAAGTTCGTCTCTTCAAATAAGAGAGATTGGAATGAGAAGCTGGGCGAATGTCTCTGGGCATACCGCATGACGGTACGAACACCGACAGGTTGCACCCCATTCTCGCTGGTCTGCGAAAGCGAAGCAGTTCTCCCCATTGAAATCCAGATCCCGTTACTCAGGATAGCCGTGACTAATGAGCTGACTCGAGAAAAGAATGACCTATTAATGGCTTCTATCAACGGCAAATTCCTGAAAAGGTACTATGCTTAATCTCCCCTGCTCAAGTGGAATATAGCGAGGATCTCAAATCTGACAAAACTACTCCCAAGACGAAACTAGTTGGATCATATCCTATCATGTCTGTATGACCTCTGAATAGATATATCCTGCTAAAAAGTTTATCGGGAGTCTATCATGTCCATACTACCTCTGATATCACTCTCGCCTAAAAAACTGTCATTTACATTCCGAAATGATGGGTCCACAAAAGTCAAAAAAGAGTCATTTTTATTTTATTCCCAAAAGAGAGCAGAATTACATCTGGGGAAGCAAAAAGAGAAAGGATACATCATGATGGAGGAGCAGTCAGATCGCGAATCAGTCGCTCCAGTACAGCTATTTTCTCATTCCTGAAAACCAAGGCATCGGCCCGAGCCCGCTCCAACCGTGCCTCGGGATTGTTCGTAAGGGTCAGCTCAGCCCTTGCCCGAAGAGAGCCCGCACGGGCAACCTCTGCACGCTCCAAATCCTGTCACACTGCGCTCAGTCGACCAGTCGCTACATCTAGACCTGCCAACGACTGAGAAGCCCACTCCTCTGCCAGAGCGAGTTTTGCCTTCAGCTTGCGGGCCCTTGCCGCGTTCCCTTCGTGCTCGGATCGAAGCTTCGTATCAAGAGCGAGAGCCTCTTCCACGACAGCTTTTTTTTTATCCATCTCCAGCTTATGTGTTTTGATGGAGTTGTCTAGGCTTTCCAGCTGTGTAGAAAGCCGCGCAGTCATGAGGTCGTATCTGGCCTGGACCTCAGCATCAAAGCTGCCCCGAGTTAGCTACAAGTATCCGTTAATGGGTTGCTCTAAACCATTAACCACCGCCTCCAAGGCGTCAGCTACCCCAGGATCTCCGAACTCTCTGACAGCCCCGATCGAAAACTGAGAAGTCTTCTTCAGGCGCTCAAAATCTAGACTCTTCGCCAACACTATTGATATCATCGTTTTCAAACCGGTGTAAAAGAGGCTGGTATATTGCTCGGTCAGCACAACTAGATCTGATTGAACGCCAGGAGTGGCCACGATATCAGCAAGTCCCCCTCCGAAAATGATTGCAGACAAAGTGGCCACAGCCGCCGCCTCGACGGGTGGTGCGACCGGAGGAGGTGCAACGACGACGGTTGAAGTCATCGGCATACTCACGAGAGGCGAGGTCACGATGACGGGTTCGTCCTCCTCTCGAGATGACAAAACCACTCCAGGCGAGCTGGCCCCCGAAGGTATTTCCTCCTCGAAGTCGAAAGCCTCCGTATCATCGCCAGGAGCCGAAGCAGAGCCAGAAGGTGCTTCAACGCTGTACTCCCCGTGGACGCCATCCCCTGAGAAAAGGACCAGAAAGTTGATATCAATATGATGGTAATCTTTCTAAAGGGAGACATAAAGACAACATTTACCCGGAGCCAACGGTATATATGGCGCATCTGCAGCCGATGTAGCTAAACCACGCCTTAAAGACGCAATACGAACTATCATACCTAGAGAAGGAGGTGGGCCGACTGACATCGCCCGGAGTTCTGCCAAGCCTTCACCAAGACGCAGTCGAGGTTCGTCAACTAGAATCTCGCTAGGCGTGCTCACTGACACAGCAGGAGTTTTATCCGTTGCTGGTCTAGGGAAAGATTCTCCTATTTGTTGCGGCCACGCAGGCAATCTCGTTCCACTACCTGGAGTAGTAGCAACGACAGCGACCTCTAGCGAAGATTCTCCGGTGTCGCCGGCCGGAACTATAGAAGGTCCCTCTCTAAAAGGCGAGGAACCTCCAGCCAAAGAATCATCCCTGATATGGGGAGATGCAGGCTCACTCCCAGGAGCCTCAATACCAAGAATACGGAAAGGACGAGCAACCGTCTCCTTCCTCCTCTTACGAAGAGAAGCTTCCTTCGGAGCAGAAGCCCGTCGCTTCCCAGAAGAGACCACCAAAGCCCCCGCAGGTAGAGGCACTTCACACCTCGGCACCGACACCAGAGGCTCATCCGGAGCGCCAGACTTCTCACCCTCGTCAGATGAAACCGAGGGGACTTCAACTCTTCCCCCATGCTTGGGAGAAGGTACCCTGAAGCTTCCACGCATGTCAAAATCACGATGGAAGGTGTTAATCGCCACATAAAACTAGGCGTAAGAATGGAGGATGCGGAGCTCCGTGGAGGTTGTAACGACCGGCACAATGAAGATTGCTCCCGTGCAACCCATGATAAAATATCGCCACCCTCTGGCTCCATCAATGAGTCCGTCCCTGGACCTGAAGCTGGTGACGGTATTGCCCACGTGCAACTGATCGTACCCAAACTGCCTGGCGAACCAACTAGGCAAGTAGGGCTCGAAGAAGCAATGATCTTCGCTCCTGTACAGCAGATGGGAGGGTCTAATACAGACCAACCAATTAAAAACTTCTGAAGAAATATCGGTCTTCTCTCCACCCGAATCCTCAAGCCTCATCCCTGATTGATTGCGATATACAGGAGGGGGAGTACAGAGGAGCTTCTAGCCGTGACTGAGGTTCAACACCAGCCGACAGTCCAAAGTTGTGTTCATATTCCAGGGAGAGTCCTTGTAGTTCAGCAAGAAGTTACCCCCCGAGCTGCTACCAGAGCCGGGAGACATCACCCGGGGGTTATGGAGAATTAACCATCCCATCAAGTATAAGTATGGTAATTCCACCCTGGGAAAACTCTCACGCCGAGCTTCATCGACGAGCAACCCATCAGTCATGGCTCTCAGGCCAGCTTGTATACGGCACACCATGGCAGGAAGCAAGCCCAGTCTTGCTCCAAACACCAGGCGCACTGCCGGCCACAGGATGTTCCGGTGAATGCGGTCCGCGGACGCAGTACCGGGCACTACTACTCAACGCAGCCATATCGAGAGGAAACCGGCCAGCTGGGCTTCCTTAGACAGAGGCCTGCGGCAGCGCCTCAAGTAACTGTAGGCCTTAGTGCCTTCGGGATACTTTCCTACCCCCTCAACGAGAATTTGATCTGGAGCTTTAGCCTCCTCCATAAGATCCTCAACGACCTGGGCACTAAGCACACCCAAACAGTTCAAGGGCTCATTCTTGCCCCCCGAGGCTTTCTCCGACTTGGCGGCCCTGGCTCGGTAGAAGAAGAGGTAGGACATCCACTTGGTGGTGTGAGCCAAATCAGAAGGCTCGTTATTAAAAGCGGTACACGCGAAGTATTGACACATCAGCTCCTGAGATACTTCCGCCACCCGAGCGTCCAAGTCCCCCAACTCCCGGTTGGTGGGAACATACTCTTCATATGGGGTATCCCCCATCGGCAGTCTCGAGACAACTGCCATCTCATGGAGGGCCAATCCCAGCTCCCCCAGTGGAGTGGCGAAGGTCCCAGTGAGCGAAATGTATCGCTCCATCAGTGCCAAGAACAAATTAGGGTTGGGAGGCAACCCAACACTCGTCGCACTCACAGCGGCATACAGTCCAATGCCCTCCAGCTCTCTCCAAAAGTGCTTCAAGGCCCAGTTGACTAGGCAAGTCCATCGGAGGTTTGTTGGGGTGATCCACCCATTGCACCGAGGATTCTTCTTGGGATATATCCCACCTCGTCCCATGAAGTCGTTGCAGAAGGTCGGCAGTTGGACCGGCTGGATCACTGAGCTGTCTTCACTCGGGACACTGCCCGGACACAGTCCCCTGAACAACGTCACAACACCAGAAGGGCGGCTGACAAACGACCCCTGGTCAGCCCCTTTCAGATGAAAGATCTTCCCCGGCTTGCCGTGAAGATGGGGAGTCAGCGTCCACGATATTCTCCTGCGATGCGTCGCATGGAAGAAAGCCGAGATAGGATAATCCCTCAGCATCGTTGGCAGATACAAGACCAAATTCTCGGCAGAAAAAACCCAGGGCTCCCTCTTGGGCGTCGTTTGGGACTGTTTGTCAATCATGTCCCCAAAGAGGAAAGCCGACTTTATATACTGCTCCCCGTCGATGTAGGTCAGGGGCTCTCCGTTGATCATATTCAACAGCGTCCGCTCGCCCTGAGCCGATATCAAAAACTCCCTTCCCTCAGGATACTGGGGTCCGGAGATGGAAAATGCCACGTGGGACAGATCCTCCAGATAGTTCGAGTGCAGCATCCCGGCAGCGGAACCCATCACCTCGGCCAGCGGAGACTCACCCAAATCAACTGCAAAAGTGCAAGGAAAATATGTCATTGCAAATCTTGCACAAACATACGGACCAAAGAAACAACAGTCTGTGCTCTACGCCAGGATTGTACAAATTTGGTTATTTTACGCCGGAAGTCCCTTCCACAAGCGTAAAACTCAAATTTTACGATATACGCCAATTTTCGGTAGCCAGAGCTTTTACGCTCGAAACTACGAAAATATGGAGTTTTTACGCTGGCACATTAGAAATATGGGCGTAAAAGATGAAAACGCCTCCGTGCATCATCTTCCTCAAAGAGGCTATCAGCACAGAAGACGACCTAGCGCGGTCACGTTCAACGAGTGCAAAGAATTTTTTTTTCTTTCGTCATTTTTTTGTCACCCCAAGGGCCCTACCTCTAAGACCGGGTGCGCTACTCGTCGGCGGGATACTTCGCTCAGAAGGAAGTTCACCTTGTCCGACCGAAGACTCTCTCGCTGGGGCAGAAGAATGAGAAGAAGAACCTATACTCTTTTCCTTAGCGGAGGGGGATTGTTTCGGCGCCATTTCTGAAGACTCGAAGTGCTCGGAGAAGGAACGAAGAAAAACTCGAACGGTCGAAAGCTCTCTTTCGCAGAAGACAGATGAAAAGTTTTTCTCTCAAAAGCTTGGGATATATATAGAGTTCGGGTCGACTCCTCTAATCCTCGGACGGACTCCTCGAGACCCTAACCAAATCTCGCAATTAATAGTTGGTTATGATTGGATGCCACGTCAGCCCACTACTCTCGAAAGACGGACAGTCAGCGAATTCAAAAAATTCTTCGCGCAAAGCAGTTCAGCGGTTTCTACGCTAAAGGAGCTTTCTACGCTCGACAGCAACAGATCTACGGTTTTACGCTCGCAAGCTATAAGTCTATGGTTTTACGTCCGGATGCCTTTGTGCTCGGTAGCTTTTATGCTCGAGAGGCTACAAACCTACGACTTCACGCTCAGGAACCACAAGTCTATGATTTTACGCTCGATGGTGTTCTACGCTCACAGGCTACAGATCTACAGTTCTACGCTAAAGGAGCTTTCTACGCTCGACAGCTACGAATCTACGGCTTTACGTTCGACAGCTATAAGTCTATGGTTTTACACCCGGATGCCTTTGTGCTCGGTAGCTTTTATGCTCGAGAGGCTACAAACCTACGACTTCCCGCTCAGGAACCACAAGTCTACGATTTCACGCTCGATGGTGTTTTATGTCCAGAGGCTACAGACTGATGATTTCACGCTCTACGACTTTCCGCATATCCGAACAGTCCCCGAAGCGGTCAATTGCAAAGAGTTCACACAGAAGATACTCGTTCTTGACCCCAAAGTACCCGAACCATACAGAGTTCAAACATTAAGAAATTACTCTTCTCGAGTCCAAAATTGGAGGTTCATCCAGACTCCAGTCTGAACATCTCGTCTATCAAGATGATAACTCAGTTTGACAGCCAAATCTTCGACCCTGTTCCAAGGGAGTTTCGAGAGAACATTCTTGAAAACGAAGTCTGGACAAAATTTTTGCTCATCAGAAGCAGCAGTTCAGAGCTCTACGCGGTCCCTTAGTCCTAGCAATAGGACAGTTCTAAATGTTCAAAAATGCTTAACAGCGTTCTATGGACTGTTCGTTGCGCGTAAAGGACAGGGCCTAACACTCTTCTTATCAGAGTTGGCGTAAAAGAATCAGACGTGTCGAAGCTATACATATTCAGACTTCACAGCAACGTATGGCAAGATGATCATATGAAGAAGCAAGACGATTTTATTAAAATCAAAATCATGATTACATATGAGGGAAATCCAATCTACAAGGGTTTTTTCTCTATTTTTCATGATTATATCTGAGGGAAACTCTGTCTACAAAAGGAGATACCCCCTCGTCGTCTGAAGACCGCCCTCGAAATCTGTTCTGACAGGTTCTCGCATTGGTGACGGTCTTCCTCTTCTTCCAAGAAGATGATCAGTGGCAGGAGGATACAAAACTGGGCATATGACCCATCCTCCAACAGAAGGAAAGCAGGGTAATTCTGCTTTCCTACATACCACCGCCACTCTAGCCGGTCTGTCTGCCTCTCGTCACCAGAGGTAACTGGAGAAGGCGCTACTTGCAAGCAGCGTGGTAAAATACGATTCTTCGTCTCTCCCGAAGAACCACCATACAAAGTTGCTGATTATCCCGAGCAAGGGAGGCTAAGATATCCTTCCATGATCCATCGTTGCAGTGGACACTTGCTCGAAGATGCCATCTTTTTTGGCTCCTTACATGCTGGAAGAACATGATCTCCTTCTTCCCCAGGTTGACCCGACAAACTTCGGCGATCATCTCTGCGTGGTGATGGGAATGTGGGGAGAACAGGTTAACCCCCCAGCCTTTTTATAGGCGAAAGAGATCACAGCGATCCCCAATAAATCTGCCATAAAGTCAGCATCGACCGTTTCAACACTCCATTCAGAAGCGTTTCGAGTTACGAGGGGCCGTTCATGCTTCATTGAAAGCGTTTCAAATTCCGAGGAATTTAAAAGCTTTGAAGGGGGTCTTGTAGAAGCATGAAAAATACGCTGGGAAGATCTACGCAGCATACTGATGAAGAGCAGCGTAAACAGAGGCCTTCAGAACCATCAAGCGTGTAACAGAGCTTTCTTCGCTAAACATAGCGTAAAGTATAAGCTCAAAGGACCATCCGCGTAAGTGCAGTACGTCCAGGCCGCTCCAGCGTAGACAGGGTTCTTCATCGCCTCCATGGCGTAAAACTCATCCGCTCTCAAAGCAGCGTTAAAGCGTACGAGGAACGCTTCGTCTTCCCCGAAATGAACCTGTCAAGTCACGCAGTGAACCTGACCTCTGACTCCTGACAAAAAGTGCTGCACGGCTACCCAGACGACGGCTGGAAACGATGGCAGACCCCTCGGGACGCGCACCACAGTATGATGGCGGATCTCTACATTTAATGCAGAGGATTTGGTTAAAATATCACCGAACCATCGTTTACTGACGTCCCCTCAGCACAAACTGCTCTTTCGCATACAAGGGGATACGCTGCCTTATTTTACACAGGCAAACATGAGCTGTTTTATGCTCCACAGTAGACAAACCGCCTGCCATGTCAAAAGCTGTACTTCGTACGGGGCTCGAGGCACATCTCTACGTCTAATTGCACAGAGCGGTGATGGTTTCTCTCAAGGCACGTCTCTGCGATGGATGCACAGAAGGGCTGCAGACCTTCAAAATATGCCTCCGTATTTAATGCACAAGATGGTGGCAAATCTCTGCAAGAGATTTGATTATATCTTCAAAAGCCGTAATTTCGGCTAAGACATCCACATCAGCACTCTGGCACGGTACGCAGCGGCTTCTACGCCCATTCAGGATCTGTGCTCATTTCGGCTGCTATGCCCACTCAGTCTCTACGACCATTCGGCTTCTACGCCTACTCGGCTTCTATGCCCATTCGGCTTCTACGCCTACTCGGCTTCTATGCCTATTTGGCTTCTACGCCAGGGTGACAGTCATTTGGCTTCTACGCCAACCTCTTCTACACAAGGGATACCTACCTACGTGGCTTCTACGCCATGATCTTCGCAGCAGATATACGTATTTTGTCCCCTTAGTTGGACACGCGTCACATGCTCACTCAAAAGGTCATCTATACGCAGGCATTGGTTATTTTAACCGTTGTATAAAAGGGTATTGTACTTTCCACTCCTCGGTTTTTACACCGACGGAGTGGTCACTGTCACCAAAACTCTATAAATAGAGACCCCTATCAATGGGGAAAAAGGTGGACAAATTGGAGGGTTGGAAAATTGGTCAAGAAAACCAGTACCAGATCAAACGGTCGAACTTCCAAGAAAGATCGAACCAGAGGTCAAGAGAGAGAGAGAGAGAGAGAGAGAGAGAGAGAGTCCGGAGCTCAGGCAAAGGACAGGGATCGACGACTTTGGCATCGTGCATCCACCCTCTTTTACAACCTTCGAAGCTGCTTCCTGTCTTCCACGGCACTTCTTCAACATCGTGTGGTCCAAGGGCTAAAGTGATCGACTACAGATCAGACACCTATAGCAATTCATACCCAGATTAAATAAATTGTACTCCCACATCCTCGTATAGGATTAAATTGTACAAGTTTGTTTGTAAACCAAAGGGCGCGGGTTTCGTATAAACCCCGTCATTGAAATATACTTTCATTTCTTTCGTTTAATACCACAAACAGGAGGTATCGCACTCCGTTATCATGGGATAATGTAGGAGAAAGAGCTTTGCTTGGCCCGAAGATGGTGGTGGATGCGGCGGAGAAGGTCAAGCTCATTAGAGATAGACTTCGGGTGGCGCAGGACGGACATCGACATTGGGCCGATAGCCACCGGATACCTTTGGAGTTTGAGGTATAGCTTAGAATTTAGATTTTATTCTTGTGTTTGCTTGTGATTGCTTATTTTAGATTAAGTGCTGAGACCTTATTTGTGCTAGGTTGGTGATCTGGTGTTTCCGAGGATTTCTTCGACGCGGAATATTATTCGCTTCGGTGGAGGTGGGAAGCTTAGCTCACGTTTCGTCGGACCATTCAGCATCCTTGAGAGGGTCGGCACTGTGGTGTATAGGCTAGATTTATCGCCTACGCTAGAGGGAGTTCATGATGTGTTCCACGTGTCGCAGTTGAGATGGTACGTGGCGGATCCCAGTCACGTATTGGATCACTCAGAGATTATGGTGGGCCCTACTCTTAGCTATCCAGAGCAGCCGGTGGAGATTCTGGATCGGCGGGAGAAGGTGTTGAGGAACCAGACTATTTCTTTGGTTCGATTCGCGTGGAGGCATCACTCTCCAGGTGAGTCGACCTAGGAGAGGGAGGATAAAATGCGCGAGCGATACCCTTATCTTTTTGAGCCCTGAGGTATGGTTCTTTCTTTTTCTTGCATTCCTGTCCTAGTTTCGTCTTTTAATTTCGAGGACAAAATTATTTTAAGGAGGGTAGGCTTGTCACTATCTAATTCTAAAAATAGAATTATTTTTTTTAATTTGGTAAATTGTGTATTGATCATAAATAATTGTATTTATATTTAATTAGTTGGTTGTATTTATTTTTATTGGTTGTTTTAGGATTTTGGCTAGTCTGGACCCATGTCAGACCCTAGTGGACCCATGTCAGACCCAACCAACACCCTTGTCAGACTCATTTATTGGTTTAGAATAGTTATTATATTTTTAATTAGTTAATTGGAGTATTTTGGATTAGTTAGAATACATTTAGAAATCCTAAACCTAAACCCTAGTTTGGAAGAGTATTAGTGGATGGCATTTTGGTCATTGTGTCATGTTCATAACCCTAACCCTATTTCTCCATACTTGGCCGAACCCCCCTCCCTTTCTTTTCATTCTTCTTCTCCATTTTCATTCTCCATTTTCTTTCTTCTATCCTTCTTCCAATTTCTTCTCCCAAGTTCCAAGTAAGCTCTTCACTTCCCTCTTCCTTCACTTCCTTCATTTGTTTTCCCCTTTAATAAAAACCCTAACCCTTCACTTTCCCCTAACCTAGGTGTATAGAGCCTAGACTTGGTGTAGAGGCTTGGCTTGGAGGCTTGAGAGTGGTGATTTCTAGGGTTTTGGAGACTTTGGCCTTGGGATTCCAACTCCCAAGAGGTAAACCCTAACTTTTCTCTTAGTGATTACTCTAATATAGTGTAATTAGTAGTTTAGAACCTTTCTAGACCTTAGGGCTACCAATGGGAGGAAGTTAGAACTTGTTTGGTTGTGTTTGGAGACTTTGACATTAGATTTTGTGTCAATTTTGGATAAAATCCGAATTGGCCCAATTTTGGGTGATGCCCTAGGTTAGATGGATCTAGGTAGACGTGCTTGGGTGTCTTGAGGGTAAGTACGTGTTTTCGTTCGGACACGTGAGGTCATAACGCAGAGTTTTTGGCGTTTCGGGAGATTTGGGAGTTTTTCCGTCGTCGTAGGTTCCACATGCATGTGAAATTTTGCCACGGACCTAGAATCGAAGAGTTAGCATTTTTGTAAAATTTTATAAATTGATTAGAACTCGTAGATAAATTTTGGATCGATTTTGATTAAATTTGGCGTATGTTTTGCGAGGTATCGCAAATCGTACTCCACGTGTTCGTCGAAATGACCAAATGGCCATTTCGACTTGGTTTCTAGGTTTTGGGCTTGTGAGCGGGTTAGTTTAGCTTCAAAGAGTGTGTATTAGAGTTTTTGAGTTTTTATTTATATATATATATATATATATATATATATATATATATATATATATATATATATATATGTATTTACGTGTGTGGGTGGTTGTGCGTGTGTTGGTGTAGTTGTGTGTGTATGTTTGTTAGTGTGGATGTTGTGTGTAAGTGTGTGTGTGTGTGTGTATATATATATATATATAGGTGTAGATATCTATGTGTGTGTATGAGATTTACATATATATGTATAGGTTTATATATATATATATATATATATATATATATATATATATATATGTATGAAAGTGTATACATATATGTGTAAGTGTGTATATAAACTATATGTAAGTGTGTGTGTGTGTGTGTGTATATATATACATATGTCTGTTTATACATATATATGTGTGTGTGTGTGTGTGTGTGTGTGTGTGTGTGTGTGTGTGTGTGTGTGTGTGTGAGAGCTTATATATATATATATGGATGTGTGTTTGAGTGAGTGATGATAAGGTGAGTGAGTGAGTGAGGGAGTAGGAGTGCCAGCAGCTAATAGGAGCAGCAGCAGCAAGTAGCTACAGCAGCAGCAACAGCAGCAGCAGCTAGTGGCTGCAGCAGCAGCAGCATGTGGCAGTAGCAGCAGTTCGCAATAGCAGCAGTTCACAGTAGCAGCAACAGCAGTTAGCAAGTAGCAGCAGCAGCAGGTAGTAATAGCAGCAGTTGAGTGATATATATATATATATACATATATATACATATATATACATATACCTAGATAGATAGCTAGATATACACATATAGGTATAGCTAGCTAGCTAGTTAGTGAGTGGAGATGGGTAGGTGAGGTATCTCAATACCTTGAGATACTCAAGGTAATGGGTATCGGGGCGAGGTATTGGACGTTTGCCTAGATTTGGTTTTAGAGTTGGGTTTATATATTATATATATATATATATATACGTGTTAGGGTATATGTTAGAGGGTATAGGCGGGGTGTATAGCGTAGATTGAGGTATCGGATACCGAGAGTATCCCGGTATCTCAAGGAGGCAAGTTTAAGGATTTACTAGCTTAATGAGCTAGTTTTGACCTAGAATTTTAGGGACACCCTAGTTTGACCTAGAGTTGACCGTAATTGCCACGGTTGACCGCCAAAGTCAACATTTGACCTAGTTTTGGCCTAGAGTTGACTTTTTGGAAACCAGATTGACTTTTTAACCCAGATTTTACCGGTTTGACCCGTTTTACCTAGAACAACCCTAGAAGCTTATTTTTAATTATTTTATATTTGTTTCACTCTTTAGAACCCTGTTTAACCTTGATTTTCGTAATAGGTCATTGTGACGCCAGTCCGAATCTCGATCATCACCAGTTGCTCAGGACGTCAGGCGAGTATCTACCTCTGATTATTTTTATTTCATAATAGCGTATATATCACCTTTTCTAGAACTGTAATACTTGATTCTGACACATTGTTTCACGAGCTTGTACTAGTTGGATCCCGTCATGAGATGTTATCCCCCTTACCGTGTTCAGCGGGTACTCTATCACGTGTATTTCATCATGTGCTTCGGGTATTGATTCTCATGTGCTTCATGTGCTTCGTGTGCTCTCGCTTTCATGTGCGCGAGTTATTTATCATGTACGTAGTGTGTCGTGGTTGGATCCAAGAGTATTAGTGGGGGGGATTAGAAGTTGGTTATGTGATCAAATCCAAACAGTATTCATATGTATGCCGGTTATGTAACTTACGTATAACGGAGTTATCATAGAATAAACCATGTACAACCCAAGCCGATCACATAACGAACTTGTGCTCAAGGCACGTAGCTAGTATTCCTATTTTTTTACATGTAGTTACTTCTCTACTACTTGTATTGTTCCCCAGTTTTATATTGTAGTTACTTTATCAGTTCTACCATATATTTACTTTCCTGTGCATCTTGTATTCTTTTCTATTGCTAGTCATATAAACCTTACCATGTATTTAGAGTTGCTTTCAGAGTTATGTACTTTGCTCCAATCCTGACTAGATATATATTTCCAATGGATCCTGAGGACTTTTGCCCGACTTACTACGGGTCAGGTGTCGACGATTATTGTGACCCTGTGATAGATGAGGAGCCCATCCCAGCTGAGGAGACGCTGCTAACGCCCTAGTATAGCTAGGTGGATTTCACTGGGTTTGTTCCCAGTTGGTTTTGGATGATTGTACTATTTATTATTTTGCTGCTGTGTGTTATTGTAGACTCTTAGACTTGGACTATATATTTTGGATATTGTACTTGTCCTCTTTGGTTCTTTGTTTCTTTTGTTGATACCTTATCGTGCTTATACTCTTCCCCTAGTTATTGTGATTGAGTTTATTTATATATTATATGTTGTCCTCCTTTTGAAGAGGTTATCTTGACAGGTTATTATGAGATATAGATAATTGTGACCTAGAACGGACCTAGACAGCGTTCTACTACCGATTATGCAGCGTAGGCTAGACGTACCCATGACTCATGTCCGATTTTTTGGGTGCGGGTCGTGACACTACGTCCTATGAGTCTTCTTGGGCTTTGCTAGCCTTAACGAAGGACTAGCGCTTCCCTTCGAGAGCATCTCCTCGAAAGCCTGCTGGTCGAAGCGGAGCACCAGCATCATTTGAGTTGATCTGAGCTTAACTGCGTCGGATTGTATCACAACTTTCTCATCAGAGGAGAAAGACGTCCTCAGCAGAGTTACCATCTTGTTCGCCATTAAATGAGTTATTACAGACTTTGAATTTAAGGAACGAAAAAGTGTACAAAGAATCCTAAATATAATTTTCTAAGTACAATATTTTGATCTGGGGTGTGACAATGGAGGTTAAGAGGCACAGTGGCTCTTTTACTCTGTTGACGGTCCGACACAGGGTGGAGAAGCTTTCTTCTGTTCTCTCTCTCTGCTCGTCTCTGGATGCTCTCTCTCTGTGTGGATTTTTTTTCCTTTATTTGGGCGTGTCATACGGGTATATATAGTCATCCTTGGGTGTGAATATGTCTTGAGCCGCATGGATGCAAGAGATTGCCATGTGTACCTTCTTAACATGGTACAATTGTAACCGTGAGCAGGCAAAGCTATCACGTGGGTGCTTATTGAGATTTTTTGTTGTTGAAGATCTGGGTGGTTCTCATCCTTTGTAGGTGTAACTTGGTCAGCTTGACACGTGGTCCGTACTTGATTGGAAAAATTACTTTAGTCATAACAGCAAGATCTGGTCTTCCTGGAGTCTGGGATGCATGGGGCTAGAGACGCATGGAGTGCATGGAGTCTGGGATGCATGGGGCCAGAGACGCATAAAATGCATAGAGTCTAGGATACATGGGGCCAGAGACGTATGGGGTCCTTATTTAAGCTATACACGTGGTGTCGCACATCCATCGAGAGTAAAGTTTACGCTAACGTGGGACTTCTGTCTTTTAGCGTATTCAGGTCTTTCAAGACATTCAAAAAAAATTCTTTGTCAGGATTTTGTGTCAGAAATGGTCCTAATGTCAGGATGCCATATCAAGTCCATCTGCAGCCCGAGTTGCTTTGGTTGTTTGGGACGCTTGGATGTCATCTTTCTGGGCCGCAGGGTGACTCTGCGGCCTGATTTCTTCTGAGTTTTACTTTGGGGCGCATGGTTGTTAGACGCACTGATCCATATTTTCTATGCTTCTATACTTGTGATCTGGCATGATAGTTACAGAGTGTCCGTGTCATCATTACGACATGTATATTGTATTAGACGGGGAGGACAACTGGTAGGCTTATAGGACACACAAACTGGTAAACCGTAGTCTCCGAGGGAACTACGGCATTAATGACCCTGATAATTTATTTACAGGCAGATACTCATGACGTTCACTGAACGTTAGTATATATATATATATATATATATATATATATATATATATATATATATATATATATATATATATATATATATATATATCATACTATGGTCGCTAGCCGAGATCTATGTCGATCGTGATATATGTCAGTTATATATATATATATATATATATATATATATCACACTTTGGTCGCTAGCCGATAGTTATAACGGTCGTGATATATGTAGCATATAAATATGGCCGCTGGCCTTGAGCTATGCCATATCCTATTTAGCCTACATCTACCCATACATACCAATGTTGTCCTCAGTTTGCATTCACTTAGATGGTTAGCACACCCTCTTTACTTATTTAGTATTTATATTTGGCATATATTTTTGTATCATGTTACGTCCCTCTGAGGACCTAGTTTCCGTCCAGATCTGGACAAGACGTACTACCCGACCGTGTACGAGCCCAGGCAGGAGACGAGGTACGCTACCGAAGAAGAGCTTGAGGTGCTACCTTCGGAGTTTTCCTGATCACTGGTAGGCCTTCTGCCTAGGATTGGAGCATCTTTACCTAGTTAGCTGATGTTCCTATCAACTTATCTTATCTGTCTTTTTGTACTTTTATTACAGTATTGTATTCAGTGGGTTTGTCCCCATCAGACTTATTTGGGTTGTATTATGACATTCAGACTCCTTATATTTCGTTTCCAGTATTTATTTCAGTATTTCCTACTTATGTTCTGTGGATAAGATTAGTTGTACATGTTGCATGCTTAGTACTAGTTGTGAACTTAGTTCATATTTACAGCGTAGTACACCTAGATAGGGCCATTAAATTGGAAACCTAATCTAGATGTATCAGCTGGCCTAGTTGCGTGTCAGTCCTATTATTTTTTGGGACCGGGGCGTGACAAACTTTGCCCCGGAATCATCTTCATGTTCACCAAGTAGCTCATCCCCTTCTCATTGATATGGCTGAGTCGTCTGTGCCATAACTCGGTAGACGCATCAGTAGTCGCATTCACCTCTTGTGCCCCATGTGCGCTCCCTTCTATATAATAGATTTTGGACCTCTTGCTTCCTCTGGTAATCACCATCGAACCTCTGGAAAGATTCTACTGATCATTCCCGAAGAGATTTAAGAAACCCTCGTCATCCAACCTTCCAACATACACCAGGTTGAAACGGATATCAGGGACATGACAGACATCTTTGAGAACAATAACTGTACCCGTCTTCGTCCTCAAATGCACATCTCCAATAGCAACAGCTTTCGACACATCTCTGTTGCCCATCTTCAACACTCCATAGTCGCCTGTTGTGTAAGTAGCAAATAGTGCCATGTTGTGAGATACGTGTGCTGAAGCACCTGAGTCCACCAGCCAAGAGTTGTCATCGCAGGCAAGGTTCATAACTACCTCATCACCTATAATGATCACGTCATCTCCATGTGCAGAGGCCGTCGTTGTAGTGTTCTCACTTTGCTTTCCCTTATCACCCTTCTTCTCTCTCTTCCAAGCCAAATAGTTCCACTTGATGTGGCCCTTCTTGCCACAATGGTAACACTCCGAGTCCTCGTACCGATTCTTGGACTTGCCCCTCATATTGTCTCTGCCACCACCTGAACCCCTGTTCTTGCTCCTTCCACGACTCTCTAAAACTAGTGCCTCTGAGTGGGATGTGGATGAAGTTCCCTGAGAACGTCTCTGCATCTCTTCATTCAGTACCCCGCTCTAGGCAAACTCCAGACTGACCACGCCTTCCGGAGCATAAGCGATCATAGACACTCGTACGGTTTTTCACGAGTCTGGCAATATACACAACATCCATAGTCCATGTACTTCATCGTCGAACTTGACTCCCATCGAGGATAGCTGGTCCACCACGCCCTGGAACTCACTCAAGTGATCCGTAATAGACGCACCATCTTTGTACCGCAGACCCATCATCATCCGGATCAGAAATAATTTATTTACCCCAGTTTTTTTCGCGTACAAAGATTCCAGCTTCTTCCACAGCGTCTTTGCGATCTCAATATTGGCAACGTGGTTGTACACGTTCTCGTCAACAAACTGTCGTATGTATCTACACACATGTATATGCTCAAACTTTCAGTCCTCTTCAGATTTATCACTGGGCTTCTCAGACGCAAATACTGGAAGATGCATCTTCTTGACGAACAAAAAATCCTTTATCTTGCTCCGCCAAAAATTATAGTTGGTATCGTTCAGGTTTACAATGCGCACCGGCTTCACGTCCATCTCTCCTCCCCGGTTTACCTGTCAATACTGGCATCCCTTTGAACCCAAAGCTCTGATACCACCTATTGGGAACGCAAATACGCAAAAATAGTTCCCCCAAACCAAGAAGTCCTGCGAGAGAACCGAGCAAAAGTACACAAACCAAAAATGTCAAACACAAATCGCAGACACAGACATTTTTGACGTAGAAAATCCTTACGAAAAAAACCACGGGACCGTCGGAGTCCAACCCTGAAAAGCCTCCACTAATGGAATAAGAAATACACCGACTCCTTAGAAACTTCTTACCGATCTAAACGTATCACCACAACTCTTTGGAACAGAAAATAGATTACAACTACTAAGAAAAAAGATAATGAAAAATACTTCAAATTGATCTCTTTCTCCGAAACGGCCTCCAATCCTTCTTTCTCCTCTCCAATGTTGTAAAAGTACTCTTTCCTCTTTTTACAATATTTTTGAGATATAATTTAGGGCCAGGAGACACTTAATATATATAGCCTCAAATCCACAACTAGTATTCCTATTATATATAAGAATATCCAATCCAAATCTAAATCCATTGACATATTCCTATTATATGTAGGAATACGCAATCCAAATCTATTGAGGTATTCCTATTATATGTAGGAATATTCAATCCAACTCCGAAATATTTTTCATATATATTGGGAATTCCATCCACTCCAACACATATAACAAAGGATGCTTGCTGGTCATAAATGATGGAAATGTAAAATTAGTGGTTCATGATTCTTTTAACTTTTCCTATTAGCATGATTGATAAAGGGCAGGTTGGGTTTCATTTTTATGCTTAAAATGCCTACTTATCTTAATAGCTTCACGTGCAGTGTGATCATGCTTTGATCTTGTTGATGAAAATTTCAAGCAGTAGATGATGTTACTTGGACTTATCAATTAAGCTGAAAATAGAAACGGATCCAAAAATTGTAGTTGGAATAGACTATTATAAAATTTGAGTGAATTAGAAATAGACTCATCCATTTAAAAATATAAAAAAATAAAAATTTATATGTTTTTGGGGTGATGAGTGGATCCACCCCGGGCTGAAAAGAAGGAAAAAGGCTCCGTTGTCAATTGAAATATTGAGTAATACACTATGTAGTGGGATACATATCAAGGTGGTCAGTTGACCAGAATCATTATTTAGTAGCCAATTTAATTATGCTTTGTTCTGTGATTTACTTCTTACATTTCTGTTTCTTTCTTCTATGTTTCAGGGACTTCCTTCTGAAGTATTTGCAGGATATGATCCCATCCAAAATTGTAGGTTATCAAGTATTTGTAATATTAGCATTTCTAGTAATCTAAGACCAGAAGTATATTACCAAGGATGATCTTGAGACGATCTTGAAAGCTAAATAAATATATGAGTGAAAGTAAAGTTATTCGAGGTGGTGGACAGTTAATTTTTGCTGAACGAGTAAAATCGTCCTCAAGTAGTGATCGCCATGATTTATATATCTTCTGATTATGACAAAAGAAATCCAAGTTGTTCCATGTAGCGTAGATGGCATTATTTATGGCTTAATTATAATTTGATAATTTTAACTATTGACAATATTTAACATGATATTCTCAACTTTGATAGATACTAACTTGATATTCTGAAAAAAATTAGGACCAAATTGTCCTTCCCTTTCTTTCTGACAGTAGCTGCCACCCCCCTGACATCCTCCCTCCCTCCACCCTCACCCGCTACCCCCCACCCCGTGCCGCTCCCCCCGCGCCCACCTCCAACTGCACGTCCCGCCGCCCGGCGATCCGCTGCTGCTGCTGCGATCTGTCTCCGGCAGCGGGGGGGGGGGGGGGGAGGGGGCAACGGAGGGGTAGGGCGGTAAAAGAGGGGGGGGGGGGGAGGGGCTGATGCCGGAGAAGGAGGGGGAGAAGGGAAGAGTAGTTTCGAATTTTTATAAATTTAGGTATCGACATAACAAAGTTTAATAGTTGATGGTATTAAATTAGTAACTATAAAGATTAAGGATATTAAGTTAAACATTTTGAATAATTAAGTTACAATTAAGCCTTTATTTATTCTCTTTCTCTGTTGTATTTTCCAGCACAGTAGCATTTTACATGTACAATGCTTATAACTTTGTATTACATGTGCAATTGTCCATTGTATAGATTTAATGAACCAAGTGACTTAGTCTTTAAGTATGTAATTTTCATTTCCATGTATATAATGAGCTAAGGTAGTCACTATAATGTTGATTTGAGTGTAGTTTAATTGTCATTGGGAACTGGTTGAATACATATCATTGGGAAATATTATCAAACTGTTTTTTTTTCAAATATAAGAGATTAATGTAACGATTATAACTGTTACAAAAGTGAAAATATTAAAAAAAAAGTATATTTTTGTTACGGTTATTGCTGGTACAAAAGTTAATTTTGTGACGGTTTTGACTATTGAGAAGGTAAATTTCATCATGGTTATTAAATGACGAAATTTATTTTCATAACGATAATAACCATTACTAAAACTGTTACAAAAATTAGTAACGACAATAACCGTGACAAAAAAAATTTGTCACGATATAACCATCGGCACTTACCTATTTTGATGTAGTAATATCTACTTGGTATTTACCCTCCCAATAATTATTGAATCAATATCAATTAACAATGTCAATAGTACATGCTCTTTCTCTTGTCATGATCATGCCTCAATATGATTCCTAAGTAGATAAACATTAAATACAACATTTATAATGTATAAAGAACATAAAATATATTATATTTGTCTTGGGTTAGTTGAAGTCAACGTGCGCTACACGAACGTTTGGACACGGAATAGACTCAAATGCTAAACTTTCATATATTATCCCAAATGATGTAAATAATAGTTCCAGCAATTCCATAATATTCCAAAAAATCAATTTTGCACTATTTATTTTCTAGAGCCATTTGTTTATATAGTCTAATTAATTATATGACCACATCCTTAGCTTAAGTCGATTTTGATTTAGTCCAGGTCCAATTATTAAAGCCCATTTGAACTACAATATACTAAAGCCCATCTTATTGGCTAAAATTCATCTTTATGCTGGGCCATATAGAATACAAATGCGAAAAAGTCCAATATGCACTACTCTTATTAGTTCCTATATTGGGCCCAACTTCATTATATTCATCCCAAATCCGAATTCTAAGAGTATTAACTGTTTTTGGCACATCAAGATAAAATCAACCCAATCTTTAATTCTCTAACTAAGGCCGATCTATTCTTCTATGGCCCAAAGGAAATTCGGCCTATCATTTATTTAATTATTTATTTATTTATTTTTCTGAGTATCATTTAATCAGTTTATATAAATTCGAGGCCCAAAACTGCCTGGCCTGATTCTATTTATAGTTATAAAAGTCAAGGCCCATCTATAAACATTTATTTTAATTAATCCATCAGCCCAATATAATTAGGCTCACTTATGATTATCTTAGGGATGGGCACGAGTCAGGCCGGGGCCAAATTTGATGGACCCGGACCGGACCTGACCTGTTACTTGGCCGAGTAGGATGAGACGGAGCCAAAAATATTGTTGGAACATGACCGGACTCGACTCGTTCGAAACAGGTCTGGACCGGACCAATCTGCAAATCCAAAAGGGTCCAAAAAAAATAGAAAAAATTATCTCCAGAAAATTTCAGAATCTAATACAACATGACTGATATGTGATAATACTACTAATAATAACATGACTGATATGTGAATCATGGGGGACTCACCGAAAATCTCTCGTCAACATGACTAATATGTGAATCAGAAGACTTTGTAAAAGAAATTTCAATCTATTGATTGAAGGAACAATTATGAAGCAAAATTTCTTCATTCTTGATGTATTTAGAAAGAATGATCATGAAACTGAAGTAGATAAAAGAAGAGAGAACCAGGTTCAGCAATACTCGGAAACAATTATCATGAAACTGAACACTGTAAGTCTGTAAGATTCAAACGAAACAACAAAGACAAAATTATAAAACAAGATTGCTTCATAAAATTGCTCTCAAACTACAGAATCTTCAAATTTGGAGTATCAATAACAAACTACTAGACTGCATATAGAGAAGAAAGATAAAGCAAATCCTTGTAAATTCTCAATATGGCTAATATCAATGATACCACTTACCATTTACACATAGTATCAGTAACATCTTGTTATATACCATTTATCCATAGTATCAGTAAAATCCTTGTTTGGAGGGCCGGGCTGCAACATTTTCGGTATTAGACTGCTGTGACAAAGATGAGAGAGAGAGAGAGAGAGAGAGAGAGAGTAGTAATTTTAGGAGTAAAACTTTGAGACAGATCAAATATTTGATACAGCCACTGTTTGACAGGTGGGCGCTCCTATCATACAATGGATGTATCAAATATTTGGTACAGCCATCTGTATCAAAGTTTTACTCTAATTTTAGGGCCGACCGCATGTGGGTATTAGGTTAGACTAAGGGCAATAGGACACGGGAGTACCGGAGAAGTAATTTTTAATTTTTAATATTTTTCAAAATAAACCGGTTGGGTCGGGAGTTCGTTTATTTTGAAAACACAACTCGACCCGACCCGGTCCGTTTAAATGTAAAAATTTAGAAACTATTGTAAATATGGATAATTCACCATATTTGGTTGATATCTTTTGGCATTACCATAATTGCTTGATATCATATCTTTTGGCATTTAATTCTCTTAATTGACATCATTAAATGTTAACCTTAATTGTAAACCTATATAAAGGACTCATTTCTAGTTGATTTATATAGTGAATGAAGAAACAATTTTCTCCATTCTCTCTACTTTATAACACGTTATCAGCACGAATTGTGACATATGTAAAGTTTTGAAAGCACTTATCAATTTTATTATTTACATAATGTTCACATTGTTGTATATGTGACACACATAAGACATAAAATTCTTTGATAGTGTTTCATCACATTGTGGTATATGTGAAGTTTTGAAAGCACTTATCAATTTTATTATTTATATCTAATATAATTATTTTTTGCCATATAGATGTTGATGTAATCCCTCTGATTTTCAAAATTTTGATAAATTTGGATTTTTCTGGATTTTTTAGGATTTTCCGGAATTTTATTGTATTTAAAATCAGGTGTTTTAATTTTTAAAAGATTTTTAAATGTTATTAATTAATATTAAAATATTATGAAAATAATATTTTATGGTGTAAAATGGAAAACTAGACATAGGGTAATTTTTCGGAAATTTATTGGACCCCGGAAGTATTTTTAAAACCCTAAAATCTATTTTGTAATTAAACCAAATTGAACCATTTTAGACCCAGTTTATTTAGCCTGAACCAACCCGGTCTAACCAACCCAGGCCCAACCCCTTAGCGGGTCGGATCCGGGTCAGACCCGACCCGCTAAGCCCGACCCGACCCGAACTTTCATCTCCCCCAACCTCTCCTCTGCCCGACTTCTCACCTCCCCCGCCGCCGGAAACGGCCGCCGCCACCGCTCCGACTCCTAAAAACTGCCGCCGCCAACCCGCTCTCTCTTCCTCTCCCACCACCGGCCGCCCCACCAGCTTTCCGCCTCCCCTCTATAAAACCCCCGCCTGAACCCTCTTCCCGCTCCGCCGAGGCCGCTGCTTCCCTTCCTCCTCCGCCCGCGACGCTTCGCCGTTCCCGCTGCAGCCGCCAGTTTCCAGCGAGCAGCCTCGCCGCCTCACCCCCAGCCGAGCCCCGCAGCCCCTCGACTTCCTCTCCGCCACCAGCGTTCGGCCCGCCTCCGGCCTACGAACAGCAGCAGCAGCAGCAGCTCGAGTCCCTGAGCGCCACCGCCTCCCGAGCTGCTGCCCAGCGCCGCGCCACCGTCTCCCTCACCCGCTGCCAGCGTCGTCACCGCCCTCCAGAACCGCAGAGCCGGCCACCCTCGAGAGCACCAGCAGCAGCAGCGGGCCGGAGCTCCGCCGAGCCCCAGCCGCAGCAAGCCCAGCAACGCCTCCGGCTGGTCCCTACGCCGCCGCGCCACCTCCGTCAGGACCCCTCCGGCGAAACCCAGCCCCTGAATCCTAACCCTAGACACGGACTCAGCCCTGACACGGCCGGACACAGGAGCCACAAACCCTAGATCTTTGGCGTGTCGGACACGAAGAATATCCTGTTTTCGACCTTGTTCAGGTAACCGTAACTTCTTGCTCGTAGCTCTGATTTCGATTCCGTAAATTGTATCGTGTAGCCTGTATGACCCTCTCGGTGCCCGTGCAAATGGCTCGGGACATCGTGTCCTGTGGTGATCGCACACCGCAATCCAAAAAAAGGAAAAACCAGACCCTGTTTCACCCCGGAGCTGAGTGCGCCCCGCCAAACGGGACGACTTGGTCCCGTGCGGTCTTCACAGATACGTGCGCGTCGTCGATACGGACGTGTAGGATTTAGCAGAAGCTGATTCGGATGTGCGTGTACACCGGAATCAGTGCGTATCCGCGGACATCGCCCCGTATCCGACTATTCTGATTCTCGCTGTAACTTAGTATACACACGTCGGATCGAGACGAAACTTGCGCCATCGGACTCGTAGCAATACGCTGGTCCTGTGAGCCAAGTTTGGTTCGATTCTGAGAACGTTGACAAAATCGTGTGTCGTGGGCCCCACAAGCTTCACTCGACGGACGATTTTGGATCGGCTCATCGGAATCCAATTCTGTAAGTTCCGTTGGGTTCGTATCATCGTTCCTGACCTGTTGATACTAAGTTGGACTATTTTGGAGACCTTTGACCCTGACGCATTTTTCGGTACAAAGCGGCCCACATTGGACCCCGCTTTAACCCGAAAATGTTATTTTTGTTCTTGTCTCCAAATTGGACTCAAGGACAGGCGTTTCTAGCTGATTGATATTTTCTGGATCTGATGGTGATGTTTGTTTCAGCAACCGGAGTACTGCCTGCAAACCCAGCTGAGGCCCGAGCTAAAATTGGAAACAAAACCAAGGCAAGTATACCTTGTCAAATCCTGCAGTTTTGATACTTGTCTCCTGGTTTTACTTTTCATTATCGTGCAAGATACTTGTACAATATTTGCATGTTTTTCAGTTGATACTTTCTTGTCATATATATAGTTCTTGATGCTTGTTGATTTATTCCTGCTGCTCTAGTTTTATTTTCTCGTTTTGCGTGCATGTACTTTATTTGCTCTTTCCTTGGATCACTACTTGTTCCATAGACATAATATGATGGTTTATATGTACTCTACATTTTCGGAGTTGGCTTGACTGATTTCTTAGTTCATAGATGATTGTTATTGGACAATGACTACACTTGAGCAATCTCGATTGTGAGTACCTATTGTACTGCAAGAGAGACTTGTTCATTTGACTACCTCCTTCGTGAGCTCCCGTTGAGCTGCAAAAGAGCCATACTATAGACTGTGAGTCCCCGTTGGACTACTTTCTATAGGATCGTGATCTCCCATTGAGATGCGGTTACCCCGATTTCTTGTAGTCATGTCTGATAGCATCACTGGCATGCCACTGTCTTAGATATAGTAATTTCTCGTGACTCATTTGCTTGTGTTTACTTTCTTCTCTATCTTGCATGTCATTTACTGTATGTTGGCTCGTATTCTTTTGTATCTTGCTATGTCCCCTGAGGACCTGGTTTTGTTCTCCAGATTTAGCAGACGAGGAGTACCGCAGCTTACGGACCAACACCAGATGAGAGTTTGATTGCAGTTGATGGCCCTGCTTATACTTAGTTACTTTCTAGCATGGTTTATTTATCTCTTTCTTGTCTATATTTTATTGTTTGTCGGTAGTGGATTTGTCTCCACCCGACTTAGTATTAATTTTTGCTGGATATTCGACAGTGACTTTACTTTCAGCATTTAATTCAGTTTTGTTTAGTTCATGTTGTTTTATGGATGAGATTAGTAAACCTGATTAATATTATACAGCTTAAGTACGCTCCGATGGAACCATTAAATTGGGTTTATCCATCGGTGCGTGCTGCTGGCCATTATCACGTGTTCAGTCCCTCGATGTTTTGGGACTAGGGCGTGACATGGTTTTTGTGGTGGCCCATGCAGGTCAACGACTGAAATATCTGGTTTCAACTTAGGGACCGAACAGGCCTGCAATAAGAATAGGATAAGCTTTAGGATCTCATCCACTTGCTTGAAACGTTCTTGATATCTATATCGGATTCGAATCAATTTCTTGAATTGCATCCTGCCTTGATTCCTGAGCGCCTCTCATTGTTTATTTTGTTGCAGAGTTATGGATTCACGAGCAAACGATGAGGCTCCTGCAATATCACCACAAGATATTGTGGTAACCAACGAAGATGAAGCAACACCAGTTGATGAAGGACGATCAGCTCAACAAGCAAGTCATCATGCCACGAGAATCCAACAAGATAACATTCCACCATCGACGCAATTGCCCGTAATTCCACCAGGACAGGCCATGGACGGGCAGCAGATATTTCAAATGATCTATACAATAGTGCAAGCTCAACAAGAGGCTTGGAGTCGTAGCTTAGTAACAGTACTAGAGCAGGCACGACGGCCAACAACGGGTTCTATCGCCGATTTTCGCCAGCTGAAGCCCCGTACCTTCTCAGGAAAAGAGGAGCCCACAGAAGTTCATGAGTGGCTCACCAACACACAACATCAATTAGAAGCAGCTGAACTTCCAAGGGAACGTTGGATGACTGCCGTCAGAATGCAGTTGACGGACAATGCTCATCATTGGTGGCTATCTGAAGAGACACGACTTGGACCAGACCGAGTCACTTGGGAAGAGTTCTCTAGACTCTTTCTGGAGATGTACATTCCAGCCATTGCTCGATCAGAACTACGGGACAAGTTCAATCACCTCACTTAGGACAATCTGACAGTGGAAGAGTACAACGCGAAGTTCATTCGTCTGAGTCATTTTGCCCCTACTTTGATTCAGACAGAAGAAAAAAAGGCTGAGAAGTTCTTCGACGGACTAAACATTGAGCTGCAGACACTGATTGGATCTGTTGCGCCTACATCTTATCCGGACGTCCTTGCTGCAGCACGACGCATGGAACGCGTCATCAGGAGAGAGACCAATCTGAAGAGGTCATCCACATCAGCAACAGTCGGAGCACCACAGGAAGAAGTTGCAAAGAGACTTCACAGTCACCAGCCACCAGAAGCATCCCCACAGGCAATACCTGTCTGTCCATATTGTCACAAGCGAGGCCATATTGAGGACCAGTGCAGACGCAAAAAGAGATTATGTTTAGCTTGCGGATCCAGTCAGCATTTATTAAAGGAATGCCCAGAGCATCAAGATAGAGCACCAAAAGTTAACCAACAAGCGTTACCAGTACCGAGGATAAACTATCCAACATTGGGAGCACCACAAATGGAAGTTCAAGAAGATCTACCACCAGCTTCAGGAGAGTATCAGCCGAGGCCACCTTTGATACCCCAGGCACTGCTCTTCCAGCAGGTTCAGCAGCAGCAGAGGAATCGACGGCAAGGACGTGGACAAGCCCTCGTGATGTCTTTGGAGAACGCGCAGAACCAAGGAGTAGCTAATGCACGTAAGTTCTTGTAGTTTCTGTTTCTAGATCGTGCCTATTGGTTCGTGACCCTAGCCTTACCCTGATAATCTTAACTTGTTAATAAATGATAACTTAGTGTTAACCTAGTAATTTTGAATTTGATAATAACCTAGAATTGTTAACCTAATATGTTTAAAATATAACCTGGTTTTCTAAAACTGTAATTTCCTAAATTTCCCACATTTGGAAAATTGTATAACTTTTAATGCTTAGGAAAAAAAAATTTCCTAGGTGCTCTTTGATTTTGGATATGCTTCGAACAATTGTTGCAACCGTGTCATCTCTGTTGACTGGTTAATCTTTGATTGCGATGACGCAATCCTCTTAAGGGGGGTAGATTGTAATCCCTCTGATTTTCAAAATTTTGATAAATTTGGATTTTTCTGGATTTTTTAGGATTTTTTGGAATTTTATTGTATTTAAAATCAGGTGTTTTAATTTTTAAAGGATTTTTAAATATTATTAATTATTATTAAAATATTATGAAAATAATATTTTATGGTGTAAAATGGAAAACTAGACATAGGGTAATTTTTCGGAAATTTATTGGACCCCGAAAGTATTTTTAAAACCCTAAAATCTATTTTGTAATTAAACCAAATTGAACCATTTTAGACCCGGTTTATTTAGCCTGAACCAACCCGGTCTAACCAACCCAGGCCCAACCCCTTAGCGGGTCGGATCCGGGTCAGACCCGACCCGCAAAGCCCGACCCGACCCGAACTTTCATATCCCCCAACCTCTCCTCTGCCCGACTTCTCACCTCCCCCGCCGCCGGAAACGGCCGCCGCCACCGCTCCGACTCCTGAAAACTGCCGCCGCCGACCCGCTCTCTTCCTCTCCCACCACCGGCCGCCCCACCAGCTTCCCGCCTCCCCTCTATAAAACCCCCGCCTGAACCCTCTTCCCGCTCCGCCGAGGCCGCTGCTTCCCTTCCTCCTCCGCCCGCGACGCTTCGCCGTGCCCGCTGCAGCCGCCAGTTTCCAGCGAGCAGCCTCGCCGCCTCACCCCCAGCCGAGCCCCACAGCCCCTCGACTTCTTCTCCGCCACCAGCGTTCGGCCCGCCTCCGGCCTACGAACAACAGCAGCAGCAGCTCGAGTCCCTGAGCGCCACCTCCTCCCGAGCTGCTGTCCAGCGTCGCGCCACCGTCTCCCTCACCCGCTGCCAGCGTCGTCACCGCCCTCCAGAATCGCAGAGCCGGCCACCCTCGAGAGCACCAGCAGCAGCAGCGGGCCGGAGCTCCGCCGAGCCCCAGCCGCAGCAAGCCCAGCAACGCCTCCGGCTGGTCCCTGCGCCACCGCGCCACCTCCGTCAGCACCCCTCCGACGAAACCCAGCCCCTGAATCCTAACCCTAGACACGGACTCAGCCCTGACACGGCCGGACACAGGAGCCACAAACCCTAGATCCTTGGCGTGTCGGACACGAAGAATAACCTGTTTTTGACCTTGTTCAGGTAACCGTAACTTCTTGCTCGTAGCTCTGATTTCGATTCCGTAAATTGTATCGTGTAGCCTGTATGACCCTCTCGGTGCCCGTGTAAATGGCTCGGGGCATCGTGTCCTGTGGTGATCGCACACCGCAATCCAAAAACAGGAAAAACCAGACCCTGTTTTACCCCGGAGCTGAGTGCGCCCCGCCAAATGGGACGACTTGGTCGCGTGCGGTCTTCACAGATACGTGCGCGTCGTCGATACGGACGTGTGGGATTTTGTAGAAGCTGATTCGGATGTGCGTGTACACCGGAATCAGTGCGTATCCGCGGACATCGCCCCGTATTCGACTATTCTGATTCTTGCTGTAACTTAGTATACACACGTCGGATCGAGACAAAACTTGCGCCATCGGACTCGTAGCAATACGCTGGTCCTGTGAGCCAAGTTTGGTTCGATTCTGAGAACGTTGACAAAATCGTGTGTCGTGAGTCCCACAGGCTTCACTCGACGGACGATTTTGGATCGGCTCATCGGAATCCAATTCTGTAAGTTCCGTTGGGTTCGTATCATCGTTCCTGACCTGTTGACACTAAGTTGGACTATTTTAGAGACCTTTGACCCTGACGCATTTTTCGGTGCAAAGCGGCCCACATTGGACCCCACTTTAACCCGAAAATGTCATTTTTGTTCTTGTCTCCAAATTGGACTCAAGGACAGGCGTTTCTAGCTGATTGATGTTTTCTGGATCTGATGGTGATGTTTGTTTCAGCAACCGGAGTACTGCCTGCAAACCCAGCTGAGGCCCGAGCTAAAATTGGAAACAAAACCAAGGCAAGTATACCTTGCCAAATCCTGCAGTTTTGATACTTGTCTCCTGGTTTTACTTTTCATTATCGTGCAAGATACTTGTACAATATTTGCATATTTTTTAGTTGATACTTTCTTGTCATATATATAGTTCTTGATGCTTGTTGATTTATTCCTGCTGCTCTAGTTTTATTTCCTCGTTTTGCGTGCATGTACTTTATTTGCTCTTTCCTTGGATCACTACTTGTTCCATAGACATAATATGATGGTTTATATATACTCTACATTTTCGGAGTTGACTTGACTGATTTCTTAGTTCATAGATTATTGTTATTGGACAATGACTACACTTGAGCAATCTCGATTGTGAGTACCTATTGTACTGCAAGAGAGACTTGTTCATTTGACTACCTCCTTCGTGAGCTCCCGTTGAGCTGTGAAAGAGCCATACTATAGACTGTGAGTCCCCGTTGGACTACTTTCTATAGGATCGTGATCTCCCATTGAGATGCGGTTACCCCAATTTCTTGTAGTCATGTCTGATAGCATCACTGGCATGCCACTGTCTTAGATATAGTGATTTCTCGTGACTCATTTGCTTGTGTTTACTTTCTTCTCTATCTTGCATGTCATTTACTGTATGTTGGCTCGTATTCTTTTGTATCTTGCTATGTCCCCTGAGGACCTGGTTTTGTTCTCCAGATTTAGCAGACGAGGAGTACCGCAGCTTACGGACCAACACCAGATGAGAGTTTGATTGCAGTTGATGGCCCTGCTTATACTTAGTTACTTTCTAGCATGGTTTATTTATCTCTTTCTTGTCTATATTTTCTTGTTTGTCGGTAGTGGATTTGTCTCCACCCGACTTAGTATTAATTCTTGCTGGATATTCGACAGTGACTTTACTTTCAGCATTTAATTCAGTTTTATTTAGTTCATGTTGTTTTGTGGATGAGATTAGTAAACCTGATTAATATTATACAGCTTAAGTACGCTCCGATGGAACCATTAAATTGGGTTTATCCATCGGTGCGTGCTGCTGGCCATTATCACGTGTTCAGTCCCTCGATGTTTTGGGACTGGGGCGTGACAGTTGAGCCTTACAAAGCTTGAATTCAAAGCTCTTGATGTGAGCGGAGACAATTATTTATCATAGCAATTGGATGCGAAGTTGCACTTGCAGTCCAACATAGTACTTGATGGAACTATTAAGAAAAAAAAAAGAATCTTCTGAAGCCAAGGCTAAGGCTTTGATCTTCCTACGGCTCATATCCATGATGATCTAAAAGCAGAATATCTATTTGAGGATGATCCATTAAATTTATGGACATCTCTAAAGGATAGATTTGACCATCAAAGGATGGTAATCCTTCCGATTGCTCAGAGTGAATGGTTGAATCTAAGATACCAAGATTATAAAACTGTTAAAGAATACATTATGCTCTTTTTAATATTGTTTCTCGTCTTAGGTTGGACGAAGAAAAAGTAACATAGGCTCAAATGCTTGAGGAAACCTTCTCCACTTTTCATGCAAGTAATGTGCTTTTGCAGGAACAATACCGTGAAAGAAAATTCACAAAATACTCTGAAATATTGACTTGTCTCCTTGTAGCAAAGGCAAATAGGAATGTTCTCTTGAAAAACCACAACTCTATACCATCTGGGTCAATGCCAATTCTTGAGACAAATGCTAATATTGGATTTAGCAGAGGTCGTGGTGGTGGACGTGGAAGAGGGCATAAAAAAAACTATGGGAGATACGGTCATGGTTATCAGCCTTAGAAAGGTGGAAACAGTGGTTTACAAAAAAAAATGGAATAAGTGAAATGTACCCTCTAACAAAAAGAATTCAAATCCTCAAAATAAACCAAATATGGGTAGTAATGCTTGTCATAAATGTGGTAAAGATGGACATTGGTTTAAGCAATGTCGAGCTCCTCAAGAAGAGGTTGACAAATTTAAAAGAATCCATAAATGGCATGTCTAGGCCATGAGAGTTTGTTAGAAATCTGTATTATGTATTTGGAGTCACATTTCTAATATAATATTATCGTTTTGTGTGCTTAATAATTTTTATTATATTTATGCTAGCTAGAATATATGTTCATAATTTATTTATTTATTTTGCTTCATAATTGAAGGTATAGATATACGAAGGGAGAAAAATGACTTGGATATGTGTTTGGTAGATACGGTTTTAAAAAATCAAAAGTTTTTTTCTCAAAGTTAGTACTTGACAAGCATAAAGTGTCAACAATAATTGGATCAGCCCATATAATAGAGGGCTTTGGAAAAGCACATATCATGTTACCTAATGGTACTCAAAAAAAATTGTAGAATGCGTTATATTCAAGCAATTCCAAAAAGAATTTTGATGAGTTTCAAAGATATAGGCAGAAATGAATACCATATTGAAACTCAAAATAATAACAATAAAGAGACATTATGTATCACATCTAATGTTGGAAGAAAAAAACTCACATTAGAAGAATTTTCTTGTCTTTCGATGGGTTTGTATTACACCATCATTGGTATAATTGAATCTCATATGAATGTGGCAAAACATAAAGCAAATGATCATGTCCTATGTACCATTTGGCATGACTGTTTGGGTCATCCGGGAGAAACTATGTTCAAGAGGATTATTGACAATTCTTGTGGATATTTATTGGAAATTTACGATCTTGGATTACCAAAGAATCACCTATGTGTTCCTTATTCACAAGAAAAGTTTATAACTAGATTATCTTTGCTAAAAGTTAAGAATGGGTCTCATACTTTCTTACAAGTAATACAAGGAGACATTTGTGGTCATATTCACCCATCTAGTGGTCCTTTTAGATATTTTATGGTACTCATAGATGCATCTACTAGGTGGTCGCATGTTTGTTTATTGTCTACTAGAAATTTTGTATTTTCTCGTCTTTTAACCCAAATTATTAAACTTAGATCTAAGTTTTCTGATAACACGATTAAGTCAGTTAGACTTGATAATGCCGCAGAATTCAGCTCACAAGTTTTTGATGATTACTGTACATCATTAGGAATTGAAGAAGAACATCATGTTCCCCATGTGCACACACAAAATGAGTTAGCTGAATCATTTATTAAACATCTCCAACTTATAGCTAGACCTTTACTAATGAAACCTAGTTTGCCAATTGAGGCTTGGGGACATGTTATTTTGCATGCTGCATCTCTAGTTAAATTTAGACCCACTACATACCATATATATTTTTTACCTATACAACTTGTTAGTGGAAAATAATCTAATATTTCATATTTGAGAGAGTTTGGATGTGCAGTATATGTCCTAATTCCACCTCCAAAAAAAACTAAGATGGGTCACCAACGACGTTTGAAAATATACATTAGTTATGAGTCTTCTTTCATAATAAGATATTTGGAACCAATGACTGGTGATGTCTTTACTGTAAAATTTGATGATTGCCAATTTGATGAAAGAGTCTTCCCGCCATTTGGGGGAGAAAAATAACAAATTTTTCATATAGAACAACACATTGCTAATGAGCAGCGTGAATTGATATGGAATACGCCTACTCTATCTCATCAAGATCCAAGAACTTCATAATGTGATTATGAGACAAGGAGAATGAAACATTTGCAAGAAATTGTAAATCAATTGTCTGATGCATTTAATGATGGTACAAAGGTAACTAAATCATACATGCCAGCTATGAATGTGCCAGCCAGAATCACTGTTCCAGTTGGAAAAATCCAAATAAGACGGAAAATGAATCTACCACTACACATCAAAAGCGTGGTAGGCCTATAAGTTCCAAGGATAGTGCTCCCAGAAAGAGAAGAGCTAATGAATCATCTTGTCCTGATAAAAGTCCGAAAATGGCTGGAGCTCCGAAAATAAATAATGAAGATGTTTACATTTCCAAATTTACTAAAATGTCTATGGATGCCTCTAGAGTAGCACAGGTACCTGAAAATGAAGAGATCTCGATATTCCATCCATGTTCAGGTGAATTATGGAATAGGAAAGCACTTGTCATCGATGACATATCTAGCTATGCAATAGCTACTGAAATATTAAAGGACGATGATGATTGTGAAAATGAACCACGTAGTCGACAAAGAAAAGATTGGCCAATGTGGAAAGATGGTATTCAAGCAGAATTAAAATCTTTAGAAAAATGTGGTATATTTGGACCTATAGTAGAAACTGTCACGCCCCAGTCCCAAAATATCCAGGGACTAGACACGTGGCAATGGCCAGCAGTACACACCGATGAACAACCCAATTTAATGGATCCATCGGGTATACTTAAGCTGTAATATAGGTCTACAACAATAAATCAAAAACTAATCTCATCCACACACAGAATAATAAGAACAACAGCAAATAAAGAAAGTACATCAAGTCCAGTCTCAGCAGAGTATGTCGGGAAATAACCCGATAAGAGTCTAAAACACTGGTTCATCAGACCAGAACAAAAGAGTCCAAAATAAAGTATCTGAAGAGTACAAATGTCATAAGCTCAAGTAAAGTCTTCAGCCATCACCTCTGCTTCTATGTTAGGTTCTCCTTCAGCAACAGCTCCTGGTACAGCTTCAGCTCCTGTCCCGTAAACCTCGGGATATTGTTCTTCTGCTAACCCTGGGGACATCATCCATTCCAGGTCCTCAGGGGACATAGCAAGGTACAGAAATCACAAGCCAAAAATAATGCAGTAAAATAGAGAATGAAATAAGCAGGGTAACTACATAACCATCTATGTGAAAAATGCAACTGAGAGCAACACTAGTACTCAGGCTGAGACTGCTACCAGCTCTGTGTCGGGGAGCCAGTAGCAGCAATATCTAGTAGTGGTCTAGCTCTGCTCGAGAGTCTACAACCTCACAATAGTAGTATATATATATATATATAACAGCCTGTAGCCTGTGTGCCTTAACCCACCCAATGTAACCACACGTCGCATGTCCATGTCACGTGAGATCAGAGCTAATGCAACAGTCATAATCTAAGAGTATAATAACTATGTCCATCCTATAACCTACACAGAATCACCTTGAATATCTCAGGAAGATTCTGTCAATGTATGGTGTCAAGTGTCCTAGGTTATAGTGTACTTGATAAACAAGCACGAGAATATAAAGGGTCTCGAATAACCATCACTAAATGACGTACACAACTCCGCGTACAGAGTTGGCACCCGACTGTGATCGGACACTAAGTATGTCATACGGTCCTAGGTTATATCATGTACACTAGTCACAGAAAAATAGAGCAAGAGAATAAACTATTAAACTGTAATTTATGGCAAGGTACACTTGCCTGGGATTGGAATACCGGTAGCAGTCCTTGTAACAGTGGGTTAAGCAATAACTCCTCCAAAAGCTGAAATGATCATTACCAACAGTCTCAGAACATAGAAAATAGTTAGAATCGCCTGTCCTTAAGTCCAGTTTGGACACAAGGGCAAAAACGATATTTCTAGGTCAAAGCGGGTCCAAATGTGGGCCACTTTGCACCAAAAACCGAGTCAGGGTCAAAGGTCTCCAAATCAGTCCAACTTAGTGCCAACAAGTCAGGAATATTGATACGAACCCAACGGAACTTCCAGAATTGGATTCCGATGAGCCGTTCTCAAAATCACCCGTCAGATGGAGCCTGTGGGGCCAACGACACGCAATTTTCTAACGTTCTCAGAATCGAACCAAACTTGACCCACAGGACCAGCGTATTGCTACGAGTCCGATGGCGCAAGTTTCGTCTCGATCTGACGTGTATACACTAAGTTACAGCAAGAACCAGAAAGTCAGATACGGGGTGTTGTCCGCGGATACGCACTGATTTCGGTGTGCACGCACATCCGAATCAGCTTCTGCGAAAGCCCGCACGTCCGTATCTAAGATGCTCACGTATCGGTGAAGACCGCACGTGACCAAGTCGTCCCGTTTGGCGGGGCGTACTCAGTTTCGGGGTGAAACAGGGATATGTTTTTCCTGTTTTTGGATCGCGGTTCGCGATCACCACAGGTCGCGATGCCCCGAGCGGTTTGTACGGGCACCGAGGGGGTCATACAGGCTATGCGATGAAATTTACAGCATATGAAACAGAGCTACGAGTCAAAAGTTATGGGTACCTGAACAGGGCCTGAAAACCAAGTATAAATCGTGTCCGACACGCGTCTGAACTAGGGCTGTGTCATGTTCTGTGAATCCTGTGTCCGATCGTGTCCAGGCTCGTACTCGCGTTCTGGATCGTTTCCGTGTCTGCCGGAGTCGTCCTGGGGTACGGGCGGAGACGGCGCCGGTCCTGGGTGGTCGTCGACAGTCTGGGTGGCCGGATCAGCGCCGGAGTCGGTGGAAACACCGGTGTCGGGCTCGCTGGAAGTTCCGGATCGGGGTTCTGAAGGAGCTGGCGGTCGAGGGCGGTCGGAATCAGGTGCTGGAGATGGGGCGGACAGGTCCGGGTGGTCTGGGCGGTGTCAGCGGGTGGTCGGAGGCGGTTTGGAGGTCGCCGGAGAGGGTGGTCTGAAGGAGATTTCCGGCGGCCATGGTTAGGTTTATATAGGCTCGCCACGGCAGAGGGAGGGCCGGACGTTAGCCGAAATCGGAAGGGGATGGGTCGCCGGTTACGGGGGAGTCGAACCGAGGGGTCTGCCGGCGGCCACGGCGGCGGAAACGGCCGCCGGCAGTGGAATCGACAGAGTCAGTCGATTTGGGGGTTAGGGTTTGGAACGGGTCGGATCGGGTCATGGCGGGTCGGGTCTGACCCGGATCCGACCCGCTAGGCGAGCGGTTCGGTCTAGTCAGACCGGCCGGTCCGGGTCGGTTCAAACTCTGGTTTGATTTGGTTTTATTATTTTGGTTTAATTAATCAGTTAATTTTAACAATAGTTTTTAATACTTTAAAATTTCATCCGGGATCCAATAAATTCCCGGAAAAATATCCCATGCCCGGTTTTTAATTTTACACTAGAAAATATAATTTTCATCACATTTTAATATTATTTAATTTCATTTAAAAATTTATTTTAAATTAGACTACTTTAATTTATAGGTTTAAAATTCACAGAAAATGCTAATTAATTCCAGAAAATTAAATTTAAAAATTCTTAAAATTTTTAGGTGATTACAATCTATCCCCCTTAAGAAAATTGCGTTCTCGCAATTTAAAGATTAAACTACTAATAGAACAGAACTACAGGAATTACAAAAAATTTCTTAAGATATACCTGCATCCTCGAATAAGTGGGGGTATTTCTGGCGCATGATATCCTCTCTCTCCCAAGTAGATTCACCAGGAGAGTGTTGCTTCCATGCCACACGAACCAGTTTAATTGTATGCCCTCGCAGTGTCTTCTCACTGGTTTCGAGTATACCCACCGGTTGTTCTTCATATCTCAGGCTTGGACCTACGGCGATCTCAGAATGATCCACTATGTGACTTGGGTCAGTCACATACCTTCTCAACTGTGAGACATGGAATACATCATGCACTCCCTCTAATGATGTAGGTAATACAAGACGATAAGCCACCTCACCAATGCGCTCCAGAATATCAAAGGGCCCAATGTACCTTGGACTCAATTTGCCTCTGCTCCCAAAGCGAATGGTTCCTCGAGTAGGCGAAATCCTCAGGAATACATGTTCTCCTTCTTTAAATTCCAGGGGACGTCGGTGTGTATCAGCCCAATGCTTATGTCTGTCCTGAGCTGCCCGAAGATGATTCTGGATTTGTTTCACCTTCTCCACTGTTTGCATCACCAACTCTGGTCCCAAAATTTGACGCTCTCCGATGTCACTCCAGCATATTGGCGATCTGCACTTCCTACCGTATAACGCCTCGAAAGGTGCCATCTTGATGCTTGCTTGATAACTGTTGTTATATGAGAACTCTACCAAATGCAAATGATCTTCCCAAGACCCTCCAAAATCTAACATACAGGATCGTAACATATCTTCCAAGATCTGGATTGTACGTTCTGATTGACCATCTGTCTGGGGATGATAGGCAGTGCTGAATTTTAGTCTGGTGCCAAGACTCTCTTGCATACTTCGCCAGAAATGTGAGGTGAATCTTGAATCTCGATCTGATATAATACTAACCGGCGCTCCATGCAATCTTATATTTGTCGCATATACATGTCGGCTAGTATCTCTGTGGACTGTCCAACTCTAAATGGCAAGAAGTGTGCTGATTTAGTGAGTCGATCCACAATAACCCATACCGCATCTTTTCCACTGGGGCTCCTTGGGAATCCTGTGACGAAGTCCATGGTGATATGTTCCCACTTCCATTCTGGTATGGGAAGCGGCTGCAACATTCCTGCAGTCCTCTGATGCTCGGCTTTCACTTGTTGGCAGACTAAACATTTAGCTACAAATCTTGCAATCTTCCTCTTCATTCCATGCTACCAATAGTACTGCCTTAGATCTCGATACATCTTTGTTCCTCCTGGATGAACAGAGTATATGGAGCTATGAGCTTCAGTCATTAGCTTCCGTCTCAGTTCTCCATTTGGAACATATAAACGATCTCCGCACCTTAATGTCCCATCCTCATGTATGCGAAGTCCCGTCTGCATGCCTGCTTCTGTCTTCTCTTTGAGTCTTCGAAATCTTGCATCAGTAGGCAAAGCTTCTTTAATCCTTTCCACAAGCGATGATTTCACTTCTAAATTAGCCAGCAAGCCATTCTGTCTTGGTAGAATAACCTCTATCTGAAGCTCCTGTAGATCTTTCAATAGCTCAGGCTGTACCGTCAAGAAATAAGCTGTAGGCTTCCTACTAAGTGCGTCTGCTACTACATTCGCCTTCCCTGGGTGGTACTGCAGATCTATATCAAAGTCCACCATTAACTCAAGCCAGCGTCTTTGCCTCATGTTAAGCTCCTTCTGGGTATATACATACTTCAGACTTTTGTGATCAGTGAAGATTTCCACCTTCTCACCATAAAGATAATGCCTCCAAATCTTCAGTGCAAATATTACAGCAGCTAGCTCCAGATCATGCGTTGGGTATTTCTTCTCATGGACCTTCAACTGTCTTGATGCATAAGTAATAACTTTGCCGTGTTGCATCAAAATACATCCCAGGCCATTACCTAACGCATCGCTATAAACAACAAAACCGCCTGACCCTGAAGGAAGAGTCAAAACTGGTGCTGTTGTTAGACGCCTCTTCAATTCTTCAAAGGCCATCTGACATTCTTTTGTCCATGCAAAGTCCTGATCTTTCCGTGTCAACTTCGTCATTGGCTCTGCAATCCTTGAGAAATTTTCTACGAACCTTCTGTAATATCCAGCAAGTCCTAGAAAACTCCTCATCTCAGCAACTGATGTTGGTGTAGGCCAAGTCTCAATAGCAGCAACCTTTTCTGGATCAACTGACAGTCCTTCTCCTGAGATAATATGCCCCAAGAATGGCACTTATCCATGCAAAACTCACATTTACTGAGCTTAGCATAAAGCTTCTCCTGCCTCAACGTCTCTAGCACGATTCCGAGAAGCTCCTCGTGCTCTTCGTGGCTTTTGGAATATACCAGAATGTCATCGATAAATACTACCACGAATTTATCCAAGTATTGATGGAAGACTCGGTTCATCAAGCTCATGAATACAGCAGGCGCGTTGGTTAAACCAAACGGCATTACTAAGAACTCATAGTGTCCATACTTGGTTCTAAAGGCTGTCTTTGGGATATCTTCCTTAATCACCCTAATCTGGTGATAACCGGATCTTAGGTCAATCTTCGAAAATATCCTAGCTCCACTCAATTGATCAAATAAGTCATCAATGCGTGGCAAGGGATACCTGTTCTTAATGGTCACAGCGTTTAACACTCTGTAATCAATGCACAGGCGAACTGTTCCATCCTTCTTCGGTACAAAAAGTATAGGTGCTCCCCAAGGTGAAACACTGGGCCGGATGAAACCTTTCTCCAGAAGTTCATCAACTTGCTTCTTCAACTCTACTAACTCTTTAGGTGCTAGTCTATAAACTGTAGAAGTGATAGGTTCTGCTCCTGGAGTTAAGTCTATGGTGAATTCTATTTCCCGATCTGGTGGTAGACCTGGAAGATCATCGGGAAATATATCCACAAACTCTGATATAACTCTTGGGTAACTTGACTCCCCTTCTACAGTTAATACCCTAAGAGTTGGCTGAACACCTTGTTCTACAGCTCCTCGAAGAAATTCAAACTCTGAGTGTCCAGGTGGTCTGAATATAACTTTTCCAAGCCGACAATCAAGAGTAGCATGATACTGACTTAACCAGTCCATACCAAGTACAACATCATAGTCAGGCATAGAAAAGATCAAAAATTGGACTCGCATCTCTCTTTCGCAGACTACTACTGAACATGATCTACAGATATCACTAACAGGTATAATTCTACCTCCCGTAAGAATTCTCTTAGTCTTCGGAAGGGGTGCAGTAGCTACTCTATGGGTGGCTACGAAGCTAGCAGCTATAAATGAGTGTGATGCCCCAGAATCAAATAAAGCTACAGCAGGTAATGAAGCTACTAAAATGGTACCTGCTATAACTTCTCCAGCAATAGCTTCTTCCTGAACAGCCAATGCAAAAGCCTGACCTCGTCCCTGAGCTGGACCCCTCTGCTGACGAGCCTGTTGGAATAGTGCTGCTTGAGGTGGCAATGGTGGTCTTGGCTGATATTCTCCTGGAGCTGGTGGTCTGACTCCTCCAACTCCCGTCTGCTGTGCTCCCACTGCTGGATAATCTGGCCTTGGTGCAGGTAGAGCTAGTCGTGGTGCTCCCTCTCGGCGTGCTGTGCAGTCTCTGGATAGATGCTGGTTGGATCCGCAAACCAGACACAGACCCAATTTGCGTCTGCACTCCTTCTCAATGTGACCCAACTTGCCGCAGAAATGACAAGTAGGTAGGGTTCTTGGTGCTGCTCTCTGCGGTAGATTCCTCTGGAGTCGCTTTACAGAATCCCCTTGTGCTGCCTTGGATGGTACTGAGGTAAATGGTCGCTTCAGACTTGACTCCCTCCTGGTGACGCGCTCCATGCGTCGTGCCGCAGCAAGGACGTCGTTGTACGATGTAGGGGCAACAGATCCAATCAACCTCTGAAGCTCAAACCTGAGTCCGTCAAAGAATTTCTCCGCCTTCTCTTCTTCGGTAGGAATTAGAGAAGGGGCGAAACAACTCAGGCGAATGAATTCAGCATTATACTCCTCCACCGTCATGTTGCCCTGGATGAGGCGGTTGAACTTATCTCGGAGTTCTGATCTAGCAACGGCTGGGATATACATCTCTTGGAAGAGTCTGGAGAACTCCTCCCAAGTGACTCGGTCATGCCCGAGCCTCCTCTCTTCAGCTAGCCACCAGTGGTGCGCGTTGTCCGTCAGTTGCATTCGGACAGCAGTCATCCATCTCTCCCGCGGAAGTTCAGCTGCTTCCAACTGATGCTGTGTATTTGTGAGCCACTCATGCACTTCAGTTGGTCCTTCCTTGCCCGAAAAGGTACGGGGCTTGAGTTGACAGAAATCAGTGATAGATCCCGTCGCTGGTCGCCTAGCTTGCGGGTTTGCTTGCTCCAATGCATTTACTAGGCTGTTTCTCAGGTTCTCTGCCTCCTGACGCTGTGCCTCCTGTTGAACTTGTTGTTGAGCTTGCATCATGGCATAAAATATCTGGAACATTTGCTGCCCGTCCATTGCTTGCCCTGGTGGAAAGGCAGGCATCTGTGGAGTGAACTGCGGCGGTGGTGGGATATCATCGCGCCTGAACCTTGAGTTATGTTGCTCATCTTGCCCACTTTGAGAGGATTGACCTCTGTTCTCTGGTGTAACTCCATCACCATAGGTAACCACAGCGTCTTGTGGTGTAAAAGGAATTTTATTTCCACTTCTTGGATCCATCTTTCTGTATTCAAAAATAAACTTTATGAGAACGTTTAGTAGAGTCAAGCAGGATGCAAATTCAAGTACTTAATTCGAATGCGATATAGAGTTTCAAAAACGTTCAATAAATGGATGAGATCCTATAGCCTATCCTATCCTTTTACAGGTTTGTTTGGCCCCTAAGTTAAAACCAAACAATTTGTCGTAGACCTGCATGGGCCACCATAAAAACCATGTCACGCCCCAGTCCCAAAATATCCAGGAACTAGACACGTGGCAATGGCCAGCAGTACACACCGATGAACAACCCAATTTAATGGATCCATCGGGTATACTTAAGCTGTAATATAGGTCTACAACAATAAATCAAAAACTAATCTCATCCACACACAGAATAATAAGAACAACAGCAAATAAAGAAAGTACATCAAGTCCAGTCTCAGCAGAGTATGTCGGGAAATAACCCGATAAGAGTCTAAAACACTGGTTCATCAGACCAGAAAAAAAGAGTCCAAAATAAAGTATCTGAAGAGTACAAATGTCATAAGCTCAAGTAAAGTCTTCAGCCATCACCTCTGCTTCTATGTTAGGTTCTCCTTCAGCAACAGCTCCTGGTACAGCTTCAGCTCCTGTCCCGTAAACCTCGGGATATTGTTCTTCTTCTAACCCTGGGGACATCATCCATTCCAGGTCCTCAGGGGACATAGCAAGGTACAGAAATCACAAGCCAAAAGTAATACAGTAAAATAGAGAATGAAATAAGCAGGGTAACTACATAACCATCTATGTGAAAAATGCAACTGAGAGCAACACTAGTACTCAGGCTGAGACTGCTACAAGCTCTGTGTCGGGGAGCCGGTAGTAGCAATATCTAGTAGTGGTCTAGCTCTGCTCGAGAGTCTACAACCTCACAATAGTAGTATATATATATATATAACAGCCTGTAGCCTGTGTGCCTCTCCCCACCCAATGTAACCACACGTCGCATGTCCATGTCATGTGAGATCAGAGCTAATGCAACAGTCATAATCTAAGAGTATAATAACTATGTCCATCCTGTAACCTACACAGAATCACCTTGAATATCTCAGGAAGATTCTGTCAATGTATGGTGTCAAGTGTCCTAGGTTATAGTGTACTTGATAAACAAGCACGAGAATATAAAGGGTCTCGAATAACCATCACTAAATGACGTACACAACTCCGTGTACAGATTTGGCACCCGACTGTGATCGGACACTAAGTATGTCATACGGTCCTAGGTTATATCATGTACACTAGTCACAGAAAAATAGAGCAAGAGAATAAACTATTAAACTGTAATTTATGGCAAGGTACACTTGCCTGGGATTGGAATACCGGTAGCAGTCCTTGTAACAGTGGGTTCAGCAATAACTCCTCCAAAAGCTGAAATGATCATTACCAACAGTCTCAGAACATAGGAAATAGTTAGAACCGCCTGTCCTTAAGTCCAATTTGGACACAAGGGCAAAAACGATATTTCTAGGTCAAAGCGGGTCCATATGTGGGCCACTTTGCACCGAAAATCGAGTCAGGGTCAAAGGTCTCCAAATCAGTCCAACTTAGTGCCAACAAGTCAGGAACATTGATACGAACCCAACGGAACTTCCAGAATTGGATTCCGATGAGCCGTTCTCAAAATCACCCGTCAGATGGAGCCTGTGGGGCCCACGATACGCAATTTTCTAACGTTCTCAGAATCGAACCAAACTTGACCCACAGGACCAACGTATTGCTACGAGTCCGATGGCGTAAGTTTCGTCTCGATCTGACGTGTATACACTAAGTTACAGCAAGAACCAGAAAGTCAGATACGGGGTGTTGTCCGCGGATACGCACTGATTCCGGTGTGCACGCACATCCGAATCAGCTTCTGCGAAAGCCCGCACGTCCGTATCTAAGATGCTCACGTATCGGTGAAGACCGCACGTGACCAAGTCGTCCCGTTTGGCGGGGCGTACTCAGTTCCGGGGTAAAACAGGGATATATTTTTCCTGTTTTTGGATCGCGGTTCACGATCACCACAGGTCGCGATGCCCCGAGCGGTTTGCACGGGCACCGAGGGGGTCATACAGGCTACGCAATGAAATTTACGGAATATGAAACAGAGCTACGAGTCAAAAGTTATGGGTACCTGAACAGGGCCTGAAAACCAAGTATAAATCGTGTCCGACACGCGTCTGAACTAGGGCTGTGTCCTGTTCTGTGAATCCTGTGTCCGATCGTGTCCAGGCTCGTACTCGCGTTCTGGATCGTGTCCGTGTCTGCCGGAGTCGTCCTGGGGTGCGGGCGGAGACGGCGCCGGTCCTGGGTGGTCGTCGACAGTCTGGGTGGCCGGATCAGCGCCGGAGTCGGTGGAAACACCGGTGTCGGGCTCGCTGGAAGTTCTGGATCGGGGTTCTGAAGGAGCTGGCAGTCGAGGGCAGTCGGAATCAGGTGCTGGAGATGGGGCGGACAGGTCCGGGTGGTCTGGGCGGTGTCAGCGGGTGGTCGGAGGCGGTTTGGAGGTCGCCGGAGAGGGTGGTCTGAAGGAGATTTCCGGCGGCCATGGTTAGGTTTATATAGGCTCGCCACGGCAGAGGGAGGGCCGGACGTTAGCCGGAATCGGAAGGGGACGGGTCGTCGGTTACGGGGGAGTCGAACCGAGAGGGTCTGCCGGCGGCCACGGCGGCGGAAACGGCCGCCGGCAGTGGAATCGACAGAGTCAGTCGATTTGGGGGTTAGGGTTTGGAACGGGTCGGATCGGGTCATAGCGGGTCGGGTCTGACCCGGATCCGACCCGCTAGGCGAGCGGTTCGGTCTAGTCAGACCGGCCGGTCCGGGTCGGTTCAAACTCTGGTTTGATTTGGTTTTATTATTTTGGTTTAATTAATCAGTTAATTTTAACAATAGTTTTTAATACTTTAAAATTTCATCCGGGATCCAATAAATTCCCGGAAAAATACCCCATGCCCAGTTTTTAATTTTACACTAGAAAATATAATTTTCATCACATTTTAATATTATTTAATTTCATTTAAAAATTCATTTTAAATTAGACTACTTTAATTTATAGGTTTAAAATTCACAGAAAATGCTAATTAATTTCAGAAAATTAAATTTAAAAATTCTTAAAATTTTCAGGTGATTACAGAAACACCAAGGACATAAACCATGTTGGTTTTAAATGAGTGTTCGTGAGAAAACGAAATGAGAGGAATGAAGTTGAAAGATACAAAGTTCGACTTGTAGCATAAGGTTTCTCTCAAAGATCTGTAATTGACTACATGGAGACATATTCTCTAGTTATGGATGTCATTACATTTAGATATCTAACCAGTCTCGCAGTTTTTGATTTACTTGATATGAGACTTATGGATGTTGTAACTGTATATTTGTACAGAGACTTAGATACTGACATCTATATAAAAATTTCAGAAGGATTTATAATGCCAGATACTAAGTCAAAGGGCATGTGTTCAATTAAACTTAGACGAGCATTATAAAGGTTGAAGCAATTCAGAAGAATGTGGTATAATCGTCTTAGTATTTATTTGTCTAATGAAGGATACAAAAATAGTCAAATTTGTCCATGTGTTTTCATTAAGAAATTTGAGAATGGATTTTCTATAGTAGCAATATATGTGGATGATATAAATATAATTGGGTCTCCTACAGAATTGGAGAAAACTATAAACTATTTGAAGAAAGAATTTGAAATAAAAGACTTGAAAAATACAAAACTTTGTCTTGGTCTGCAAATAAAACGAAGTTATACTAGAATATTAGCGTATCAAACTCGATATATTGAAATAATTTTTGAAATAATTCAGAATAGACAAAGCACATCCACTAAATACACCTATGGTTGTACGCGGTTTTAATTTGGATAAAGATCCATTCTGACCAAGAGGAGAAGATAAAAAAGTTCTTGGTCCTGAAGTACCGTATTTAAGTGCTATCAGAGTACTATTATATCTAGCACAATGCACAAGACCAGACATTGTATTATCTGTTAATTTATTGTCTAGATATAGTTCTGTACCTACTCTTAGACATTAGAATATTAAGATATCTTCGTATGGGATTATTTTATTCATGTGATTCTACTAACAATTCTCGTCTAGTTGGTTATGCAGACTCAGGTTATCTTTCTGACCCTCATAAGGGTTTCTCCCAAATAGATTATGTGTTTATTAATAACCATGCAACTATATCTTGGTGATCAACAAAGCAAGGTTCAGTAGAAATTCCTCTAACCATGCAGAATTAAATTGCACTCCATGAAGCAACAAGAGAAAGTGTGTGGTTGAGATCGATCATTCATCATATAAGAGTAAATTGTCAACTAACCCGCAGTTACAAATGAGACAACAATAATATTCGAAGATAATGCAGCTTGCATTACCCAAGTTAGAGAGGGATTTATCAAAGGAGATCGAATCAAGCACATTCCACCAAAGCTATTTTTTGCACATGAGCTCCAAATGACGAAAGTGATCGAAGTCAAGCAAATAAGATCAAATAAAAATTTAGCCAATTTGTTCACCAAAGCACTACCAAAGACCACAATTCAGAAGTTGGTACACGGAATAGGCATGCGATGACTTAATCATCAGACCAACTAGTTGTTATATATTATTGTATCGAGGGGGAGTATGGCTTATAAATGATATTTTTGAATTTTGCACGTTGTACTCTTTTTTCTTAACTAAGATTTTTATCCCTAGATTTTTCTTAGTAAGGTTTTAATGAGACAACAAATGTGCTTACACCACCGACTAATTAATTGTGAATATCCAAAGCGGAGTATTGTAAATATAAATAATTTACCATATTTGATTGATATCTTTTGGCATTACCATAATTGCATGATATTATATCTTTTGGCTTTTTTCTGTTCTTTTTTTTAGATGCTCGGCAATACGCGCGGGACATTACGCACGCTGCGTTGCATGCTATTTGGACCCACTGTCCCCACACCTCCTCCGTAGTTTGATCCCGAGATCTTCGCCCTGCCAAAGAGGTTATACCTTTTTTTCACTGATCACAAGAGCCAGTTGAGTTCGGTATCTTTTGGCATTTAATTCTTTTAATTGCCATCATTAAATGTTAACCTCAATTGTAAGCCTATATAAAGGGCTCATTTCTAGTTGATTTACATGGTGAATAAAGAAACAATTTTCTTCATTCTCTCTACTTTATAACATAAAGTAGACTTGTTTAGACAATATATGGTCCGGACTGGGTTGGAACCGCAGGTCATGGACCAATATACCCAGTCCTAATTATTTCTATATACTCAGAGGCTTAAAGCCTATTGAATATAATTCTCTTATTTTTCTGCCCAATGGCCCAAGAAGCCTACTGAATCCTACTGTTGTTAAAAGTCATCTGTTGATTATAGGATAAAGTGCAAAAAAAAAAAAATCTCCTTAGATGAGTTACTTTTGCAAAAAAATACCCTTAGTTTAAAACGGCCCTCTCACTTTTATTTTGGCTCAGTTTACACCAAATTTGAATTTTGTCGTTAACGGACGTCAAATTAGGCATGAAATGACGATTATATCCAACTAAAACCTAAGGTAAAGTGCAAAAAAAAAACCTTGTTATTTTAGTTTATGTTTTTTTTATGGCGGGAGATTGAGGAAGGCCATTAGGTTTTGAATTGGTACAAATATATTAATTCGTTATTATCTATATTAATTTATTATTATCTATATTTATTTGTATACTAATATATTTATTTGTTATTTTTTTATTTGTATACTAATATATTTATTTGTACACTAATATATTAATGTATTTATTTGTATATATTAATTTGTTATTAATACAAAAAATATACAAATAATTATATACAACTTGGAAACCTCTAAAAAAAGTCGTCTAGGTTTTATTTTTGATACGTACAACGCACGTGAAAGTGAATATTTTTTTAATGTAACTTGGAAAACTCTAAAAAATAAGTCATCAAATCGTTTGTATATACACCATTAATTATTAAAAAATTACGGAAGAAACAAATAAAAAATAACTTTATCTCAAAATTACAAAGAAACTAATTAAAAAACTAACTTTATCTCAAAATTATGAAAGAAAATATTTCGAAAAGTAGCTTTATCTCTTTGTTTCAAAAATGAGCCATCCAAACCATATTTGCGTTTGGACTAATGGTTGACTGTAAAAAAAACTGACAATGAAAAATAGAAGGAAACAATGAAAAATAAACCTGAAAATACCGAAACAAAAATAAATCTTAAAAAACAAAAAAAGGATAAAAAAAGGTGGAAAACAAAAAATATATTCGTAAATTATTTACCTGGGTATTCGTAATTTCTGAAAATATTTATTTGTATATATTAATTTGTTATTACCTATATTTTTTTATATACTAATATATTTATTTGTATACTAATATATTTATTTGTATATATTAGTTTGTTATTAATACAAATAAATATATACAATTTTCTATCTAATTTTGTATATATATAACAAAAATATAAAAATATATTTCTAACCGCGTATGCACCTTCTCTCATAGACAAAAAAAATACTTAAAATATTTAAAAATTGACTTAGGAATTGTTCAAAAGATTATTAATTTGAAAGTGGCCAAACACTTTTATTTTTAGGAAAAAGTCTGACAAACCGAGGGGGAGACGTAGCGCTAATGAGGTCTTGGACCGTACAGTCTCACTCTCGTTTCATAACTATTTTTTTATTGTAACTTGGAAACCTCTAAAAAATAAGTCATCTAAGTCGTTAGTATATCATCCATTAATTAGTTAAAAAAATACTGAAGAAACAAATTTAAAAACTAACTTTATCTCAAAATTATAGATGAAAATAATAAAAAAACTAACTAATTAAAAATAATTTGAAAAGTAAGTCGTTTATATATATATATATATATATATATATATATATATATATATATATATATATATATATATATATATATATATATATATATGTCTGAGCGGATTGGCCTAGTTGTTAAGGTCATGGACATGGGGGAGCAGCGGCTTGGGCTTGAGTCCCAGCGGCTCCATCTGCATGTAAGGTTTATGGGTGGGAGGAGGGTGTTTCGGGTATATATATATATATATATATATATATATATATATATATATATATATATATATATATATATATATATATAATCATAAATTCTTTCTTTAACTTTGTCACGTCCCAGTCCCAAAAATATACGGAACTAGGCCACGTGGCATTGGCCAGCTGACACGTCAGTAAGGGATTACCCAATTTAATGGACCCAAAGTGATGTGCTACGATGTCCTAAAATACTACAAGTCTAAATACAGGTAACTCTATCTCATCCACAGAAATATCATGAAATATGGGAAATAGTGCTGAATATATAGATGCTGAGTCTGAAATGTTATACACAAATCAGATAAAGTCAGGTGGGAACAAACCCACTACAAAAGATAAGTAAAAGATGAAATAAGATGACTAGTGCATCGTCCTCGAAATATGTAGCTCCAACTCCAGGTGTACTCAGGCAGATTCTGATGGCATCTCCTCTAACTCCTTTTCAGGGGCATATCCAGTCTCCTGTCCAAGTCCATGTACTGTGGGGTAGAGTGTCTCATCTAAAACTGGCAGGGAACCAGGTCCTCAGTGGGACGTAACAAGATACATAAAAATAATATCCCAGGCATGTAAATACTGAATAAATAAATACAGGGTGCTAACCATATAAGTGAATGCAATTTGAGACAACCTAGTACGTATGGGAAAGTGTGGCTAGACATATGCTGACGTAATTCACCAATCCGTAGTGACTGGCTAGTATATGCCACATATGCCCCCGTTCAAGGGCACTATACAATTTTCCATCTACGATGAGAATGGTTACAGGAATATATATATAACATCCATATCACTCCGTCGAGTGCGGCATCGGGATAAAGAGGTGGTTGTCCCATACGTCTTTTAGTCGTTCTCCCCGCCCAATGTAACTAATGTCAAGTCGTAACTTTCCTGATTTTGTTCTAAGCCGTAATGCACGTCGTACGTACTGGTAGCTAATCAACTACGTAAACTTGCATCCCAAAATAAAGTGCAACCTTGTTGCGTGTACCCGTGATAGGGTCTAAGAGAATATTAGGATACCCTCACAGTTGATGGTAAGTCTGTAAGGACTAGGTTAATTACACTACGTGTCAACGTACTTGTTGACGGTACCCGAGGCAGTCTCAGATACATGCTGTTATATGTAAATTTACTAAAAAGAATATTTAACAGTTAATAATTTAAACAGTAAAAACTTGGCAAGGTATACTTGCCTACTTCCTGATAGTATTGGAAACTGGATTTCACAGTCAAGTTTGAGGTTGCTTGTGACAGGGGGTCACTGGCTGTGCTGGAGATGGTTTCTGTTAAAACAGACAGGGTTCGTGAATATCATGGTTGTAATATAAAGTATATATATATATATATATATATATATATATATATATATATATATATATATATATATATATTCTTATATACATATACAATATATAATATAGATATATATATAGTATGTATATATATATATATAGATATAGTATATTTATAGTAGTATATATATAGCATATATATAATAAAGAACAGAAAAATGCAGGTATATATATAGCAATTATAATAGTAGCAGGGTATAACCACTGATATATATAATATAATATTATCAGGGTGTATCCACTGATATATAATAATAAAATGAAATGACAGTACAGAATTTAAATATACGTATTTATAGGTACTGTATTATACAGCACTATATAGTATATAGATAATATATAAAAAATAATGAATTGACATTGCGAGAAATGTAAATGTACATATATAGGTAGGCTGTATTATCCAGCACAGGTAATATAAATATATATATATTATATGTACTGTATATCCAGTACTATGATAATAATTATATAATATCATATATATATATAAATAAGTGCATATAAACAAAAAAGAAAAAATGCATAGTATATATATACATACATATATACTATAAATATAATAGTAATTATATAACATATACATATGTATATTTATAAATATACATATCATACATATAAATATATGTATACATATATTTATATATATTGCATATATATTATTTATATAAGTAAAACAGAATTAAAATGCATATATACATATTAATATTTTAAATAATATATAACATATAAATAATATGTTATATATAACTATATACATATAGATATACATATATATGTATATATACTTATATATACATTATATATATATAATAATAATATATTTATATAATATACATATACTGTATTTAATATACTGTATTTATACAGTATATATAATATTTATATATATATAGATATACATATATATATACATATATATATACATGTATACACACATATAGGTATTTATATATATATACATATATACTAGGGTTAGGGGGTATACCCACTGACAGGGGGGTCCCTCGTGTCGTCGACGGCGGGAGGACGGCGGCGGAGACGGCCGGTGGTGGCCGGAGGAGCAGCAACAGCAGCAGTGGCTGCTAGCAGCAGCAGCAGCAGTAGCTGCTTGCGGGGGCTGCCGGTGGCGGAGGAGTGGCGGAGGCGGTGGTGCAGGCGGAGGGTTCGACGGAGGGGAGGGTGGTGAGCAGACTGGTGGTGGTGGCGGTGGTCCACGACGGCAGTGATGGCGGCTAGAGGCGGTCGGAGGTGAGGGAGGGGCTGCTGTGCGGGTGTGGAGAAGGACGCTACGGGGGTGAGGGCGGCCGGAGGGAGCGTCGTGAGGCGGTGAGGGGGTGGTGGTCCGGTGGAGGGGAGGGTGGCGAGTCGAATGGTGGAGGTGGTGGTGGACCATGACGGCCGGAGGGGGTGGTTAGGGGCGGCCGGGCGATGGAGGATGTTGTGTGTGGAGTTGGGGGTTGGGTGCTGCGGGGGCTCAGGGCGGCGGAGGCGGTGGCCAGGGCGGGGCTCCAGTGGTTGGGGAGGAAGGCAGGGAGGTGGCGAAGGGTTGGCTGGAGATTGGGTCAGAGGCAGTGGCCGGTGGTGGCTGTGAGGAGTCCGGGAATGGGGAGGGGATCGGGTTTTATAGGGTTAGGGTTGAGTGGCAATTTAGTAAATAAGTGGAAGTTTTTGGGTATTTTGGTAATTTTGATTTTTAGGATATTTTAACAGATTTTTCTGCATGTTTAGGGACACATGTAAGGATTTGGGTTAATGGCCAATGAGGTTATGCCACCTCACATGCATTTTGCATAAAAACCCTTATAATTCCATAATTTGCATAAAAGTCCTAAAATTGGTATTTTGCGCAATTACGTAATTTGTCTGGAAACACCTGGTTCCTAAAAATACAGAATTGTACAGAAATAAGGGGGAAAGCTGGAGAAATATTTTGGGAAGTGTGGGGGTAAGCCTGGGCAGAGTCAGGGTCTGATTCTTTGGCTGATACGGGTCATTGTATTTATTATTTAATAAATACTGCGCACGATGTTCACTAATTATTTAGGGGCAGTTAGGGTCATAATTTTTCTACGGTGTCAATACACTAATTGTAGTATAATTAGAGTAGAATATTATCGTATTTTTGTTTAGGCAAAATAGGTGTCTACTGGTCCTCAAATCTCTAGAGGTACAGAGATGGGTAAAGAGCAAAAATTTAAATAGGAATTAAATACGAACTTTTGTAACGATATTTGTGCGTCTCAAACGAGGCTCAAAAATAAGTATCTGGGAGTTGTAAAAATTCAAGAAAATAGTCTAACATGTCTAGGGCAGGAATGTGAACTTTGTTTGGGAATTACAGCTAGTGTAATGCTCTAATTAATTGTGTAATGGACAGGTGCACAATCAATAGGATATAAATAAATAAAATATTGCAATAAATTCTAATTTTCTAAAAATGATTTTAAAATAGTGAAATCTGGTCGAGGGAGTTTACAATCTACCCTCCTTAGAATATTTTATCCTCAAAATAAAAACAGACATATAATGAGAACGAAAGATTGATTAATTTAAAATATTAAGACATAGTCATAGCTGAAGATTGATTTGAAATATTTTGGACATACCCTGGTCTGGAAATAGATGGAGAAAATATTATCGAATATCCTCTTCTCGTTCCCAGGTTGATTTGCCTGGTGCATGATGTTTTCATGCAATACGAATTAAAGGATAGTCTGGCCTTGCAACATCTTCTCGCTTCGATCTAGGATTTCTACGGCTCCTCCTGGTACGATAAGCTTGGACCGATGGTGATCTCTGAATGGTCCAGCACATGACTTGGGTTCGGAGTGTATCTTCTTAATTGGGATACGTGAGAGACGTCATGTACTTTCCAATGTCTGGGGTAATGCTAACTGGTAAGCAACTTCTCTGTTATGTTCCAATACATTGAAGGGTCCGATGTACCTTGAGCTTAGTTTTCCTCTTCTTCCAAGTCTGATAATTCCTCGGGTAGGTGGGATCTTAAAAAACACATGATCTCCTATTTTACTCTATGTATACCCTTCATCCAAATTATAGGGGTACCATCAGGTTTACAACAGGTCGTATATTATTGGTAGTTCATGATGTTTTTCTCAAGGCTAGCATCTGTCTATATTCTCTCCTTAAATCCATTTGCTCTATTCCCAAAACTACCTGAAGTTCTCAGCTATCACTTCATTCTCATGTTTGAGCCTAGCAATCAATGTCTAGCAATCTACCTATCTGTTTTTGCTTAGTCCTGATCATTATCTAGAGGTGGAAACAATATTTAGGTCGGTCGGTAACTAGGGTTAACTATTATGATTTGCTATCCTAGGTACTATCTATATCTGAATGGGTAACTTGGTGGTCTAAAGATGACGCTTCTTTTCCCGTAATCTAGTATAGCATTTGTACTGGTTTAATCAATCCATGCCTAAGACAGCGTCGAAGTTTGGTATTGGAAGTACCAAGAATCGCGTCCTCATTACTCTATTATACATGACTACTAGCATGCTTTAGTAATGTTGGTAACTGGAACAATGCCTCCTCTGGTAAAAGTGGCTATTTGCATGGCTACAAAATTACTAGATATGATGACTGTGTAGCTCTAGAATCAAATAATGCAGTTTATAAGTAATAATATAACTATAATGGTACCTGAAATGGTTTTACCTTCCGGTTCTTCTACAACTGCAGCTAGTACAAAGGCCTGCTCGTGCCTTTGTCTTTCGGTTTGTTGTCTGGCTAGATAGTACTGCGATTCCTGAGTGGCCAAGGGTGGTCCCCTCTGAAATCTTCCAGATGTTGGAGAATGCTGAACTCTAGTAGGGGGTTGCATTTTCTGGGCTGGTGCTGCTGGTCCTTGCCCGTTCTGGAGTGATGCTTCTCTATGTTGTGGGCAGTCTCTGGCCTTATGTTGATTGTCTCCATATATCAGGCTTAGTCTATACTTCCTTCGGCAGTTTTTGGCATAATGTCCTTTCCTGCCACAATAGTGACAAGTCGGAAGTTCCTTGTATTGATATGGCCCTGTCTTGTGTTGTGCCTGATTTTTCGGGTGACAGATTGGTCCTCCTGCTCCGGTCTGGTCTCTGGCTGGTATGGTTGGATTTGAGCTTCTTGCTTCTCGGCCAATGGCTTCTTGTATCCTTGCTTCCGAAAGAACTTCTTCGTAGAAAATCCTTGACTGTGTCGTAGTATGCCCTTGGAGCTCGAGGGTAAGGCTGTGATGAAATTTCAGGGCCTTCTCCAGCTCGTTAGGTATTAGGATGGCACCGAATTGACTTAGTCGACTGAACTCTGCGTCGTAGGCGTCGACGGTCATATTTTCTTGTTCCAAATGCAGGAACTGGGAGTACAGATCATCTCTAACCGTGGCTGGAAAGTATTTCGCCTTGAAGTATTCCAGGAATTGCTCCCAAGTATGGTTCTTGCCGGTGCTGCACTCGATGGAGTCCCACCAGTGATGGGCGTTGCCTTTTAGTTGGGCCCTTACTGCGGTCATCCATAGGTCGGGGTGAATCTGTGAACCTTCCAGCAGTATTTCCGTATTGGAGATCCAGTCTGAGATCTCTTCCGGAGTTTCGTTGCCAGAAAAGTTTCTCGGGCTCATTCGGCGAAAGCCTTGAATAGTGTTAGGGGGTTGGACAGGTGCTAGTGCCGGGACAGTTGTCATTTCCAGAGCTGTTATCAAGGTCTGTCTCAGGGCTTCAGTTTGTTGCCACTGAGCCTGTCTCAGGGCTTCAGTCTGTTGCCACTGAGCCTGCAACAGGGTTTGGAAATATTGGAACATCTGGGTTTGTCACTCAAGCTGTGGCATCAGGGCTGCGAGGGCTGGAGGTAGAGACAAAGGTGTCTCTGCCTGCGGTGTTGGTGCTTGGAAAGTTTGCCCTTCTAGCTGGGCTGGTGTTGTCTCCTGGGTAGGGTCCTGGGAAAGGTACGGGGTTGTTGGATTGACCAGCATCCTTCTTGGGGATTGGTCTCTTGGGGCAGTCGGGGTTCCTGGGACATCTAGCGATGGGTCTGTTGCTTGGTCAACCCCATCAATCGCGTGTCCACTGGGTATGTCCATTTTCTGAAGAAAATAGAATAATTTAGAAAAGTACGAAGGAAAAAATAATAATAATCAAGCAGGATGCAAGAATCTTAGAATGAGTCATAGTGGATGAGACCTAGTATTCCTATCTTATAGCAGGTTTGCTGAGCATGATATCATGCTACTAGCAATTTAACTTGACCTGAAACTATGTCACGCCCCAGTCCCAAAAATATACGAAACTAGGCCACGTGGCATTGGCCAGCTGACACGTCACTAAGGGATTACCCAATTTAATGGACCCAAAGTGATGTGCTACGCTGTCCTAAAATACTACAAGTCTAAATACAGGTAACTCTATCTCATCCACAGGAATATCATGAAATATGGGAAATAGTGCTGAATATATAGATGCTGAGTCTGAAATATTATACACAAATCAGATAAAGTCAGGTGGGAACAAACCCACTACAAAAGATAAGTAAAAGCTGAAATAAGATGACTAGTGCATCGTCCTCGAAATATGTAGCTCCAACTCCAGGTGTACTCAGGCAGATTCTGATGGCATCTCCTCTAACTCCTTCTCAGGGGCATATCCAGTCTCCTGTCCAGGTCCATGTGGAGTAGAGTGTCTCATCTAAACCTGGCAGGGAACCAGGTCCTCAGTGGGACGTAACAAGATACATAAAAATAATATGCCAGGTATGTAAATATTGAATAAATAAATACAGGGTGCTAACCATCTAAGTGAATGCAATTTGAGACAACCTAGTACGTATGGAAAAGTGTGGCTAGACATATGCTAACGTAATTCACCAATCCGTAGTGACTGGCTAGTATATGCCACATATGCCCCCGTTCAAGGGCACTATACAATTTTCCATCTACGATGAGAATGGTCACAGGAATATATATATATAACATCCGTATCACTCCGTCGAGTACGGCATCGGGATAAAGAGGTGGTTGTCCCATACGTCTTTTAGTCGTTCTCCCCGCCCAATGTAACTAATGCCAAGTCGTAACTTTCCTGATTTTGTTCTAAGCCGTGATGCACGTCGTACGTACTGGTAGCTAATCAACTACGTAAACTTGCATCCCAAAATAAAGTGCAACCTTGTTGCGTGTACCCGTGATAGGGTCTAAGAGAATATTAGGATACCCTCACAGTTGATGGTAAGTCTGTAAGGACTAGGTTAATTACACTACGTGTCAACGTACTTGTTGACGGTACCCGAGGCAGTCTCAGATACATGCTGTTATATGTAAATTTACTAAAAAGAATATTTAACAGTTAATAATTTAAACAGTAAAAACTTGGCAAGGTATACTTGCCTACTCCCTGATAGTATTGGAAATTGGATTTCACAGTCAAGTTTGAGGTTGCTTGTGACAGGGGGTCACTGGCTGTGCTGGAGATGGTTTCTGTTAAAACAGACAGGGTTCGTGAATATCATGGTTGTAATATAAAGTATATATATATATATATATATATATATATATATATATATATATATATATATATATATATATATATATATATATATATATATATATATATATATATATTCTTATATACATATACAATATATAATATAGATATATATATAGTATGTATATATATATAGATATAGTATATATATAGTAGTATATATATAGCATATATATAATAAAGAACAGAAAAATGCAGGTATATATATAGCAATTATAATAGTAGCAGGGTATAACCACCGATATATATAATATAATATTATCAGGGTGTATCCACTGATATATAATAATAAAATGAAATGACAGTACAAAATTTAAATATACGTATTTATAGGTACTGTATTATACAGCACTATATAGTATATAGATAATATATAAAAAAATAATGAATTGACATTGCGAGAAATGTAAATGTACATATATAGGTAGGCTGTATTATCCAGCACAGGTAATATAAATATATATATAATATATGTACTGTATATCCAGTACTATGATAATAATTATATAATATCATATATATATATAAATAAGTGCATATAAACAAAAAAGAAAAAATGCATAGTATATATATACATACATATATATTATAAATATAACAGTAATTATATAACATATACATATGTATATTTATAAATATACATATCATACATATAAATATATTTATACATATATTTATATATATTGCATATATATTATTTATATAAGTAAAACAAAATTAAAATGCATATATACATATTAATATTTTAAATAATATATAACATATAAATAATATGTTATATATAACTATATACATATAGATATACATATATATGTATATATACTTATATATACATTATATATATAATAATAATATATTTATATAATATACATATACTGTATTTAATATACTGTATTTATACAGTATATATAATATTTATATATATATAGATATACATATATATATACATATATATATATACATGTATACACACATATAGGTATTTATATATATATATATACATATATACTAGGGTTAGGGGGTATACCCACTGACAGGGGGGTCCCTCGTGTCGTCGACGGCGGGAGGACGGCGGCGGAGACGGCCGGTGGTGGCCGGAGGAGCAGCAACAGCAGCAGTGGCTGCTAGCAGCAGCAGCAGCAGTAGCTGCTTGCGGGGGCTGCCGGCGGCGGAGGAGTGGCGGAGGCGGTGGTGCAGGCGGAGGGTTCGACGGAGGGGAGGGTGGCGAGCAGACTGGTGGTGGTGGCGGTGGTCCACGACGGCGGTGGTGGCGGCTAGAGGCGGTCGGAGGTGAGGGAGGGGCTGCTGTGCGGGTGTGGGGAAGGACGCTGCGGGGGTGAGGGCGGCCGGAGGGAGCGTCGTGAGGCGGTGAGGGGGTGGTGGTCCGATGGAGGGGAGGGTGGCGAGTCGAATGGTGGAGGTGGTGGTGGACCAAGGCGGCCGGAGGGGGTGGTTAGGGGCGGCCGGGCGATGGAGGACGTTGTGTGTGGAGTTGGGGGTTGGGTGCTGCGGGGGCTCAGGGCGGCGGAGGCGGTGGCCAGGGCGGGGCTCCGTTGGTCGGGGAGGAAGGCAGGGAGGTGGCGAAGGGTTGGCCGGAGGTTGGGTCGGAGGCGGTGGCCGGTGGTGGCTGTGAGGAGTCCGGGAATGGGGAGGGGGTCGGGTTTTATAGGGTTAGGGTTGAGTGGCAATTTAGTAAATAAATGGAAGTTTTTGGATATTTTGGTAATTTTGATTTGTAGGATATTTTAATAGATTTTTCTGCATGTTTAGGGACACATGTAAGGATTTGGGTTAATGGCCAATGAGGTTATGCCACCTCACATGCATTTTGCATAAAAACCCTTGTAATTCCATAATTTGCATAAAAGTCCTAAAATTGGTATTTTGCGTAATTACGCAATTTGTCTGGAAACACCTGGTTCCTAAAAGTACAGAATTGTTCAGAAATAAGGGGGAAAGCTGAAGAAATGTTTTGGGAAGTGTGGGGTTAAGCCTGGGCAGAGTCAGGGTCTGATTCTTTGGGTGATACGGGTCATCGTATTTATTATTTAATAAATACTGCGCACGATGTTCACTAATTATTTAGGGGCAGTTAGGTTCATAATTTTTCTACGGTGTCAATACACTAATTGTAGTATAATTAGAGTAGAATATTATCGTATTTTTGTTTGGGCAAAACAGGTGTCTACTGGTCCTCAAATCTCTAGGGGTACAGAGATGGGTAAAGAGCAGAAATTTAAATAGGAATTAAATACGAACTTTTGTAACGATATTTGTGCGTCTCAAACGAGGCTCAAAAATAAGTATCTGGGAGTTGCACAAAATTCAGGAAAATAGTCTAACATGTCTAGGGCAGGTATGTGAACTTTGTTTGGGAATTACAGCTAGTGTAATGCTCTAATTAATTGTGTAATGGACAGGTGCACAATCAATAGGATATAAATAAATAAAATATTGTAATAAATTCTAATTTGCTAAAAATGATTTTAAAATAGTGAAATCTGGTCGAGGGAGTTTACAAACTGTCATTAAATTCAAAATTAATATATAAACTTAGTTAGGGGTATTTTTGGTATATCGGAATTTTTTTTAAATTCAGCCTCTAACATTTACTTAGAATTAAATGAAAAATAGACGAAAGGGGTCATTTGATCCAAATATCAAACTATTTGTTGTCAAATTGATCAAAAAATCTTTGAGGTCTTATTTTGCAATAGTTGATAATCTAAGACGGACTTTTTTGCACTTTACCTGTTGATTATATAATGAAGAAAAAGAGAAAGAGAGAGCAATGGTTATAGATAACTAATAAAGTTAAATATTTTTTCTGATATTGTTCAAAAATAGTTTAAAATATTTAGCTATATTTGACTTAAAATTTGTTATATATGCTTATATTTTAATTAAAATTTATTCTAGATTTGTTTATATTTTAATTATAATTTGTTATGGATATATGTGAATAAAAAAAATAGTTTTAGAGTTATTATTATTTTTATTTTTATAGTTAAATAATGGAGGATTTATAAACAGTTTAAACGGATCAATTTTGAACCATCTCAAAGCCTCCTTATATTAGTAAAGACCGTGCTATGCATGTAAGAAAGAAATTTTTTTATTGATATAATTAGATAAAATTTAAATTATATTAAATAAGTTTAATATAATTTTAATTAAAAATATTATACATATTGTTTTAAAACTTTTGATGTATATTTAGATAATATCATTTAATTGCTTTAAATATATTAAAATAGTTTTATTTATATAGTAATTTAAATTAGATGGAATTTTAGAAATGTTTACGTGAGGGTGAAGGATATACACATATAACATTTAAAAGAATCTAGTAACATTTAAAAGAAAAAAAATAATTAGATTGATGATCTACAAATGTCTTGGACGGCTTATTTTTGAATCGTTTTGATGCATTGTAGAGATTCAAAATTAATTATTATTTCGGTTATATATAATTTTAGTTTAATTATTATGTCGGACGATTCAACCGGTTAACTAGTCCGACCGGTCAACCATTGAGAGCAATTGGTTGTACGTGGCATCTCAACCTTGTTATTGGCTGACACAAAACCAGTCCTCCTTCCACATTAGTATTCTCTTTGCTCCCTCTTCCTACATCCAAATTCTCACAATGGACAACACCCCCACTCCCACCACCATCCCACCAGCTCGATCTCCTCCGTCTCACAATCTTCTTTATCTCCATCTCCCTTGTTCTTGTTTTTGTTTTTGGTGGTTTTTTTTTTTTTTTAAGATTTTCGGTTTGAACACATCGTCGGTGTACATGCACGAATCCAAAAATATAAACTAAAGTGGGCTAAAGTGAATTGGAATAGACTAGATGTAGACTAACTCAAAAAAAAAAAAAAAAAAAAAAAAAAAACACTATAAAGAAAAAAAAGAAAAAAAAAAATCTGGAGTGGACTGGATCTGCCCCTGTATATTATTATTATTATTATTATTATTATTATTATTATATGCCTCATACAATATTAATAAGTATCGAATATATTAACCCTCCTCGTCTTCCTCTTCCCCGTCTACGATGGTATGGGCTCGGCCTGGAGCCGCTGGAGCTACAGTTGGAAAAAAAAATCTGAGAGAATGAGAGAGAAAAAGAGACGAGAGAGAATATAAAATATTTTTTTGTCATTTAGAATTTTTAGTTAATACGGTTAGGATATTAAATTCTACAATTATACTTGAGATATTAAATTTTCTAATATTAAAATTTGTGATATCAAGTTAAAAAACTTGAATAGTTAAATGTTTCAAATTAAAATTAAGCCTATATTTAAAAATAGATTATTATGTCGGTGGAATACAGATGGCTGTATCAAAGTTTTAATACAACCACTATATGACAAGTGGATCCAGAACAGATCTGTTGTCCTTACCTTATTCTGTATAATTTTGTTCCCCCTTATATTACATGTGGACTACATCATTCCCAACCTAGTATCTCTCTCCTTTCTAGGAACCGTTGGTTAATCTTCTAATATCACTGTAACAGAGAATCATTCATCCCCCGTAAAATCGATAGTCGTTTCCTGGACAGTGATATCGTGCATGCCTAGGTTGGACATCACACAAGACCAAGATATTTTATATAACGAGCACATATTCAGAGTACGTAGATAATTGAACACGATATTGAAATATGGAAAAGTTCTCTCTATTGATAATGAACATATTTTACAAACTCTTGAACGAGTTAGATATTTGCCTCAAGGGCTTACAAAGTGGACGCAAAATGAGATAACCGTCCGGTGCATTACATCATTTTACTAAAACTTTAAAACTATAGACACCTTCGGACGAAGCTATCGCCTTTCCACGGAGCTGCATAAGGTATATGCACGAGCTCCTAGGAACTTCAAAAAACCTCTAACGTGAACGTCCCTACGGCAGGAAACCCCCTGACTGTTGATGCACCTGGGAACCCACAAAAAATCGTTCCTCCCCACAAACTTTCATTCGTTGACTCCCTCCGCCCAGACAAAGCTAAAAACAAACATTTTCCTATTCAAGACGTACCGGAACTACTTTTCTGGACTTGTACCTCTTCTTGTGCTAGTGTTGATGTTTGTGCTTGAGTCATTCCTACAAAAAAAATAACTTACATCAGGTTCATAATGTATTATGGACTCATTGTATGAAACGTATCTCATTTTGACCAAACGAGTTCAAGAGTTCGAATAGGAAATAGATCGTTAAAAGAACTTTTTCGACACGAGGGTCAAAGAAACTTGAAACTATGCTCTGATACCAAGATGGCACGTCCCGATTCCGTAAAATCGATAGTCGTCCCCTGGACAGTGATGGCGTGCATGCCTAGGTTGGACATCACACAAGACCAAGATATTTTATATAACGAGCACATATTCAGAGTACGTAGATAATTGAACACGATATTAAAATATGGAAAAGTTCTCTCTAGTGATAATGAACATCTTTTATAAACTCTTGAACGAGTTAGATATTTTTCTCAAGGACTTACAAAAGTGGACGCAAAATGAGATAACCGTCCGGTACATTACATCATTTTACTAAAACTTCAAAACTATAGACACCTTCGGATGAAGCTATCGCCTTTCCACGGAGCTGCATAAAGTATGTGCACGAGCTCTTGGAAACTTTAAAACGTCTATTCGAAGGCATGATCAGGACGTGTCAGTAGGTGGATTGGATTGGAAAGTCGCTCTAGCTCCTTGCAGGATCGTCTTAGCGCGAAAACCTGTTGCAACTAGGGTCAGTACATCGAAATGCACTGGTGAAGGCGAACTAACCCAACTATACCAATCAACACGTTGTTTATGTGTAGCATGAAAGTTATTATGTGGTCTTTCTATCTTGCCTTACTTCAATTTACAAGCATGCAGTAGTTATGAAAATTAACTAAAATAAATATGCCACCGTTCGGTGACTTTTACCTGCCCGTCTGAACCACCTGCACAACACTTACTATGACCTTCCCTGCCACGAAGATATAGTTAGCTTGCACAGTTTAAATATACGAGGGGGTCACTGGCATGATGTCATAGTGGACAAGTTATAGTCTCGGGACGAAGATGACGGAGGTACAGGTATCGCTACATGCCATCTCGCCCTGGGCAGGAATGGTGTGCAACGCAAGGAACATAGGGCGATACACCCATTCATGCCCGAAGCATGCGACTAAACATGATGTTCTGTCCCGATTGGATCGGTGCCAGTGTCCCACCGACCGTCCGCAGAAACTAAGACCTTGTGCACAAGTTGTCCGTGACCAAGCGAAGTCTACTAAGTTATCAATCGAGGCAGTTTAAGGCAACACAAGCACGAGACAAGTAACATGGCATGATATGTTTTGCATATTCTTCTTGTTCAGTTTATCGTATAGCAAAGTGTGTGCTATACATAGCACAATAATAGAAGAAGTATATATTCTAAATAGAATTGAACACGATGAGAGAACATTCTAAGCGAACTAGCATACAACAATGTAGCCGTTCACAAGTTGATTGGCAAGCAATAAAGTAGTCCAAGTCTATTTCTTCTCTTTATCTTGACATCTTTTAGTTGTTATGGTATCATTTGATCAGAACAATCAAGAAGGCAAGGTTTTAGATGTGAAGACTTGGAAGAAGGATCAACTAATCGAATTATAGCCACTCACAAGTTGGTAGAGAGAGGAAAAAAGAGGTGCTTCAAGACTCCGCTCGCGCTCGCTGACAAGCCATGTATTGCGACACAAACAGCACCACATCCCTTTTCATGCCGTGCCCCAAAATATCCTGCGGAGGTCTCGATACATCTTCGTGCTTCCTGGATATGAAGTGTAACTCGCATAGTGGGCTTCAGTGAGTATCACTTTTCTGAGGTTTGCATCGTTAGAAACACATAATCTTTCCTTTACCCGCATCATTCCATCCATGTCCACCGCAAAGTCGGTCATCTTTTCTACTGAGATAATCTTACTCATCTTCTCTAGGAATAGGTCGTCCTTCTGAGCGGACTTAACTTTCACCAATAGGTCCGGTCCGAAGCACAACTGAGCCGCCTACGTTCCCTTTTTGTATCTGATTCGGAGTGTAATATCCAAATTTTCCAGATCCCTTCGCAGCCTGTCAATGATAGCTAAGCTCCCAACAAACACTCGACTCAGTGCATCAGCTACAACGTTGTCCTTGTCCGGTGTATATCTGATCATCAAGTCAAAGTCGCTAAGGAGTTCAAGCCAACGTCGTTGCCGTAAATTTAGATCCTTTTGAGTATAGAGGTACTTGAGGCTTTTAAGATATATAACTTTAACGTGAATACTACTGTTGCAAGTTCCAGATCGTGCGTTAGATAGTTCCTTTCATGAGGCTTTAACTGCCTCGACGCAAAGGTTATCACCTTGTCCCTCTGCATAAACATCCCAAACCCTTGCCTGAAGCTATAAATCTTAAAATTATCAGGCCCGTCCGGAAGAGTAAGAATCGGTGCTGAGACTAGTAGTTGCTTTAATTCCACAAATGAAGCTTCACAGTCGTCTGACCACGTGAACGTTGCTCCTTTCCAAGTGAGATGAGTCAGAGGTGAAGCGATCCTTGAAAAATCTTTTATGAATCTCATATAGTAGCCCGCTAGACCAAGGAAGCTCTGAATGTCGCTGGCCGACTCAGGTCTCTTCCACTTCACGATAGCTTCAACTTTTTTTGGGTCGACTGAGATCCCCTCTAAAGAAATGATGTTCTCGAGGAAAGATATGTTGTCTAACCAGAATTTGCACTTACTTAGCTTCGCGAACAACTTATTGTCTCGAAGAGTTTGGAGCATTATCCGCAGGTGTCCTGCGTGTTCATCCTCATTCTTCGAGTACACTAAGATGTTGTCTATGAATACCACTACAAACTTATCAAGGAATGGTCGGAACACATGGTTCATCAAATCCATGAATGCGGCAGGAGCATTCATCAGTCCAAACGACATGACAGAAAACTCATAGTGGCCATAGCGGGTGCAAAATGCTGACTTCGGCATGTCCTCTGACTTGATCTTTAATTGGTGGTAGCCAGAGAGAAGGTCTATCTTCGAAAATATCGACGTCCCTTGCAGCTGATCAAAGAGGTCGTCGATCTTGGGCAGGGGATACTTGTTTCATATAGTGACCTTATTTAGCTCCCGATAGTCTATGCAGAGTCGCAACGTCCCATCTTTCTTTTTCACAAACAGTACAGGTGTGCCCCAAGGAGACACACTCAGACGAATGTACCCACGATCAAGCAGTTCTTGTAGTTGGCACTTTAACTCCTTTAGTTCAGCAGGGGCCATTCGGTATGGAGCCTTGGAAATCGGTTGGGTATTTGGGAATGTATCGATGGTGAACTTGATTTCTAGGTTGGGTGGCATGCTAGGTATTTTGTTTGGAAACACATCAGAGAATTTTGCCACAACGGAAGAAGACTCAACGTTTGCACAATCCCACTGCGTATCTCGAACCGACGCTAAGTATCCCTCGTATCCAGAGTATAGCATCCGCCGACCTGACATCGCAGAAATCATCATGCAGGTCTTCGATGCTTCAGCTACTGAACCACTCGTGTAGCAAAATTCGGCCTCTCCAGGTAGACGAAAAATGACTCATTTCTCTGCACATTCGATAGTAGTCGAGCAAGCGACGAGCCAATCCATCCCCATGATGATGTCATAATCCCGAACATCTAGGACTAACACATCGAGCGACAGTTTTCTTCCTCCAATACAGATATGACCGTCCTGACATAATGAACGAACAAGTATTTTTGTGCATGATGGGGTGCTAACACTAAGGTCTAGATATAACAGTGTCATCACTACCTTGTTTTTTAGGGCAAAATTTGTGGATATAAAGCTATGCGTAGCACCAGAATTAAATAGCACGCGAGCAGGTATGTTATTGAAAAGAAATATACCTGACATAACGATGTTCGAAGCTAGGGTCTCTTTTCGTGTCAAAGTGTACACCCGACCTTGAGCTTGACGACGTTCTTGTTATGGCGCGGCTCGGTTGGCTTGATGCACCAGAGCAAGATTTGGATGTTGAGGACGGTGATCAGAGAAGCGCGGTATCACGCCCTAATCTCCCGCAAGCTCAATAGTCCCCGCTGAACGTGAATCACCATGTTGCAGCGATCCCGCAGGACAATCGTTCTCATCGGGACGTGATGTCGTACGAGCCTGGAGTTGCGCTCATACAAGACGATGTTGTCAAACACCAAAGTTATCATCGAAACGATCAAGTTGCAGCGAAAGTCAAGTATTGTGTACCAAGCACACATCAGAGTATACGCAGCGAAGCTCTCAACAGGATCCAAATAAAATGCCACAAAGGCGATGCAATACTCTTGTTATTTTCTCTAGCCCACAAAGGTACTTATCGTTCATACATTATGTCCCGTATATCCAAGCAGCGCCACTACACCTGCGTACCAGAAATAGTGCCCACAAACGTGGGTCAGTACACAGCTGTACTGGTGAGCGGGATAACCCACTCGTCTAAGCCGACACTAAGTAAAATAGTGAATGCAAACAGTTATATGGTAATTTTTCTAGTTGAATCCTAGATTTGTTTCATGGCATAGGGTATGACATGTTAAGGAAAGCTGTAAATTAATTCAAGCATGCAAGCATTCAACTCAAACCAATCGACAAGCAATATATAACCAACTCGAAAGAAACTAGCATACAAACCGTCCTACTCAAATCCAAGCAACTCGAGAACCTATCGAACCATTTCCAAGCCTCAATATCCATCCTCAATCCAAACCACAATCCAATCTCAATATGCACACTCTTGCCGAGGCAAAGTGGCCGCTGCCTATGTGAAAGCACAAACCAAACCAAAGTAAAGCAAACCAACTCTTATCTATATGGAGTCACTGGCCAAGCCATAAAAGACTTTGATCGGACTGATCAAGTGCAGTTCTACCCGATCCAGACCGAGTAGCTAGCCCGCCTGGTCGTATCGAACTACCGGCACCGCGCCCAAGATACGTTACCATTGTCTCCTCCATGGCCGAACGGTCCCGGTGCTCCGGAGCCTATCCTGTTCGAGGAGAAAAAATCTCATGCAACACAGGTTGTCCGTGACCAATGCAGACACCAAGTAGGTATGACGAGAGGATTGAGCATTCTTGCCCCACTAAGCGATCCTCGACTCATCCAACCAAATATCCAACCAATATCCATAACCATTCTTCCAACATATAGCCCAAGGCACAAATCTCAAGTTATTTCCATAGGCACAATGCCGCTTCTCGACACAGTATTTCCAATTGGTGCAACACCCCTACTTAGAACAATCTTATGGCACAATGCCCTCGCCGATGCAGTTGTTCAATTTTGAACCACAACTGCATGCTTTGCTTGACAAAGCGTCCAAGTGATACTCGTGCACGGATGTACGCTCGCTCGCCCGAATTCCCGATGCTCCAACCAAGATATATATTTTTTCAACTGTCTAAGCATAATTCTAATCATTTCTCCAACTGCCCCAAATATAATCCAAGTCTTGCTCCACTAACCCACGCAAAAACCAATCAAGCCACAAACATATCCAAGCGAACAACGTACACTCTATGCACATCACAGTGTAGTGATTTCTAAGTTCCAGTCCAAGTGTTCAAGCCTTTACGTATTTTCTATATTATTAGGCATGAAGAAGTAGAGAAGAAGGGACAGAGCCCACTCACCAAGTTTGATTTTGGTAAGCATTATGTCCTGCCTATACGGTCGATCCCTTGAACCCGTGGTCCGATGCAAAGCACGATCTTCTCAATTGGTATGACCGTGCGAGCAGACCATGCTCTCCAAATCATCCGACCGATCGGACTAAGGAAGATGGCATTATCGCTCCAATCCTGCTATCCCAGTACTGCTCTGAACGAACACCTGATTTTTATCGAACTCCGCTAGTGGTCTACACATGAAACCAACTCAAATCAATACTTGTTCCTAAATCCAATAAATCAAAATGTAACCAGCTATTGCCTCATTCATTCCGACTCAGCGTAACGCACTGTGTGGTTGCGGGGCGTTACATAATATACCACTTAGAATCAGGTTCGTCCCCAAACCATACTAGTATCCATTCTTTACTAGCATGTCGCAATCCAACTTCATAACTCTGCTCCATGCCACTCATATTCTCTTGATCCCGATTCACAATCTCGCTCGCGCTGAACGCTCACACAAATTCCATATTTCTACATCCTCCTTGCAACTCAATAAGAATTCCTCATATCGCTTAGTTTTGGATCGTACACATATTTAAGGCGTCCATGAAATACATGCATCTCGACCGAGCTTAGCGATAGCAAATTTGGACAAGTTACAAGGATATCTTTATGTCCGAGGCATCCATTCGCTTTCCTTCCAATTGAACCAATCCTGACTTTCATTCCACATATTCGCACAAGTGCTATCCTCAAGTATGATAATTTTCTACCGACTCAATCAGTTCGTGTTCCAACTCAATCCATCCAACTATTTCTGAATCCATACTAGCACCATCTCCAAATATAATCTCATGCTCTGAACGATCATCTCAACTGATACTACCCCAGCTAGGCGACTTACCCAAATATCAAACTTTGCTTTTAGATCATCTCAGCCCAACACCTTTTCCTCAATCTTAATACCTCACTGGGTGAACATCTATATTGAGGTTCATGTGATCCATGAAGATTTCGCCGCCACGCCAAAGGGATAGTGTCTCCACGATTTCAATATGGACATACTCGCCATAATTTCTAGGTTGCACATGGAATAGTTCTTCGCGCTGCTTCCACTGCCTCGAAGCATAGTATATCACCTTTGCCTTCTGTACGAGCACGCATCCCAGACTAAGTTTCGATGCATCTTGTAGATCTGAGGCACATCTGTCCCTTCCAGTATTATAATAATTTAATCTGAATAAGCCGATGCTTTAACTTCTCAAGTTAGTTTCACAGTCGTCAATTCATATGAATGTTGTTCCCTTCCGGGGCATGACGAGTCAGAGGCGATGCTATCTTCAAAAATTTGTGACTCCGAATCTCATCAGTTGACTTAGGTCATTCCCACCATCACTTCGATCTTCTGGCTGCATCTTCAGCTGAAGGCTATCCCAAGGATCTCTCAAATCCAACACTCAGTCAATAGGCCAATCTCCAACACACACTACTCACATCTGCCTTCGACGCATTCTCAAATGTGCCCCGCAATAGTCGTTCTATGGGTCCACAATATTCATCTAATTTGGCGGTCAAGTTGCTAGGGTCAGTTGTCCCAAAGCTACGTTCGATAATTATAAATTATCACGATGGGCAGTTACTATGAACCATGCTATAACTCATATGCAAAGCTGAGCCATAATCCAACCATTCCATCCGAACCAACTTTCGAATCCGAGCACTTCATGCACTACCTCTGACGATCTGTCAACCAAACGCCGCTTAACCACCTAGAGTCTTACTATCTATCTAAGCCACAATTCGAGAACTGCGTTCGTTGAAACCGTCTTCCACCAATCCACCGTTCTGCCATGAATCCATCAAAAATTTTGAACTTCCATCTTCGACTTCTTCGCACTACCACTTGCAACGATTTCTGAAACCCAAGACTTGCTCCAATTCTCATCCGTTTGCCGTGTTCCACAATGCACATCCAACTTGCTCGAGCAGCACAGTGTTTTGCTCCAACGTTGCTCTCTCGTTTAGCTATCTTCGAATGTTCATCCACCACAATCCTTGCTCTCGTTCCATTCCGTAGCCTTCTCGATTGATCCACATATTCTCAACGACTCGTGCATCAGTTCCAATATAAATCTCAAATCCATATTGCATTTACTTGTTGCCTCAATCCGCCTCAGTACTGCAAGTTTTAACTTCCAATATAACTTAACATCAACTAGACTTGCCTCGTGCCCGTTTATGTCTTCCGAAGAATCCGTCTACCCTTGTTGCACCATTTTGCCAAATTTTACTTCTACTAAACCTGAGTCAAGCTTCCCGAGCATCCATATCCAAAATACTTAAGTTCGTACGAATCCATCGCATTGTCCCTCCAAACCAGATCGTGTTTCATTGCTTAAACAACAGCTCCAATGTGTTTCCAAAATTCGTAGTCCGTGCTCACTATCCTTCAATTAATCCATCGCTTCGCTCAAGCGTATCCCAACTGTTTGTTCCTCATGCTCAACTCTCTTTGCATCCAAGAATGCTCCACCGAACTTCCAAATTGTGCAAGCGAACTCTGATATTCGGCTTTCCATCTGAACAATCTTAACTGTTTGTAATGCTTGGTCTGCCTCAATCCTTCAAATTTCCAAACACTCTTTCCATCTGTTTATTTCGATCTCGTCTATCTCTCTAGTCCAACGATACTTCCATTTGCACAAGTTCGTTCTCGATTGCTCAACTCAATATTCGCTTTGCTCCATATTCTTCCTAACTCAGTTGATGCGCACCAACCAACTTATATTCCTGTTACCCGAGTCCGTTGAGGCAACTTCCATTGATGTCTATCCAAAATATTTTAATACCTTGCTCACTATATGGTATCCCATATACCACTCTGAATCAAGTCGCTAGTCGCATTACGATTTCTTTGCACTGATCCAAGATCTATTTGAACCATTCCTTATGTGTGATCCTGCCATCCCCAACTCAAGTCTGACATAAAACTCAGCCAATTCTTTAACCATCCAACTATTTCCATCAATCTCGCTATGCAACTTGTACTATTTTCCATTCTCAATGCTTCCAACTATTCTCAAACCGTCCGATATTTTCGCTACACGACCAACCCGTGCAACGATCTCTTCCAAGTAATCAAACCCAATACCCAACTGTTCCTTACATTTGTTGTACGAGCAACTCGTGCAACACTCTTGATATTCCCAAGCCAAACTCAAACAGGCTTAACCAATGCGCCATACGAGCAACTCGTGCAACGCTCTCTGTGATATACCAGCCAAAAATCAAACTTTCATCCAATACTTTCGCTACACGAGCAACTCGTACAATAATCCTTTCTCAATGCAATGCTTCTACTCATAACATGTCGCATAACCAATCTCGTCTGCCAATCAACTAATCCACTGATGTAATCAGAAACTCTCCGAATGACAAGCCAAGCCAACCAAAGCAACGACACACCTCTCAACTTGCTGCACATATGCAACAACGCCATCCAACTTGCTGCACGAATGCAACAATGCCTAACGATGCTAAGCAATCTAACAAAAACCAACAAAAGCAACGCAACGAAAAACAACATGCAGCCACAACCAGCAATATATAGACTTATTGCATGAAACATCAAATACGGCACCGAGTAGAGCCAAGAGCTAAACGATACGCGAAAGCTATTTAGAGTTTGTTATGAACCAAAGGACAAAGTTCGAGGGAATGAACCAGGCGCTCTGATACCAATATTGCCATGCCCCAATCTCCTACAAGCTCAATAGTCCCCGCTGAAAGTGAATCACCATGTTACAGCGCTCCCACAGGACAATTGTTCTCATCAGGACGTGATGTCGTACGAGCATGGAGTTGCGCTCGTACAAGACGATATTGTCAAACACCAAAGTTATCATCGAAACGACCAAGTTGCAGCGAAAGTCAAGTATTGTGTACCAAGCACACATCAGAGTATACGCACCGAAGCTCTCGATAGGGTCCAAATAAAATGCCACAAAGGCGATGTAATACTCTTGATCTTTTATCTAGCCCATAAAGGTACTTACCATTCATACATTATGTCCAATATATCCAAGCAGCGCCACTACACCTGCGTACCTAAAATAATGCCCACAAATGTGGGTCAGTACACAGCCGTACTGGTAAGCGAGGTAACCCATTCGTCTAAGCCAACATTAAGTAAAATAGTGAATGCAAACAGTAATATGGTGATCTTTCTAGTTGAATCCTAGTTTCGTTTCATGGCATAGGGTATGACATGTTAAGGAAAGCTGTAAATCAATTCAAGCATGCAAGCATTCAACTCAAACCAATCGACAAGCAATATATAACCAACTCGAAGGAAACTAGCATACAAACCGTCCTACTCAAACCCAAGAAACTCGAGAACCTATCAAACCATTTCCAAGCCTCAATATCCATCATCAATCCAAACCACAATCCAATCTAAATATGCACACTCTTGCCGAGGCAAGGTGGCCACCGCCTACGCGAAAACACAAACCAAACCAAAGTAAAGCAAACCAACTCTTATCTATATGAAGTCACTGGCCAAGCCATAAAGGACTTTGATCGGACTGATCAAGTGCAGTTCTACCCGATCCAGACCGAGTAGCTAGCCCGCCTGGTAGTATCGAGCTACCGGCACCGCGTCCAAGGCACGTTACCATTGTTTCCTCGATGGCCGAACGGTCCCGGTGCTCCGGAGCCTATCCCGTTCAAGGAGACGAAACCCCGTGCAGCACAGGTTGTCCGTGACCAATGCAGACACCAAGTAGGTATGACGAGAGGATCGAGCATTCTCGCCCCACCAAGCGATCCTAGACTCATCCAACAAAATATCCAACCAATATCCATAACCATTCTTCCAACATATAGCCCAAGGCACAAATCTCAATTTATTCCTATAGGCACAATGCCGCTTCTCGATACAGTATTTCCAATTGGTGCAATACCTCTGCTTAAAACAATCCTATGGCACAATGCCCTCGTCGATGTAGTTGTTCGATTTTGAACCACAACTGCACGCTTTGCTTGATAAAGCGTCCAAGTGATACTCGTGCACGGATGCACGCTCGCTCGCCCGAATTTTCGATGTTCCAACCAAGATATATATTTCCAACTGTCCAAGCATAATTCCAATCATTTTTCTAACTGCCCCAAATGTAATCCAACTCTAGCTCCACTAACCCACGCAAAAACCAATCAAGCCACAAACCTATCCAAGCAAACGACGTACACTCTATGCACGCCACAGTGTAGTGATTTTTAAGTTCCAGTCCAAGTGTTCAAGCCTTTACGTATTTTCTATATTATTAGGCATGAAGGAGTAGAGGAGAAGGAACAGAGCCCACTCACCAAGTTTGATTCCGTTAAGCATAATGTTCTGCAGATACGGCCGATCCCTTGAATCCGTTGTCCGATACAAAGCACGATCTTCTCAATTGGTATGACCGTGCGAGCAGACCATGCTCTCCAAATTATCCGACCGATCGGACTAAGAAAGACGGCATTATCGCTCCAATCCTGCTATCTCAGTACTGCTCTGAACGAACACCTAATTTTTATCGAACTCCGCTAGCGATCTGCACATAAAACCAACTCAAATCAATACTTGTTCCCAAATCCAATAAATTAAAATGTAACCAGCTATTATCTCATTCATTCTGACTCAGCATAACGCACCGTGCGGTTGCGAGACGTTACACGCGGACAGTCATGAATTCCCTGGTTAGGATCACCACAAATGAGGCATAATCCGTGCTTTTGGCGGCAGTCGTTTGTAGTGTGCCCAGCCCTTCTACAATGAGTACAACGTTGCCCTGGATTAGGACCCTGGTGACCGCCGTTGTTTGGGCGCTTGGAAGCGTTGTTTCCTCTTGCATTGCTAGGACGCTTGTGATTGAAAGTATGCACAGCGCCGACAACAACCGAAGGATACTACGGTTCGAGAGAAAGGGCATGATTGAGAACTTCCCGCATAGTCAGGTATTGGGGAACGACTACGTGTGCATGGATGGCAGGTCGCAGGCCGCATTCGAATTATCTTGCTCGACTCACCGCATCAAGTAGGTAGGAGCTTGCAATTTTGGTGAGCCAATTAAATTCAGCGGAGTACTGCTTCATGGTCATATTGCCTTGCCGAAGCTACACGAGCTCGTTCTCCTTTTATCGACGTACGGGAGGGGTATGAACTCCTCCTCAAATGCGCTATGGAAGGTAGCCCACGCGATCGCCTCATTTTCTTCGTCTACGGAGAGAGATCTTCGATGCACGTCCCACCAATCGTGCGCGTTCAAAGAGAGTTGTAGTTGGGCACACGAAACTCGCTTCTCCTCAGGTATCTCTAGCAATTTTAAGTAATCCTCAAGCTCTGCCAACCAATCTAGAGCTACGACCGGATCTCCAGTCCCTTTAAAAGACGCATTGCAGACCTTCTTGAAGTCGGCAAAGTCAAAGATAGTCATATCCTTCTTCTTTGGAGTTTGAGGCATTTTGACTTCGGGCGTGGGTTGCTCCACCGATGTTGCTGTTGTCGTTGCGAAATGGTTGGAGGCTAAGGTCTGAACAATCTGCTGTAGGGCATCTAGCTTCTTCCATTGGACTGCAAATCGGGATTCTAGATTGCCTTCGAACTTGCTCTGTAGCTCTTTCATCCTCTTCTCGGCTACCTCATGATGAGACTCATCCCTATGTTGGCTTGCTTCAAGCATCCGCATCATTCGCTCAATCGAGTCGACAAGGGGCATAGCTCGCTGGATTCCGGAACTTCACGAGGTGCCGAAACTACTTTTCTGGGCTTGTACCTCTCCTTGTGCTGGGGCTGATGCTTGCGCTTGAGTCATTCCTTCAAAAGAAAGTAACTTGCATCAGGCTCATAACGTATTATGGACTCATTGTATGGAACGTATCTCATTTTGACCAAACGAGTTCAAGAGTTCGCATAGGGAATAGATCGTTAAAGAAACTTTTTCGACACGAGAGTCAAAGAAACTTGAAGTTGTGCTCTGATACCAATATGTCACGTCCCGATTTCGTAGAATCGATAGTCGCCCCCTGGGCAGTGATGTCGTGCATGCCTAGGTTGCGCATCGCACAATGCCAAGGTATTTTATATAACGAGCACATATTCAGAGTACGCAAATAATTGAACATGATATTGAAATATGGAAAATTTCTCTCTATTGATAATGAACATCTTTTATAAACTCTTGAACTAGTCAGATATTTGCCGCACGAGCTTACAAAAGTGGACGAAAAATGAGATAATTGTCTGGTATATTACATCCTTTTACTAAAACTTTAAAGTTTGTAAAACCCCCTTCCTAAAAATCGTATATCCCTTTTTATTTATTAATTATTAATTTAATTATAGTAATTAGTGGCTAATTAGGAGAAATAGATTTTTAATAATTTTTATTTTAGGTGTTGGTGCACTTAGAGGATTTATGGGACCATCAGGAATTTTTCGAAATTTATTTCATGTAGGAGACCCCTTGAGCAGTTGCTAGCTTAACGGTGTGCATTAATATAATCTATAAATTTTCTTATGAGTATATATATATATATATATATATATATATATATATATATATATATATATATATATATATATATATATATATATTTAAAAAAGAAAAAAGAAAAGAAAAGAACTAATAATAAACTAATAATAATAATAACTATAAACTAATAACAATCATTCAACTTAAAGCAAGCAAACTTAAGCAAACAAAAGCAAAACATAGCAAAACCATTCCATAACTTATTCCCAGCAAACCAACTCTCCCTTAGCCGCCCACTAGAAGCAGCCAAGACTCCCCCCTTGCCCACGTTGACTCGATCAACCCACTCTCTCTCTCTCCCTTTCATAAATACATATATATATATATATATATATATATATATTTCTAAAACCCTAACATAATCATCTAGACCCTCCTCTTCTCATCTAGACCTAGAGAGAGCCGTCACCGCAACCAGAGAACCCCGCCAGGCCGTCCAAACCAATTTCGACGACCGCGATCCCGTGCATTGCAGATTCCCACACGAGGTACCTTTGTTCCGGAGTTGCTTTTCGTCGACTCGCTCAACCAAACGCTGTTCCGTCTTCACCGGTATGCTCACCCCTTAACCCTTATCAATATCTGTGTACTAGTAGACCTCGAACAACATGAAACCCTAGGCGAAAATAGCGCCCAAGTTGGCACAAGCAGATCAAATTCTGGGAACGCAGAAAACTACGGTGACCACCCATGTTGTCGAGTTCGTATCTCCCACCACAGAGATCCAAATTCGGTAATTCTTTTTGGTATGCGTAGACCACTTGACCTAGTTTAATTTTTGTTAAATAATCCTAGATTATTAACTGCTGTGGACAGAATTAAATTCGTCACAAAATTCTGCGAACCCACTTTTCCAGATTTTTAAAAGTTGTGAAACGGAGCGCGTCCCGCCAAACGGGACCGCCCCGCCGTGTACCAAGTGTACCGAACGGTTCACGCAGCATAACCGGACAAGTAAAAATTTGTGGAAACTGATTCGGACGCGTGTGCGCGCCGAAATCAGCCCGTATCCGCGGACACACCCTGTGTCGAAACTTTTGTGGAAGTCGTGTGCATTTTGTGCACGCTTGTCAGATTGCGACGAAACTTGTGCCACTGGACTCGTGGTAACGCGCTGGTCCTGTGACCCAATTTTCACACAATTTTGAGATGGTTGACCAAGTCACCAATTGGCGGGCCCCACAGTTGACTTTTTGGACAAAATTGTGTTCGGTCCATCGGAATCCACATTTGGACATACCGTTGGGTTCGTATTGTCATTTAGAGTTGTTTGACCTATAATTTGTCCCATTTAGAGACTGTTACACTTGACACACTTTTTGGTGCAAAGTAGGCCACACGTTGACCCCGCTTTTATCCAAAATTACCGTTTTGTCCCTGTGTCCAAATTGGACGAAAGGAAAGTACTTTTTAGCTATTTTGATCATTCTGGAAACGTTGGTGATATTTATTTCAGCATCCGGAGACGTTTGTTCGGAGGCCTTAGTTCTAGGTTCCGTGTCCTTGACATTTGGACGCGTACACTTTACAGATTTCTTGTCAGGCAAGTATACCTTGCCATTGTACTGTATTTATATTCCATATGAGGCATGCATGTTTATTTCTGTTTATTTTAGTTCATTTATTTAGAACCATGCCAAATCCCAGTTTTCAGCCAGATAGCTCACTTGTGGGGAAAGGTGTTCTTAACTGCATTCACTTAGACGGTTAGGCGACCCCAGTGGATGTTTATATTTCAGTACTTTATTGGCATATTTATATGTATCTTGTTACGTCCCTCTAAGGACCTGGTACCTTCCAGATATAGATGAGCAGGAGTACCCGCAGGAGTATGGACCTGGACCTGACGCTAGCTATTAGTCTGAGGCGATCTTACCTTCTGATTATATGTGATTCATTGCAGCTGTTTAGAGATTCTAGTTGCTATTCTTTTCGAGACATTTATTCTTATATTAGAGTTTATTCTCTTCTCTCTTTAGTAGTTTATTATAGTCGATTTGCAGTGGATTTGTTTCCATCCGACTATCACACTTGAGATTTCTATTTGAGACAGCTTCTTTGATATTCAATTATTGATTTTCATTTATCTATTATTTGTGTTGTGGATGAGATATAGATTGCGTGTGACTTGTTGTGACAGTATATTACCACTGTGGATTGGATATTCATGTACAGCGTACGTGTGTATATGGTTTTCATATATTGGAGTTCGTATACATACGGCTGACGTGTTACATATTCCTAGTCCTACGTATTTTGGGACTGGGGCGTGACGAAGTTATAGACACCTTCGGGCGAAGCTATCGCCTTTCCACGGAGCTGCATAAAGTATGTGCACGAGCTCCTGGAAACTTTAAAACGTCTATTCGAAGGCACCATCAACACGTGACGGTAGATGGAGTGGATTGGGAAGTCGCTCTAGCTCCTTGCAAGATCGCCTTGGCGCGGAAAACCTGTTGCAACGAGAGTCAGTACATCGAAATGCACTGGTGAAGGCGAGCTAACCCAACTATACCAATCAACACATTGTTTATGCGAAGCATGAAAGTTATTATGTGGTCTTTCTATCTTGCCTTAGTTCAATTTACAAGCATGCAGTAGTTATGAAAATTAACTGAAATAAATATGCCACTGTTCGGTGACTTTTACCTGCCCGTTTGAACCACCTGCACAACACTTACAATGATATTCCCTGCCACGAAGACATAGTTAGCTTGCACAGTTTAAATATACGAAGGGGTCACTGGCATGATGTGTCATAGTGGACGAGTTATAGTCTCGGGACGAAGATGACGGAGGTACAGGTATCGCCACACGTCATCTCGCCCTGGGCATGAATAGTTTGCAACGCAAGGAACATAGGGCAATACACCCATTCCTACCCGAAGCATGCGACTGAACATGATGTTCCGTCCGGATCGGTGCCAGTGCCCCACCGACCGTCCGCAGGAATTAAGACCTTGTGCACAAGTTATCCGTGACCAAACGAAGTCTACTAAGTTATCAATCGAGGCAGTTTAAGGCAACACAAGCACGAGACAAGTAACATGGCATAATTTGTTTTGCATAGTCTCCTTGTTCAGTTTATTATATAGCAAAGTGTGTTCTATACATAGCACAATAATAGAAGAAGTATATATTCTAACTAGAATTGAACACGATGAGAGAACATTCTAAGCGAACTAGCATACAACAAGGTAACCGTTCGCAAGTTGATTGACAAGTAATAAAGTAGTCCAAGTCTATTTTTTCTCTTTATCTTGACATCTTTTAGTTGTTATGGTATCGTTTGATCGGAACAATCAAGAAGACAATGTTTTAGATGTGAAGACTTGGAAGAAGGATCAACTAATCGAATTATAGCCACTCACAAGTTGGTGGGGAGAGGAAAGTAAATAGGTGTTTCAAGACTCCGCTAGCGCGACGCCTACTGCACGATCACCTGCATTGCCACAAACAGATAATCAATACCTCTTCTCATCTTTCCAAGCTCGAAACGAAAGTGCAGTTCAACGAACGAAAGCAATGAAATCTATCGAAACCGTTCAAGAAAATACAAAATCCGAAAACCAACTCAAAAGCACGAAAGCAACAAGGCGACAGCAAAAACTAGGCCAAAAAACTTGCAGCAGAGAGGTCCCTCTTGACTCTGCCGCTAAGTCCGTCATTGGGCACAGTCCACTGAATATGACAATATATTCCGAAGAAGCCAATCCATAACGATAAAAAGATCTTGATTCAATCTATCTCTATCTAATGATACCGAAAGTATTTATTAGTCGCCTCCCCCCGCCCCGCCCCCCCCCCCCCCCCCCCCCGAAAAGGAGGAACGGAACACCACAAAAGAAGTGGTGGCTGGCTGGGGCCTCTCTTGTGACTATTTTGTGGCTCCCATTGTTTCGAGACGTGTCGTTCTGAGAGGATGACCACTTCAAAGTCTGGACCAAGGATATTCATAGAATCGATTCTTATCCGTGTACTCTTCTCAAATGGTCAGTGAACTTTAACACCAAGGAAGAATCGGCCCCAGCAGTTATTTGGGTTTCCTTCCCCAACCCTAACCTCCGTCACGTTCGTCACATCAGTTATTAAACGCATGGCAAACTCGTTTGGTAGCTTCCTAAGGATGGCAGAAGACACCCGGGACTTCTCCAGGGCTAATGTTGCTAAGGTCTACATGGAGGTCTCTCTCTCTAAACCCCTTCCTAATATCCTTCATATCCAGGCGGGTGAGTTTTCTTTCTCCCAGCCCATAACTTATATCTCAAACATCAAATTCTGCAAACATTGCCGGATTCGTGGTCAAGACAGTGACTTATGTCTCAGAACTCACCCGGAGTTGAGAAAGAAAAATACCATAAAACCCACCACCGAATATTCCTTGCTGATTCCCCCCTTCCCCTCCACAGTAACTCAACCTACACAGTGGTCAGATACCCGCAGGGCCCCGCACTAACACACACACACACACAAGATTTGAACACAGTGGAGAGAAGCCTTCAGGGAGCATAGAGAACACTACATCAAAATAGACATTTTGGAACACTTTGGCATTACACCAAAATAGGTTATAAAAGTAAGATAGGCACAACTCAGCACCACATACACTTTAAACCAAACTGACGAGCAAAAAGTAAGGTATGTGAATATGCAAGTCAAAGATATTACTGACAACTTGACCAGACACTCCCCATAGGGAAAGCACCTTCAGTTCCTTGCTAAGGGAAATGTCCTTGTGTAGCAAAATCAGCCAGCAGCTGATCCTTGAGCTTGAACCTTTACATCAACCATGCAGAAGACTTGGTTTCATTTGCTTGTATCTCATGGAGCGGGATTTGTTGAACATGGATATGAACTTCAGAAGGATCCACACCAAAGACTGTCTGTGAAAGTTGGACATCGATGCTTGTATGCGATAGTTATGTCATAGACTGCAATACGATAAATCATGTTATTTTAAGTTGAAGGAAAATGTGGCTTAACAATACAAGAATAACACCAACAAAGCTTTTGGCTCCATGTCTTTGAGGTTGGCTACAGTAATCATTCCTCTCAAACTTAAAATCTAAATTAATCATGAATTCTAAAAAAACAAATTTGATATCATATGAACTACACACTTCAGTACAATCACAAACCAAGTCACATTCCCTAACTACAGCTATCAAAGGATGTCAATTTATGAAAATTATCTACATATATACAATCTTGTTTTTATTTCTGAACTAAATAGGTATAAATTTCCTCATATACCTCATCATCACCAAGAATGAGTTTCTCTAAATTGTATATTTACCAGATAACTGAATAATTGGCAATTTGACATCATAATAGGTAAATATGAATCATGTTCATGATGGAACATAATCATTATAGTATTTTTCTGTAGAAGTACTGAACATTTCTCAAACATCATGAGTTGCCTCTTTGATCACAAAATTATATTCTTTTCTGAGTTTGTCTTTTGAAATCAAACAACTACTGAATTTCAACTTGGGAGTATCCTTGTTTGAAAATCAACTTAGGCATGATATAATGTTATTGATAAGGATACTTGAGGCAGCTGTAAAATTGTAAAATAGTACATGATTATATTTTTTCCTCTCTAGTAATAAATATGCTTCTGAACGTCTTGCATAACTGCATTGACATGTTTTCACTTTTAGGTGATCTTCAATTGTTATACTTCAGTAAAAGTAGGCTAACTTTTCTTAGACATTATTATATCGGCTAACATGAGGATGTAGTGAATCTCTGAGCTTTGAGTAGATGTTATATCTAACAAGCTATCAAAAAATTACCAATTATTACCTTTAAAAACTTCTTCACTGCATCAAATCTAATTGATTTCTTGTGAATGCAGATCTGAGTGTTAGATAATTTTGACCGATCAGATGTTAACTAAAGGAAGGAAAATCACTGGGAGGGATGACATGGGGGCACATTATGCTTTTAGTCCCCTTGAAGATGATGCGATAATCAAACACAGGCATCTAACTCGTACGACCACAACGAGGGGAGAACCACCATTAAAGAAGCTTCAGAAGAAGTTCATCTCTTTTGCACATGAAGTCGAGAAGGATTCTGATAATTACGGTGACTGCGAGAGGCTGTACAAAGCCTTCTTACAAGAGATGGCCACCTTTGATGTGCCGCTGCTCAAAAGCAAAGCTATTGTTGATGCTAATCGACGAGAGAAGGAAAGCTTCAATGAGCTGCAGGAACAAATTCAGTGCCAGATCTTGCAGACCCAGACTGATATCGAGGACTTAAAAGAGCAGCTGGAGGAGAGCAAAATTGAGAGGCAGCACAAGGAGGAGTGCGAGACAATAAGGAAACTGATAGCCTTGCAGCCTCCAAGGTCTGAAACTCAGAAAACAATATCGGATCTCGAGAAAGAAAGAGCATCCTTGGAGGCAGAGAATGTTACAGGTGTGAGGACTTTGGATCTTCGGAAGAAGCAATTCTCACTTCTCTTGCATGTGGTAAGTTTGTTGCATATGCATTCAAATTCAGTTGACCTAGGCTCTTGAACTTACTGATTCATTAAGCGATCAACAACCTACATATTGCATAATTTACAGTATTGGCCGATATCGATACTATATGGTCGATACCGATATGGTTTGGCATTGCCCCGATACGATACCGGTTTGGAATTGCCCCAATACGATACCGACCACTACCGATATTGACCGTTACCGATGCTATCGATACTGACATATACATTCAAATCAGTTAACCTAGGCTCTTGAACTTCTTGCAGTCACACTACATTTGGCTTAACTGCAATAAAAAAAACCTTCAATCTCAAAATTAGTGCTTTCTTCATGTAGTATCGTGACAAGATTCCGACACTACAAAATGTACTAAAACATGACAAAATCAATATTGTGTCACTGTGTCCTTATAGTGTCATGCTCGGGTTTGTCCCGTTCAACAATAGTAAGCCATTGTTCTTCTCCTATCTTCACAGGCCTCTCTTCTTCCTCAATAGTAATCACCGAACCAAACCAATTGTATTCAACTACAACTTCATACTAAATTAGGCTAAATTGCAATGGTATACCTCAATTGGTAACAGTAACATAGAAAATAATATAAACAACACTAGTATGAAACGTACCGTATATAATATCTACTTGAGAACATGTGATAGCACCAGGCTCTCCATGCTGGATAAAGGTAAACATTTTAAGGTTTTTAATCGAATAATAGTAGAACCTATGTAATGTGAAGGAAAGTAAGCACAAGTTAATCTACACTGGGATATGAACAAATTAAGTCATATGAAACATAAGTCATCATCTGATAAACATATAGAACCATGAACCATTAAGATTGTTCAAAGATAACTAAGAGAATCCATGCGCGGAGAGAAGACCAGCATCTGTAGCGGCACCAGCAATCTGTCATATAGTAAAAATACTTGTATAACTTAGTAAAAGGTCAACAATAAATTTAAAAACAGTACTAGTGTACAATATAATAACAGACTTGACACTAACTTTATACATCCTTAGGAACAGGATATGTTATAGGATCTCACTATTTATTTACAGAAAAAACTAGAGCATTTTTTATGTACTGAGATATTATAAGTTATTTTCTTGCAAACACGAATCAAAATTACCTTGTGGACAAGAATAGTTCATGCTAAACCTCTTCGCCCCTGCTATACCTCGAGGTGCTGGGAGAGCACAGTCATCTCCAACAATAATCATCTTCATTTGGAGAATTTGAGACATATCTCAACTTCATAACCTCCTTCCGATTTTGCTTGCTCTGCTACTAGGCAAAAATTAAGTCAAACACCTGTATAGTTCTATCAAAGCACAACTCCTTCAGAAGATGCAAACGTATAAACTCAAAGCATATATGATGGAGAAAACCAATAATATCTCCTTATCAACACAAATAGATAAACAAGAGAAAAAATTTAAAGAATACAAGGGTTAAACGGTATATGGGCTTGACATAGCTCAAGTCAATAACACACAAGAATCTTCACCAATTTAAATGACATAAAGCAGAAAATACATAATTAAACAGTTAAAAAGAACAAAGATAAGAATTACTCCAACATCTCACACAACAAATGTTACGTTGTTAACAATGTTTGTAATTAGTTAACACATAGGTTTATGATATCTTGACTATAAGAAGGAAGCCTTTAGGACCAATTACAGCTCGAATGCCCTATATATCTCGATCATGTTAGTCTAAGTAGTTAAGATCATAAGTTTGAAACTATTCAAGTCAAAAGGGTTCATACAGCTAAAATAGATTCAATTGGGGGAGAGGTGAAAACATTGCCACAAATGGCAGCTATCAGCATTCCTTCCCTAACATATCCAACATGTACATGCTCGTGTCCACTTCCTCCCCCTGTAAGAAAAATAGAAATACATAAAAAAAAAGCCTGACACATTCCTTTGTGCAACAACAGTTTTTATCAAAAATTGTACGTGTATTTCTTACACCCATAATATAAATATGGATCCCTTGGATACTGGTCTATCAGTTAAGTAGTAGACGAACTTCCACCCTTTGCATACACTTACAACTAAATTTTGTTGAACACAGATTCTTTCATTCAAGATGGGTTGCTAAATGATAATAATGTCAGCTGATAACTCTCAATTAGACTATGGTCAAACATAGTAAGATTGATGCATAATCACCCGAGTGCTCTGCTCGTCCAGGTTTAAGATCGGCTTCCCGATGCCCTAGCAGTAACATTTCAAAAGAAATCCAATCATGGATAAAAGAAAAATGTATGAAACAATGTAGTACAATATAAAGAGAATTTGCCACTGACTCTAAAACAAAAATATATAGCCATCTTATGAATTTGACATATAATCCTACATCACAGGGCCATACAAAGACACTTCACGTTGTGTCCTTACTGTGCCGTGCTGTAGCCTTATGAAGGATATGTTGGTTGTTTTTATACCCTTGTTATGTAATTCCAAAAAATACATAATCCAATCACGTTGTGTCCCATTTCCCCCCTATTTAGAGGACTCATACATGAACATTCAAAACATTGGCATTTACAACTAGATTTATATGTAATGTGAATGAAGATTGAGAAAGTAATTAAGCCTCACCAAGAACATTCATAACATTGGCATTTACAACTTTTTCCGTCACTACTTTGGAGAAATCCAGAAAGACGTCCCACCACACTTTTGAATCTGCACCTGTATCCTCAATCCGCCGAGAAGTGCCAGGAGGCTACCAATGACTCCCCTCCTCCTCAAGGAAGAAAATCTGCTGGTCTTAAAGGGAGAGAAAACTCGAGTGCTGGAGAGACTCAAAGGGTACCAGGCTCTGCAAAAAAGAGAGCACCTCAAAAACCTACCCCCTCCCCCACCATCCTCGCGGCTCAATACCAGAGGCAAAAACAACCACTCCAGATCCAATTAATGTTTAAAACCATTGTCTGGAATGCTAGAGGCATTAGGGATCATCATACTCGGGTTTTCTAAAATTGCTCAACCGAAAATACTCCCCGGTGTTGATTTGCATACTAGAACCTAAAATATCAAGGGACAACCTCCCCGCCCTGGCCAGGGAGCTTCACATGCCTTATTCCTCTCATGGAGGGGACTCCAACAAATACATTTGGCTTATGTGGACTAATAACATTGTTGTTTCTATTATAGAGACTCATAGCCAACATATTACCTGTTTAATTCACAGGGGGGGAGGGGGGCTCTCCACAGTTTCCTTCTTGGTGGTCTATGTCAATTTCCAAGTTCATAAAAGAAGAGAGCTTTGAGAATCCTTGAAAGTCTTTGCTGCTGGTAATTCTCTGCCTTGGTTATTGACCGGAGATTTTAATGGTGTCTCTTCTGCAGCAGAGAAGATAGGTCCGGGTAACATCAATCCTACTGCAGTCGATGACTTCAACAATTTTATTAATGGTGAGGGGCTCATATATTGCTGGATTTATCGGGCCTTCTTTCACTTGGTGCAATGGCTTACTTCAGAACCCTAATACCTGGGAGCGCCTCGATCGTGTACTGTATGGCAGAAATTTCTTGCTTGGGGTGCCTGCTATCTCGGTCCATCATCTTCCTTGCCTTTATTCTGATCACTGCTCTCTCCTCCTTGTCCCGGCCGATAACAACCGTGCTACTTCCCCTTTCCGCTTTCAATGCATGTGGTGCGCCCATAAAGACTTTATGGCTTTTGTTGTTGATAATTGGAAGGAGTGTCAGGGGCAGCCTCTTAACATCCTCCACTGCAAGCTTAAACGCCTTAGAGCTGCCTTACGGAGATAGAATTGGGACACTTTTGGAGATGTCCGGACCAAGAAGAGAGACTTGCAGAAAGCCATTGACTCGCTGGAAGATTCTCTTCGGGTTGATTGGTCGGATACCACTCACAAGGAACTGGAAAAGGCTAAACACCATCTGTCGGTGTGCATTGGGCATGAAGAGCAGCTCCTTCAGGACCAGACAAGGATCAACGGGATCAAGGATGGGGATCGCAACTCGGCCTTCTTCTATGCTATCATTAAGGAAAGATCTTCCAGTCTGAACTCCAGTATGTACGAGCCTAATGGATCGAAGGTTGAGGACGAGGTGGTGGTCGAATGTGCTATCCTTCACTTCTCGGACTTCTTCAAAAGCTCCTCGATTTCAAATGCTGTTGATTTCCTTCAGTGCATCCCCTCCCTCATCTCTGACACCCAGAACGAGCGGCTGTGTGCGTTACCACTGGAGGTCGAAGTCGAAAATGCGGTAAAATCCCTTAACCCCAAGAGTGCCCCGGACCCGGACGGGTTCACTAGCTTCTTCTACGTGCATTGTTGGTTATCATCAAGGTAGAAGTAGTGGCGGCTGTGTCTGACTTATTTCTTGGGATGCAAATCCCCCAAGGGATATTGGCTACCACAATGACTCTCATCCCCAAGAATAGCAAACCTACGAGCTGCCAGGATTACAGACCTATTAGTCTCTGTAATTTCTCCCACAAAATTATTTCTAAGATCCTTGATGATAGGCTATCAACGGTGCTGCCGTTGATTATATCCCGTGAGCAATCGAGATTTGTCAAGGGCCGTAGTATCCAAGAGAACATTATCCTTGCTCACGAGATGATGGATGCCATCGACAACAAACCTTCAGGCGGGAATGTAGCAATCAAATTGGATATGTACAAAGCTTATGATCGGGTTAATTGGATTTTCTTGATTACGGTCCTGCGCAAACTTGGTTTCAGCCACAAGTGGGTCGACTTCATCGTCAGAAATATCTCCAACTGTAGGTACTCAATTTCTGTAAAACGGAAGACGGGGGACTTCTTCAAATCATTCAAAGGTCTCCGTCAGGGAGACCCTATATCTCCGGCACTCTTCATTATTGTACAAGATGCCTTGAGCAGAAGATTAGCTCATCTACACCTTCATGACCGGATCAAATCGTATGGAGGCAGGTTACACAGCCTCCGACTTTCTCATCTATTCTTTGCCGACAACAGCTTGATTTTTCTGAACGAAGGGAAGGATTGTTTGGACTGCCTAATGGAACCCCTGGCCGAATTCTCTGCCATCTCTGGTCAGGTTATCAACTATACCAAATCCTCATTTATTGTCTCCAATAAAGCTCACATGTTGGATCAGGCGGCTGTCATTGCCCTTTGTACCAGTTTTTTTAGATCCTCTCTTCCTGCTATTTACTTGGGGGTACCTCTTTTCAAAGGGAAAGCAAAGCCGAAATACTTCAATAATTGATTGATAAATTCACAAAGAAAATAATAGGTTGGCGTAGCCGATTGTTATCATTTGGTGGCAAAATCACTCTCATTAAAAGTGCCCTCACTTCCCTCCCTGTTCATGCTTTGTCAGTGATCAAAGCTTATAATAATATCCTTCAGATCATGGAGTGGATCATGTCCGACTTCATTTGGAACTCTAATGATGGGCACCGGAGGAAATGGGTATCATGGAGTTGGGTGTACAGGCCAATAGCTGAAAGGGGAGCTCAGGATTAGATCCTTAGCTCAGGTCATGCAGTCCCTACATGCTAAGAAATATTGGGCGTTTATTAAAGGGGATTCCCTCTGGGCTCAGTTCATGGTCAGGAAATATGGAGACCCCAGGGATGCTAACTACAAAACTCCTCACTCTCCTTCTCCGTTATGGCGCTCGATGATGAAGGCTTTCCCCAACGTCTATAGTCACTGTTGCTGGGTTCTGGGCAGAGGAACATTCCTATTTGGGGCTCCAACTGGTGCAGCCAAATCATTCCAAAGCCGCATAGCTCTTGATCATATCTTTGTTACATGTGATATTGTTACTGGGATTTGGTCCCATTTCGAGAAGGCCTCAATATCTCTTGATCTCCCACTTCTCTGAACCAACTTGCTGAAGCTTGGCTTAAGGATGTCTTGCTTACTAACCTCACTGGCATCAGTAAAAAACATCATCTTCGCGAACACCTTATGGGAGTTATGGAAGCAAAGAAATTTGATCATCTTTGATCAGGGTGTGGCCAACATGCAAGACATTATTAGGCGTGTCTCCTCCAGCCTTTAATACACCCTTAGAGCATTCGACTACCTGAAGGAGGACACCGTGGAAGAGGAGGCTTCTATGAACGCCCTATACATTCAGCTCCCAAAGTCCAGGTTAAACCCCGGTTGGTGGGTTAAGTGGACTCCTCCGAGCGCTGGTCTCAAACTTAATATTGATGTTATCAATGGAGAAGGCAATGGCATAGCGGGTGGGAGAGTTGTTAGGGGTAGGGATGGCCTATTTTAGATTGCTTTCCATACTTTCTCAGGTATTGACTCTCCCCTATCTCCTCTTTTACCTGAACTCGACACGTTATTATTCGGATTAAAGCTTTGCAAGGGGCAAAATCTACTCATTGAGTCTATTGAGTCGAGCTCTAAAACCCTTGTTGATATTCTGTCTGGAGCGGCCTCTTTCCCGTAGAAGTGCATATACAAAATCAGGAAGACCCGCAAACTCTTCCTCCCGACCACCAAGCTCTCATGGATCGCCAAATAGGTGAACAAGGTAGCTTTGGCTTTTGCCTCCTAATCCCTTTCTACTACGGATGAGAAGACTTTCTATCATTCATTGGAGTTACCAAGTCAGATTGGTCAGGCTATCTCCTCGGACCTGCTAGGCCACCCAGTTCTCAGGAAGTGATAGGGGTTCTTCTCGTTTCTCTACTTGCTCTGTTGTACTTTTCTTGAGTTTTACTCACCTTCTGTAGGCTGCCTTGGCCATCTCCCAGCGCCAACCTTTTTGAGCATTTTCTATATAGGCTACAGTCCCTACGTGTACGTGGTTTACCCTAAAAAAAAAAAAAAAAAATCTCAAGTGGACTCCATCTCTCTGTGTAAAATGTACAAGCTGTTATAATGTGGGTTACTAAAGGATTGGATTCCCACTTTGTATTTTAGTTCCACATTGGTTAGAGATTAGTATTACACCTTCATTGGGTTGTATAAATAAGGCTTTTGTCTCCCACTATGTGATTACACTAATAAGAGATATTCTCTCATATTTTCTTCTTCATTCTTCTACGTTTATTCTAACACTTTATCAGCACGAAGCTCTAATGGGGGAAAATAAGCGAGAGCATCTCAGTGAAGCCGCCATTTGCGGATTCTCCACTTCGGTAATAGGTATGATTATTTATGTTTATTTTTTTTCTGCATATGCATACCCTAGGCGCAGCCTGATGTTGATGTTTATACATCTCTTGGCATACCGTTAGGACAAAAAGAATATTTTTTATCCATTCATTGCACTTCTTTTAGTTAACTCTGATAGCACTCCGATGTTAATCACATATAGATCTCTCGAAGAGAACGATGCAGTTATTCTTTATTTATTTCTTTCTTTTATATATGTTAATATATTCAGATCAAAACCATCAGAAATCTGATGACCATGACCATGAATTGTTTGGTCAATATATATAAGACTTCTGGAACATCATTGTTCGAAACATACCATATGTGGTATTTTTGAAAGACTTCTTGAACATAATCATTGTTCGAAGCATACCATGAACATCTAGTGTTTGGTATTTACCTACGACTTCTGGAACATCATTGTTCAAAGCATACCATGAACAAGATTTGTTTGGTATAAATAGACTTCTAAAACATCATTGTTTGAAGCATATACACATGAATTGTTTGGTGATTTACCAAGTTCTTATGTTAACTTGTTATTATTGATCTTATACATCAATATGTCGAGCCTCACAAAGCATGATTTTAAACCTCTAAACTTAGAAGGCCAGAACTTTCTCAACTGGAGATTGGATGCTGAATTGCACCTTCAAGCTAAAAGCTTAGGTAACGCAATTGTGGCTGATAAGCCAATATCTACACAAGATAAAGCGAATGCTTTAATTTTCCTAAGACATTATATTTATGATGATCTCAAGGCTGAGTACTTAACATTTAAGGACCCCCTGGTGTTATAGAATTCTCTAGCTGAGAGATATGATCACCAAAAAATGGTCATACTACCAGGTGCACCCCATGAATGGCTCAATCTACGTTTCCAAGATTATAAGACGGTTGCAGCCTATAATTCAGCTATGTTCAAGATTTCTTCACAATTGAAGTTATGTGATGGAGAAGTGACAGAGCATTCCATGCTAGAGAAAACATTCACCATATTTTATTCGACTAATATAACCCTACAACAGACGTATATGGAGAGACATTTTAAGAAGTATTCTGAACTCATTATTGTCTTACTCGTGGCCGGAAAAAATAATTAGGTATTAATCAAAAATTACACTAGTAGACCAACTGGGTCTACACCAATTCCAGGTGAAGTGAATACGACTAGTGCTCAAAAAATGTGACAAATACCAGGGGTCAAGAAAATCACAGAGGTAGAGGGCATTGACGCCGTAGAAGGATATTGCATCTACATCTAGATCCTCGTACTAATCAATGTGAAACTGAGGTACGAAGGATATTGCATCTACAGGAGATTGCAAATCAAATGCCAGATGCATTTACTGATGCAGCTAAAGTAATTAAATCACATGTGCCCGCTGCAAATGCGCCAGCTCGAATTGATATCCTGGTAGAAAAAAATAGCAGAGTGACTAATGAATCTACTGTATGCCAGAAGCGTGCTAGACTATAGGTTCGAAGGACTTATTCCCTAGAAATAGAAAATGTCCAAGTAACGCTCTTAAGGAGGTTACATATAACGCTCAAGAAAAGGTTATGAATGACAGATCCATACTCTCTGAAAACCCAGAAGAGATTATTGCCCAAGAGGAGGCTCAGGTACCTAAAAGCAAAGAGATCTCTATGTTTTATACATATACAAGAGAGGTATGGGATCGCAAAGATATAACAATAGATGAGATATTCTCATTCTCAGTAGCTACTGAAATAACTAAGGGCATTGATGATACTGAACCACGTAACATCGATGAATGTCCACAAAAAAAATATTGGCCAAAATGGAAGATGCTTTTCAAGCAGAATTGGATTCCCTTAATAAACGTGGAGTGTTCGGACCTATAGTACAAACACCAAAAGACGTCAGATCGGCAGGTTACAAGTAGGTATTTGTAAGAAAGTAAAATAAAAAGAATGAAATCGCTCGATTTAAGGCACAATTAGTGGCACAAGAGTTTTCTCAGAGACTTACGAAGAGATGTATTCTCCCGTAATGGATGCAACAACGTTCCGTTATTTGATAAGTCTGACAGTTGAAAAAATGCTGGGCATAAGTCTTATGGACGTTGTAACAACCTATCTATATGGTGATTTAGATAGCGATATCTATATGAAAATCCTAGATGGATTAAACCAACCTAGTTCAAAAGCTAAGAACATGCATTCCATAAAGGTAAGACGTTCATTGTACGGTTTGAAACAATCCGGAAGGATGTGGTACAACCGTCTTAGTGAATATATGAAAATGGAGGGATATGAGAATAATCCTATATGTCCATGTGTCTTCATAAAGAAATCTAAGGAGGGTTTCGCTATAGTTGCAGTATACGTCGATGATATAAAGTTGATTGGGACAAGACATGAATCAATGAGACTACAAACTATCCGAAAAATGAGTTTGAGATGAAAGATCTCGGAGACACGAAATATTGTCTCGGATTACAAATTGAGCATTGCACTAATAAAATTTTAGTGCATCAATCCAAATACAAAAAAAATATATTGAAACAGTTCAATATGGATAAAGTTCATCCCCTTATCACTCCAATGGTTGTTCGATCTTTAGATATCAATAAAGATCCATATCGTCATAATGACGACATTGAAATAATGCTAGGACCCGAAGTACCGTACCTTAGTGCCATTAGGGCATTAATGTATCTATCACAATGTACAAGGCCAGCCATATCATTCTCTGTCAATATGTTGGCTAGATATAGCTCGGCGCCAACTCCCAGACATTGGAATGACATTAAACATGTGATGATATATCTTCGTGGAACTACCGACATAAAATTATTTTATACTTGTGGTTTATCTGACTTCGCGAATCTAGTTGGCTTTGCAGATTCAGGTTATTTATCTGATCCCCATAAAGGTCGTCCACAAACTGGATATATGTTTCTAATTAATAGCAATGCATCTATTTTTGGCGTTCAACAAAACAGACAATGGTTGCTACCTCCTCAAATCACTCGAAAATATTGGCTCTCCATGAAGCAAGTAGAGAATGTATTTGGCTGAGATCGTTGATTCAACACATTCGTAGCTCCTGTCACCTTTTTCCTACCACATATACTCCAACTGTTATTCATGAGGATAATGCAGCATGCATTGCACAAATTCAAAGTGGATTTATTAAAGGAGACATGACCAAGCACATATCACCGAAGTTTTTCTATACTCATGAGCTTCATAAGAACTTTGATATTGACGTCCAACAAGTTCGCTCAAGTGATAATCTTGCAGACGTTCACCATATCGTTGTCAAAGTCAACTTTTCAGAAACTAGTTCATGGAATTGGTATGCGACGTCTTCATCAGCTGACTGTTCAGGATCAACATTATCAGGGGGAGTGATTGTTTTCAGGGAGAGATACATTTTGTATGGAGTATAACACGTTGTACTCTTTTTCCTTAGTCATAGATTTTTTTCCATTGGATTTTTCCTGACAAGGTTTTAATGAGGCAACATTAAGCGTGTCCAACACTTATCTAAGTTATCCTAAAGATTTTACTCTTTTCTTTCGCACAGGTTTTGTCCTAATATATTTTTCTGACAAAATTTTAACGAGACAATAGGCTTAGAGATTGTGGTCATCCAAAGAAGAAGTGTTATAACGGGTTACTAGAGAGTTGTATTTCCATTTTGTATTTTAGTCCCACATTGATTAGAGATTAGTATTACATCTTTATTAAATTGTATAAATAAAATCTTTATCTTCCACTATACAATTACACTAATAAAATTTTTTCTCTTATATATATATTGTTGGCTGTATCAAAACTTTGATAGAGCGATCTGTATCAAAATTTTACCCGTTAACTAGTCCGACCGGTCAACCTTGAGCCCAATGGATTGAAGCGGTTTCCAAAAATATTCCTTCTTTCTTATCTACGTGTCGTCTCAGCCTTTTTATAGATCTGGCACACAGTCCTACTTCCACATTAGTATTCTCTCTGCTCCCTCCCCCTCCCTATTCTAACCATGGACACCACCCCCACCCCCACCCCCACCCCCATCAGCTTCACTCTCCCCTCCATCAAACTCCAAGAACTCCCCCACCTCTCCACCACCACCACCACCAGCGGCCCCACCACCCACCCCAACCCCCTCGAGCACAACCCCTTCTACCACACCGGCCCTTCCTTCTACATCTCCCCCTCCGACATCACCCTCGGCAACATCCTCTTCGACCTCTCCCTCCCCACGCCGGCCCAATCCCTCCTGGCCTACCACTACGCCGGCCCACGCAGGACCATCCACTTCGACCCCTCCACCGTCAGGGCCGCCGTCGTGACCTGCGGCGGCCTCTGCCCGGGCATGAACACGGTCACCCGCGACCTCGTCCTCGGCCTGTGGGACCTCTACGGGGTCAGGGAGATCTTCGGGATCACGTCCGGGTTCAGGGGGTTCTACAGGGACGAGCCCGTCAGGCTGGACCCCAAGATGGTGCGCAACTGGCACAAGAGGGGCGGGACCGTGCTCACCACGTCGAGGGGCGGCTTCGACCTGGAGAAGATCGTGGGGGCTATCGAGGCCAGAGGGTTCAACCAGGTGACCTTTGGGTCCACTATTCCCAACTTCCATCAATTTTTTATTTTATAAATATAAGGAATAATACGCACTTGGCTTGGTCCACCGATATTCCGCTACCCAAGCAGGGCTCTTATGCGTATCTCCGGTGACCACAAAGTTCACTCGACTTCGGCTCTTCTTGAAAAACCCCAAGTTATTGCTTGTAGTCTGCTAGCTCAATTTGGTTTGTAGCGTGTTCTACTAATTAGCATGATCCTAGTTCTAATATGGGGAAATTAATGGTCTTTTTATGTCCTTAATATTTGCCCTAAGGGATAGTTTGGATTGAAGTTACATTTCATCTTGTTTAGTTAAACTTGTTGGGAACACGGTGTGACCCGAACCGGAGTTCGGCCCATGAGGTACGATATTGGACTTCGCCATATTGGAGTACAATTGAGTTGTTTGCATCTTTTTCTCAACACTTTGTTGTATCCCGCGGAAAAAGGGGAGGGGGGGGGGGGGGGGGGGGTGGTATCCATCTGAATCCATCAACAAACCTTTCCAATTGGAGGCGAATAACTTTCTAAAGAAAGTGTCCACATACAGATTTACCTCAAGGCCATTTTTTATTTTATTTCTATTATTTTTTCTGCTATTATGGAGACGGAGATGGACATGGCTGGCTTCGATCAAAGTAATGAATCGGAATCTAATCAAACTTCATCAATTTGATAACAATCAGAAGGATTTGTTCTTCCCGCTAAAGAAAATAATGTTTGTAAATTAAATAAATCTCTATATGGCTTGAAACAAGTACTAGAACAGTGGCATAAAAAGTTTGACTCATCCAATGTATCGTTTGATTTTGTTCATAAAAGTGCCGATATGTGTATTTATTCGAAATTTACAAAAGAATATGGTATAATTATATGCTTGTATGTTGATAATATGCTTATAATTGGAACAAATATGTTTGGCATTTTAGAAACTAAGAAGCATAGTTTGTAGTATCGACTGATAACTATCAAATATAGCCGATATGATTTGGTATATCCCGATCCGATATGGATCGATACCCATTACTGACTTATACCGACATTATGGGTCTCTTTTTTCGGTCAATTCAACAAAGAAAATTGAACGAAAAAGACTGATCAACAAGAGTGTAAAAGCATACTAAGGCCGTAAAAGCATGTAAAAGAAAAAAAAATATTTATCGCATGTATACCAATCGGCAAACTAACTATTATTTCATTCAATTTCAAAACTACTAAAAAACAACACTGAAAATACTTAAAATTATATCTAAATGTATATAATATATTTTATAAAATGTTGATAATTTATTAGTAATCATTTACTTTCCGATACCAAAAAATTTGATACTCTGATCCGAAACTGTCGATATTGCAAATACGGTAATACCGTGAATCCTGATACTATGATCCAATATCGATACTGCGAACCTTACTAAGAAGTACTTAGCTTCAGTCTTTAAGATGAAAGACTTGGGTAAAGATAATACTATCTTAGGTATTATAGTTAGAAAGTGTGATCGAGGATATGCTTTAAGCCAAACACATTACATTGAAAAAATCTTGTCCAAATTTAGGCATCTTAATTTTAAAGAATTTAACACTCCTTTTGATTCAAGTGTTAAATTGACAAAAAATTCAGATAGGACAATTGTTCAACTTGAATATGCTAGTACAATTGGTAGTCTAATGTATCTTATGCATTGTACTAGACCTGATATTGTTTTTGTTGTGTGCAAACTAAGTTGATTTAATTGCAATCAAAGTGGAGAACATTAGAAGGCCATAAATAGAGTGTTTGGTTATCTTAAGAAAACCATTAGACTTTCTTGTTTTATAATAAATTTCCAGCAACACATGAAGGATATACATATAGTAGTTGGATCACATATACGAGGGATAACATATCCACGTCTGGTTGGGTGTTTCTTTTTGGTAGGGGTGCCATTTTATGGACATCCAAGAAACAAACTGTTGTGTTATGGAAAACTTATTTAGTTCCACATCGGATAGAAAATGAAGTGGCTAGTCTCATCCTATATATATGTACCCCCTCTCTTGGAAGTAAATCAATCAATTATTTTTTCTCTACATGGTATCAGAGCCAAAGCTCTGAATCCCTTTTCCAAAAAAAAAAACAAAAAAGCAAGAAGAATTCTCTTTCCTCCTGTCTCTCACCAGATCTCCTCTGCCTTCCTCTACCCGGGTGGAAGCCCCCCCTCCCGCATTCCTCTGTGTGTAGAAGCCCCCTCACCCTCGGGTGTCGTCGACGTTCCCTGCGGGTTTGCCTGCGGGTGTCGTCATACCCGTCGTTGGATCGTGGATAATCAGAGAGGAACTCTTGTGTGATCCTCTGATTCAAGTTAAAAGTTGATTGAACTGTTACATTGTATTGTAAGGATCTTTTTATTGCTTTGTACATTATTGTTTTTTTTTTGCCATCCTATTTAAACCTCTGATCATTATCACACAAAATGTATAATATTACTTTTCACATTCCAGACAATAAAACAAGGCGTGAATTCATCCTGTTGTCATGGTTTGTTTTACAGAAATGTCTGTAGATTGAAATAGTTAGTATTTTGATAAATGACGATGCAATGATAGTAACAGAGTGACCAGAGTATTTCTAATGATTGAAATTCGTAACACGAGAATCTTTATCCATTGTATGGTATACAATATCAACAAAGAAACAATGAAAAGCTGCAACTGTAGAATCAAAATGGCACATGTTCATCAATTGGGATCTGATCTCAACAGCAATAGCCCATCACCTATACAAATGAGGCCAATTTTGTAAATTCCTGAAGAAAGCATCAACAATGTTAAAGCTGCAATTGAAGGTCTTATTGGTTTTTACTTGCCAGGTTAACCAAGCTTAGACACATATCGAAAGGTTCCTAATATGATTTCCATCTATACTGGTGTCCTTCATATCGACCATAGTTATAAAAGTACTAGGTCATCTTTTCAATCCAGATTATTCCTCCTCTGCATCCCAAATTCATTGATGGATAGCTGGTTACTACAGAATGCTTCATTCCTTCTATATCATGTGGAAAATTTTCTCTTTTTAGTCAACTTTGGCTCGTAGAAGGTCAATGACAAAAAAGCTTGTCCTCGTTAGCCCATGAGTACCTTATTTATGACTTTTGACTTCTGAATAATCCTCAAGTGACATTTTCAGTTGAGAAATCTATACAATTATAGAACACTACATCCACCTAACATTTGAAATAGGCATTCTGCAACTTCTCGAAAAGAATCAGTACAACTGCAAATTTTATCTGATAAGCTCTGCAAATTTTATCTGATAAGCTCTCGAAACCTAGGCTGACAGTACCACATGCAATTACCAAATTTCCCCTTGACATAGCTAAAGTAAAGCTTCTTGATTCAGCGAATTTGAAGAGATTTTATGTCTGACTATCGGCGTAGTAGGTCTATGCTAAAGCATAATCATCGTCCTCATGGAACTTCTTCCCATCGGACAAGCATTTGCTACTGAACAGGACTCCTTTAGTTAGCGAAGACTAATGAGAGGATCAAGACTATATTTTGGTCTTATAAATGTGGGAAAGCTGAGAGAATTCTAAATGCCTTCTATAATATGAGTCCACAAGTACATGCCACAAGAAAAACCACTACAAATATGCTGCGCAAGAACAAAGCAGAAACATTAGATTTGCTATGCAAGAAGTGATACGGTCATCGGATTCTCTCCTCGGTGTCTTCTTTCTTTCTGTTTACTTTTGAAGCTTCGGCCACATGAATTATAGCATGATCTTTTCAATTCACATTTGTAGGTCTATTGCATTGGAGGTGATGGTACTATGAGAGGAACACTTGCAATATTCAAAGAAGTCCAACGCCGACAACTGAATGTGTCCATCACTGGCATCCCCAAAACCGTAGACAACGACATCGGCATCATTGACCGCTCATTTGGTTTCCAGACTGCAGTCGAGATGGCACAACAAGCGATAAATGCTGCCAATGTGGAGGCTCAGAGTGCAGTCAATGGCATCGGCCTTGTCAAGCTTATGGGACGGAGTACAGGCCACATCGCCCTTCATGCCACCCTCAGCAGCCATGATGTCGATTGCTGCCTAATCCCCGAGATGAATTTCTATTTGGAAGGCAAAGGTGGCCTCTTTGAGTTCCTCGACCAGAGGCTGAAGCAGAATGGACATGCTGTCCTTGTTGTCGCTGAAGGGGCTGGGCAGGACATCATACCGCGAACGGATGCTCAACAGGAGGAGAAGGATGAGTCAGGCAATCCAGTCTTCTTGGACGTCGGCCCGTGGCTGAAGTCGGAGCTGAAAAGGTGGTGGGATAGGGATCACAAAGGAGAGCTGCTCACTGTGAAGTACATCGATCCAACGTACATGATTAGGGCGGTCCCAGCAAACGCGACGGATAACCTGTACTGCACATTGTTGGCACATTCAGCGATCCACGGAGTGATGGCCGGATACACTGGATTTGTGTCGGGCCCGATAAACGGGAACTACGGGTATATTCCGCTGGAGGCGGTGGCTGTCGTGAAGAATGTGGTCGATACGGAAGATCACAAATGGGCTTGGGTCAGATCCGTGACGAACCAACCAGATTTTGAGAAGCCTTGAAAGAGACTAAATGTGTGAGAATTCAGAATGCCAGGTGTTTATTTAGGCTTGAGACAAATGAGCTTGTAACAATTGATGTTATGTTGCTTGGAATCCTGGTGGTATCATTTTGGGTACTGATCTCCGTGAGCTGGGAGCACTTTGTATTGGATGCTATATGGAAACACTGGTGTATCTGTATTTGATTATGTAGGCTATTATATGATCACTGTTGTCTATGAGTCTTTTTCTTATCAGGTGTGCAGCTTTTTGCTTTGCTTGGCTTGGCTTGTGTGCATATATTTGGAACTTAATATTAAATTCATCTTTCTTGCAAGACCAGTTTGGATAACGTCGAACTTCAGAGATTGATTTGAAGAATTCCTACAGTTTTGGGTCGATCGTCTTACGAATAGAGAACCACTAAAGAGTATTTTTTGTGTGTGTACAATTTCTATATAGAAACTCTACAAACTAGGATAGGTCTTTTTTGTTTAAAGTACAATGCCAAGTACGATAGAAATTCAATTGTAAAAATTTTCATTGGAAATAGTCTAAGTGAATTTGAAAATTTGAACTTAATTATTTAATGGCCGAGATGGGATATGTATATCGGGACCAGAAAACATTATTATTTTGAACTCTGTAGAGATGCTACGATTATGGATCTGGCTTAAAATGAATGGGTCTGTCTTGAAATGGGCCACAGGCCTGGCCGGACCGGATCGAATTTGGACTTCGAATCAAACTGGCCCGTACTTTTTGTGGGCCTCTTATGGGCCCAGAATGTTTGGTATATTGGGTCGGGTCAGTCTGGACTCATTATTAATCGGATTAGATTAGCGTATGGACCAATTTTTCAGATCGAACTGAACGTCCGACCCAATTGATAGGTTTAGTTGAAACTGAATAAATTCCAGAAGAACTTGTGGTTGTTTGTTCATGTGGCGGAAGTTTAAAACAGTAGTAGTTCCCGCAACTGGTTGGCATCCATAGAAGAACTTGTGGTTGTTGACCATAGAACGTTCTATGAACTGATCCTAGCCCTCCAAATATCTCAGAAAATGATTGCAGATGACCGATGTTATACTCCAAACAGCTCAATTAACATGTCTATTCGAATGACCAGCTGACCAGCAATCGAGCTTGGCCTTCTACAAGTCCACTGTAGACTTGTAAGAAATCGAGATCTCTCGGTCTTCTGCAAATCCACTGCAAGTTCATTGTAGAAACCAAGACATTCTGGAAGATGCAACTTTCTACCTATTATCTTTTACTGCTATAAATTTGTATTTTGAGGCCATGTTAAAAATATTGAATTATATTTTGCTGAAAAAAGCAGCAAATTGTAAGCTATAATTCCAAGCACGGCGAGTGGTATGTAGCAAAATTGTAATGGAGTTGGGATTAATATCGCTTAAAGTTCAAAGAAATGTGAATATAATGGTCCATATCAAAAAAAAAAATTATAGGAAAAAAAATAGGGTGGACTGGAGCCCACCCTAGCCGACTAGTGGCTCCGCCCCTGGACCCTGCACTCAGGGCAGTGGAATTAGACAGGGAGATGATGGAGACAAAAAAAGCGAAAAAAAAATTGAGTTGTCCTCCACTTGTTATCATAATTCAAGATGCATCCTACCGAATTACCGTAATGCATAAACTTATCCACTTTTAACGGAAAACCGTCAATGACTAACAATTAACTCATTTGATTCCATTTAATGGGAGTGCATCTTGAATTATGATCAAAATACAGTCAAATAAGTGGGATGCACATTGAATTATGATAAAATAAGTTCGGTGCAACTCAATTTTTTTTATTTTTTATTTATGTAGGTCAAAGAAGTCGACTGTTAGTTATTGACAGTTTCAGTTAAAAGTAAAAGATTTCATGTATTATGGTAATTCGGTGGAGTGTACATTAAATTATGGTAAAATAAGTGGACGGCAATTCAAAATTTCTCAAAAAAGAATTATAAACCCTCATTAGTTAGGAAAATTGAGCAAAATTAGATAGAAGAAATGTTCCAACTACTGTGCTGACACAAATACACTGTGCACGTTTGTACTACCTTGGATAATATAAATATATAATCCCACGATCCAGTGGTGGATTTAGAAAACTTTGAATTTTTTTACAGAATTAGTAAAACACAACACAAGAAGGTGTTTAGAGGTGAATCATTAATTTTGTCTAATTAAAAGTGGGATCCAGTGGTGGATTTAGAAAACTTTGAATTTTTTTACAGAATTAGTAAAACACAACACAAGAAGGTGTTTAGAGGTGAATCATTAATTTTGTCTAATTAAAAGTGGATAAATAAAAAAATATCGTTTGTTGTTTACATCTAATTAAATTTAATTAGAGCTTGACGACTAATTAGATATTTCGAAAAAAGAAAACGGTAACGTTGCTTTTCTTTGTAGCCAAATATCTAATTGGAGGTAAAATATTTAGTATTTCTTCCTGGTATTCTTAACCTTGGTGATATAAAATCTGAAACGAGAGAAACACAGAAAAATACCTACAATTTATGCACAAATAGCTCTATGAAATTGTAACGAATTACTCATAATTTTTTGAGATTAATGTAGATTTATTACTTTTGATTTTGTAGTTGTTGTGAGTGGTAAGAACCTTGTTTATGATATGTTATGTAATTGCTTTGACTTGTATGATATAATTTAGGAATGTAAAATTTTACTTAATTTATAATAAAATTATTTTGATATAATAATTTTTTGACATAACATTAGCAAAATATTTTATTTTACAATATTCTATAATAAATGTACAAAGGTAAATTTATGTCTAATTAAACAAAAAACGAACAAATAACTACTAACTAGTGAAAACAAACAACTTTTAGAATTAAACAATTCATAAGAGGCTCTAATTAGTGAAATGAAATCCAACCTCTAATTAGTGTCATACCTCTAATTCCTTAAAACAATCAAACAAAAACAAACACTCACATAAGAGAATAAGAAGTACCTTTGAGATTGTAACAACCTAAACAATTTGATAGAAATCAGATGAAAGAGAAAAAAAAATTCCTTGTTCAAATAAAATGAGAATTTGTTGACATGGAAAAAGTTTTTTTTTGTATGACTTGGATCTAGAAATTTTTTTATAGATCATTTCAAATGTCAGTTTCTTACAAAAAAATAGAAGTAGCCAAGAAAATAACTATATTTGGCACAAAACAAAATTTAAACCTTCATGATTAATGTTATTAGTCCCTAAGGCACTAGTCTAGTGGTAGTGCCGGGGAACACCCACGGATAGGTAAAAAAAAAATAGTTCTCTCTAAAGAATAAATTTTGTAGAAGTAAAAGTCTCCAGAAGATATAAATGAATTAATATTTAAATCTTCTCAAACAATTAAAAGTTATAATATAATTTTTCGAAAAAAAAAATAGTGGGACATGACATTTACACCACGTTTTAATGCTGATTCTGACTCTTCCTTTTAGCCTTCCAAAATGGTTTCCATGCATGTCACGATCGCGAAAAACCACAATATATTCCATCATCGTTAATCACTTCTATTCCAAGTGGCTGAGGTAAAAAACATCCGTCTCATTTGTCTAAATTCGAGTCAGAATTAATGTGAACATACTATTAATTTTATTTAATAAAATGATAGGAGTCGAGTAGTGGGGGCTGTGGGTCAAAAAGAGACTGCGATGCAGCACGAAAAAAGTCGATAGTGGATCCAAATAAGGCTACGATGCAGCATGAAAGTTTCCAACGTTTACGCCATACAATAAAAAGAAAGAACTCCATCATCCAAAAGTTTCGAACGTTGAACGTTATTTGAGAATTATAGCCACCTCGGTACACAGGAGACTTGATAAGTTGACTTGACTTGTAATATAGCTAGAAAACAATTGTTTCCGACAAGCTTTGCTTTCGAGTCCGGCCCCATAGTCACTGTACTGAAAGTTGCAACTCTTGAATAGTAGTATTTGTTCATCGATTATGACTTGGGTAGACATGTGCGAGTTACATACTTGGTTAAGAAAAATTCGGAATATATGAATTCATGAAGAAATGAGACTAGTCACATTGTCATTGATATACTGTATAGGTAACCAAATATCACACCAACATTTATTAGAATAATTAAACTACATAATTTGATTTTATTATTCCAATCAAAATATAATTATTTTTTGAGATTAAACTGTAGGAACAACAATTTTTGCACAATAAATTACACTGCATATGGTGATTTTCTGTATCATATAATCTAATGTATATTACACCACTCACAACAACCTTTATCTTTGTCGTGCATTCATAGAAATCCACTATTTGATTTCCTTATCCCAATCGATATATGAATATTTTTCTGAGAACAAAAACAAGATTTGCATATTGGACCACCAGCGCAATTTGCAAGAGAGGACACAGAAGTGTTTGTTAGCTGTTCTTGAACAAAAGTTCAACTTTTTTTTTTTTTTCTTTTAGTCCCACATCGATTGGACCACCTTCTTCTTGTATGTATATATTAGTTCTTCTCCATTATTTTTTTTAAAGATGTTGTGTGGGAAACCCCTTGGGCCACACGCGTGCGCCGCCGCCGGCGCACGTAACGGGTGCGGATACGTGCCCACACCTGCTGGCGTCGAATGCCGATCCAATTTACTCTTCGGGTTCGGACTGGGATCTCATTCAAATTTTTAACGTTGAGGCTCTATGTCCAGGTTCATTGAACACTTGTGACAGCTTTCTCACGTTTCTTTCCTTTTGTAATTGCTCCTTAATTACCTGTTTATGAGCCAGTGGCCCTGTCTTCATTTTTTACAGAAAATTCTCCTACGTGAAACCTCTCTCTCTCAAACTACATTCTGTTCTCTAAATCCTTGCTCTAGGCAGAGCTAAGTTCGGTCTCTCCCTCCGAGTTGTGTGTAACGAAGAGAACCCGGCAGTCAGAGAATTTTACCACTAAGAGCTTCCGAGAAACGTCTGCACATACATCTCGGATCAACTCTTAGGGCAGTGCTTCGTGCACGACTTTCCCGGAGGTCGGTAACAAATTTTTTTGTTTCTTTGTTCACTAATCAATCTCTGAAATATATATATATATATATATATATATATATATATATATTAACAACAGTCTAAGAAATTTTCTTCTTAGATTTTTCTCATTAGACCTCTGATCAAGTTTATTTTTTTTTATGTTAACGGAAATATTTTTTTTCTTACTGTGAAATTTTTAGTTTCTAACTTGCTATCAAGTATACAAACTACCTATACATATTTTTTTTACCCAAAAATAAATATTATAGCATAAGCAATTTCCATCGAATACAATTGTATACTTGAAAGCACAATTCATTTCTATTAGAATTATTTTTGGTATTGTTCATTGTTTGACCAATTAGAAGAAAATTAATATTGTTGAACTTAAATTTTGTGGATACTGTTTATTGTTTAATTTTTGATTAACTTATATTGATTAAAAATTAATATTGTTAACAAACGATTAAGTTATTAACAATATTTGTTATATACCAATTGTGTATTGTCCAATTTTGCTACATACAATTTTGCTTGTATACCAATTTTGTTATAGTACTACCATTCTAATTTGTTACATAACAATTTGGCATAATTATCAATTTTTTTATTAGCAATATTTGTTACATACCAATTTGTATTATCCAATTTTGCTATATACCAATTTGGTAATTCAATTACTCTAGTATTTTTTTTTATTCAATCAATAAATTAGTATATTGTTAATTTCAATACCTTTAAAGAAATCAGGTCAAATAAATAGTCTAGTGAAATTGTAAATCCCTTTTGAATCTAAAGTTTTTAAAAGTAGAGATTAATTTGGGTACAAGCCGAAAGGGTCATTCTGTCAACCGGGTGTAAATAGTCCCAAGCGACACGGTATTTAAGTGTCTTCGGACCACCGCTAGCTTGGAACCGACCCCTACAGCTAACCCAAGTTAATCTACACTTGATAGACTAAAGATTTTAAGATTGATTAGCAAAATCACTTGAACCATTATTCTAATCATTGTTATTGAGTAATTACATATCTTTCAGTTTCAGATTTTTCTCATTAACAATCATGACTGGCAATGATGAGACTTTCACTGCTAAACCTACAAAGTTCAACCGGATTCTTTAAGAGATGATAAAGTCAAATAAAATTTTGGCTCACTACCTTATGATTGATCTCAGCCATTGATGGTTCCACACCAATCATAAATAATTCTGATGACACTGAGTCTGACATAGGTGTTTCCAAGTCCTCTGGTCCCACTAGACCCAAGACCCCTAAGAAAATAGACTACCATTGCTTCCATAGAATTCTAAGCGCTTTTTCTGAATCACTATATGACATATTCTTTGAATACAAAAGTGCTAAAGAACTATGGGATGCCCTAGAAGATGAATATAGCTGTGATGATGCTAGAATTGAAAGATTCAATTCCTCCTCATTCAACAGATACTTTATGGTAGATAATAAACCTATAAATGACCAAATACATGAATTTCAAGAATACCTTAGGCATATTCAAGCCAAATGTACTTTCTTCTCTACTGAATATAAAATAGCCTGCTTAATAGACAAGCTTCCTCCTTCTTGGTCTGATGTCAAGAAGACCTTATTCACACTCAATGTGACCTTACCTTTGCTCAAGTCCTAAAGAAAATTAGAACAGAAAAACAAATTAGGCTAAGGTCTAACCTTAAGTCTGAGTCTAAAGCTAAGGTAAACCTAATAGAATCCCAAGGCAAATCCAAGCCTCATCATTACCACAAACCCAAAAGGAACCTCTTCAAGAAGAAGCATAACCCTCAGCCTCACCACCAAAACCATCACCACAATAAACCAAGAAACTTCGATCAAACTCAGGATCAGAAGAGATTTTATTTTGTGTGTGGTAAAACAAACCAGATAGCCACTAACTATTTCCATAGGAAAAAGGAAGCTGTCCAGACTTCTTACAAAGGAAAAAATTCAGCCAAACCAGAAGCAAACATGCTTCTCAACGGCTCTTCTAGTTCCTTTGGATCTGTAAGCTATCAACCCTTAGTCAATATTTCTTACCATTCTGATGATTGGTGGTTGGATTCTGGAGCTAATGTTCATGTTTTCTTTGACCGCTCCTATTTTTTAAACTATCAGGAATCAGGTGGAGGAGGTGTAACTCTAGGAGATGGCTCAGCGGCACAGATTATAAGAAGATGAAGAATAGATCTAAAGATGACATTAGAAAAAACTCTGACTCTTCATATGTGTTACATATACCGTCTATCAGAAGAAATTTAGTTAGTGGGTCTCTTCTTGTAGCTTCAGGGTACAAGATTGTTATGGAAGCAAATAAAGTAGTATTTTCTAAGAATGACTCTTTTATTGAATTTTTTTTTGTAAGAGATGGTCTTTTTATTTTGAGTACCGTGAATAAAATTTTAGATCCTTCCTTTGTTGTTTCCAATTTTAATCTTCAAATGTGTGGCACATTAGATTAGGTCATATGAATCTAGGTTCCCTAAGAAGGATGATGAACTTAGATCTTATTCCTATGACTCCAATAGACGATAAACACAAGTATGAGATCTGTGTTCAAGCCAAACACACTGAGCAACCTTTCAAATCTGTAGAAAGAAACTCTGACCTTCTAGAGCTAGCTCATAGTGATGTGTGTGTGACTCAAATAGGGTTTTGACCCGAGGCGGTAGAAAATACTTTGTTAACTTTATAGATAATCATTCAAAGTATTGTTATACATATCTTCTCAAAACCAAAGATGAAGTTTTAGACAGATTTAAGGTCTATAAATCTAAAGCTGAGAATCAGTTAGAGAGAAAGATTAAGATTCTTAGATCAGATTATGGTGGAGAGTATACATTAAATGATATGACCAATTTATATGAAGAACACAAAATAATCCATGAGGTAACTGCTCCATATTTACCACAGTCCAACGGAGTTGCTGAAAGGAAGAATCGCACTCTGTTAGACATGGTGAATGCCATGCTCCTTAGCTCAGGTGCTCCCGATAACTTATGGAAAGAAGCATTATTATCGGCCTGTTACATCCTTAATAGGATTTCTAGTAAGTCTAATAATAAGACTCCCTATGAATTATGGAAAGGTAGAGCTCCTAGGATCCATTATCTCAAAGTTTGGGGATGTCTGGCTAAAGTAAAAATTTCTGAACCTAAAAAGAGAAAGATTGGACCTAAGACTGTAGATGCTGTATTCATAGGATATGTCCCAGATAGCAATGCCAATAAATTTTTTGTTACTCACTCAGAAGTAAATAAAATCTCTATCAATACTATTATAGAAGCAAAAGATGCAGTTTACTTTGAGAATATATATCCTTTGAAAAAAGCAGCTAATTGTAAGCTATAATTCCAAGCATGGCGAGTGGCCTGTAGCAAAATTGTATGGAGTTGGGATTAATATCGCTTAAAGTTCAAAGAAGTGTGAATAGAATTGTACATATCAAAAAAAAAAAAAAATTATAGGAAAAAAAATAAGGTGGGCTGGAGCCCACCCTAGCCAACTAGTGGCTCCGCCTCTGGACCTGCACTCAGGGCAGTGGAATTAGACATGGAGATGATGGAGACAAAAAAGGAAAAAAAATTGAGTTGTCCTCCACTTATTATCATAATTCAAGATACATCCTACCGAATTACCATAATGCATAAAATTATCCACTTTTAATGAAAACCGTCAATGACTAACAATTAACTCATTTGACTCCATTTAATGGGGTGCATCTTGAATTATGATCAAAATACAGTCAAATAAGTGGGATGCACATTGAATTATGATAAAATAAGTTGGGTGCAACTCAATTTTTATTTATTTATTTATGTAGGTCAAAGAAGTCAACTGTTAGTTATTGACAGTTTCAGTTAAAAGTGAAAAATTTTATGTATTATGGTAATTCGGTGGAGTGTACATTAAATTATGATAAAATAAGTAGACGGCAATTCAAAATTTCTCAAAAAAGAATTATAAACCCTCATTAGTTAGGAAAATTGAGCAAAATTAGATAGAAGAAATGTTCCAACTACTGTGCTGACACAAATACACTGTGCACGTTTGTACTACCTTGGATAATATAAATATATAATCCCACGATCCAGTGGTGGATTTAGAAAACTTTGAATTTTTTACATAATTAGTAAAACACAACACAAAAAAGGTGTTTAGAGGTGAATCAAATTAAAAGTGGATAAATAAAAAAATATCGTTTGTTGTTTACATCTAATTAGATTTAATTAGAGCTTGACGACTAATTAGATATTTCGAAAAAAGAAAACAGTAACGTTGCTTTTCTTTGTAGCCAAATATCTAATTGGAGGTAAAATATTTAGTATTTCTTCCTGATATTCTTAACCTTGGTGATATAAAATCTGAAACGTGAGAAACACAGAAAAATACCTACAATTTATGCACGAATAGCTCTATGAAATTGTAACGAATTACCCATATTTTTTTGAGATTAATGTAGATTTATTACTTTTGATTTTGTAGTTGTTGTGAGTGGTAAGAACCTTGTTTATGATATGTTATGTAATTGCTTTGACTTGTATGATATAATTTAGGAATGTAAAACTTTACCTAATTTATAATAAAATTATTTTGATATAATAATTTTTTGACATAACATTAGCAAAATATTTTATTTTACAATATTCTATAATAAATGTACAAAGGTAAATTTATGTCTAATTAAACAAAAAAAACGAACAAATAACTACTAACTAGTGAAAACAAACAACTTTTAGAATTAAACAATTCATAAGAGGCTCTAATTAGTGAAATGAAATCCAACCTCTAATTAGTGTCATACCTCTAATTCCTTAAAACAATCAAACAAAAACAAACACTCCCATAAGAGAATAAGAATTACCTTTGAGATTGTAACAACCTAAACAATTTGATAGAATTCAGATGAAAGAGAAAAAAAAAAAATTCCTTGTTCAAATAAAATGAGAATTTGTTGACATGGAAAAAGTTCTTTTTTGTATGACTTGGAGAAATTTTTTTATACATCATTTCAAATGTCAGTTTCTTACAAAAAAAATAGAAGTAGTCAAGAAAATAACTCTATATTTGGAACAAAACAAAATTTAAACCTTCATGATTAATGTTATTAGTCCCTAAGGCACTAGTCTAGTGGTAGTGCGGAGGAACACCCACGGGTAGGTAAAAAAAAAAAAGTTCCCTCTAAAGAATAAATTTTGTAGAAGTAAAAGTCTCCAGAAGATATAAATGAATTAATATTTAAATCTTCTCAAACAATTAAAAGTTACACTATAATTTTTCAAAAAAAAAAATTAAAAATTAAAAATTAGTGGGACATGACATTTACACGACATTTTAATGCTAATTATGACTCTTCCTTTTAGCCTTACAAAATGGTTTCCATGCATGTCACGATCGCGAAAAACCACAATATATTCCATCATCGCTAATCACTTCTATTCCAAGTGGCTGAGGTAAAAAACATCCGTCTCATTTGTCTAAATTCGAGTCAGAATTAATGTGAACATACTATTAATTTTATTTAATAAAATGGTAGGAGTCGAGTAGTGGAGGCTGTGGGTCAAAAAAAGACTGCGATGCAGCACGAAAAGTGCGATAGTGGATCCAAATAAGGCTACGATGCAGCATGAAAGTTTCCAACGTTTACGCCATACAATAAAAAGAAAGAACTCCATCATCCAAAAGTTTCGAACGTTGAACGTTCTTTGAGAATTATAGCCACCTCGGTACACAGGAGACTTGATCAGTTGACTTGACTTGTAATATAGCTAGAAAACAATTGTTTCCGACAAGCTTTGCTTTCGAGTCCGGCCCCATAGTCACTGTACTGAAAGTTGCAACTCTTGAATAGTAGTATTTGTTCATCGATTATGACTTGGGTAGACATGTGCGAGTTACATACTTGGTTAAGAAAAATTCGGAATATATGAATTCATGAAGAAATGAGACTAGTCACATTGTCATTAATATACTGTATAGGTAACCAAATATCACACCACTTATAGCAACATTTATTAGAATAATTAAACTGCATAATTTGATTTTATTATTCCAATCAAAATATAATTATTTTTTGAGATTAAACTGTAGGAACAACAATTTATGGCACTATAAATTACACTGCATATGGTGATTTTCTATATCATATAGGCTAATGTATATTACACCACTCACAACAATCTTTACCTTTGTCGTGCATTCATAGAAATTCCACTATTTGATTTCCTTATCCCAATCAATATATGCAATTTTTTTTGAGAATAAAAAAAAAGATTTGCATATTGGACCAACAGTGCAACTTGCAAGAGAGGATAGAAAAGTGTTAACCCTATCCCATGATCCAAATGATTCTAAATTTTGAATCAGAATTTACCCATCAAAATTCAAGGCGAAAGATTTTATAAGAAGTTATAAAATTTCTAGGACTTATTGCAGTATTTAATTAAGAACAATGCAAGAAATTTGTACGCTAGTAATTCTAATATATATATATATATATATATATATATATATATATATATATTTTGAAAAAGGTATTGAAAATCAAAACAAGATATTACAACACTATCATTCCAACCAAGACACGAAATGAATTTATCTTGGGTCTATGATATCTATATCAGCTTGTATTTGTCTTTATACAATAATAATACTGATAGCCAGTCCCTTAAACATACGTTGGTTTCGTTACCCCCCTCCTCACATACCACACCACCGTACCTAGAATCATCCGTAGTCGCATATATGCTCCTGGTCCTTTGTCTTTTTGTGTTCTGACCTCATTCAAGACTGACAATATGTCCCTATTCTGCGTAGCTGGAAGTCCAAAGCATCTGCAAAGTTTATTCCGGATCTCCCAAACAAAGTCACAACAAAAGAAAAGGTAGTCCCTGGTCTCATCCATATACCCACATAAGTAGCATTTCTTATCCGAGCAGTCCACACCAAACCTGCTCAGACGGTCTCTAGTGAGTAGTCGGTTACGGATCATCTTATATAGACATAGGGAGTTCTTAACCGTTACCCCTTTAGTCCAAACCAGTTCTGTCCAGTCCACGTTCGGATTTCTGTTCCTGATTTGGTTGAAGGCCTTCCGAAAGTAGAAAGTACCTTTATCCATTTTCTCCCACATCCAGTAATCCTCTGTACCCAACCTATCTATCTCCACCTCTCGAATATCAACCGCATGAGCAGCCTCTATCAACTGAACTTGTAAGTTCTACACTCCCTCCTGGATAAGACAATTAACCTGTCAGTAGATCCCCTTATCTAGTATATGTGCCATCTCTCTCTCTCTCTCTCTCTCTCTCTCTCTATATATATATATATATATATATATATATATATATATATATTACTCTTTGTCTAAGTCTTTTTGATCTAAGCAATTTTTATTTTCTAAATATAACGTTGTCATGGAAAAAGTTTGGGTTGTTACAAGGAGAACCAAAACAAACACTATAGTATTTGAGGGTGAATAAAAATAGACTCGTATCTTTTTATCACACATCGGATGAACTATGACAAGTCAATACCATTTATTATTATTTTTGTCCTGCATAACAATTTGCGCTATAACCCGCATGTAACGATTGCGTGAGCTAAAATATTTAGAAAACTTATTTTAGTTTTTCTTGTCCTACAATGCAAACATTTAAGAGGAGAAAATAATATACTAAAATCAAAATTTTTTTTTTCTCGGAGGCACAACCACGTACGGTCCTCGAGATCAGCTGGCTACGTCCCTACACGTGTCCGACTAACCTTGTGTCCATGACACGTGGTTAGTGGCCCAATCTATCAAAACCCAGTACCAAAACTAAGTTGCTGAAGAAGTACAAGGATTAGGTACCAATCAATCAAAAACAACAAGAGGCTAAGTTCAACTATCCTCGTCCTATAAGAAAAGACAACTTCCCCAACATTCTAATATACTTTCAAACAACACTTACGTAAGCATATTGTTCAGAAAGGGTTGTTACTTTTTATACTAAAATAAGCGAGAAGAAAAGAAAGGAAGGGTTAATTCGTTACTTTGGAGATATGACCCAATCCTCTCATACCTTTAGCTAACGTGCATCCATGCATCTAAGAAGGAAGTTATTGTCATATATATAGTAATGTTTCCAAGGAAATAACAGTACATCTTCTTTGTAAAAGCATTATTCAAACAACCAAATAGCAGCATATGTTTTAATTACATGATGGAACATAAATCTGGATATTCTCTGTGGTAGTAAACCACATGAGGGTGTGGAAAATAAGCTTCGGCTTCCTTCTCCTTTGGCTCCTCCTTAGCTTTGGCTTCCTTCTTCTTGACTTCCTGGACGCTGACTAGATCAGCATGCCCCTCCTTCTTCCTCAGAGTTCTCGTAAGCCCATTCCCAACCTTCTTCCTCAGAGTTCTCGTAAGCTTAACACAGTCGATGTTGTCTCCGGTCACCCGGAAACGATCTTTGTCCTCCCCCTCGATCGCAACCGAGTCCACACCTTTAATTGCGGATTCAATTATACATAATTACAAACTCTATCGATCAAGCAAATTAAGTTTCAATTGCATATATAATATTTGGTTCCAACTTCTTTACACGTACCTTGAGCTGCTGCGATCAACTTCATGGCCTTTGTTCGGCATTTATGGCACTTCATCTGAACCTTGATTAATATCTCCTTCTGCAGTCAAAATACGCATCCGAAAATATATTTATTACACAGTACAATGCAATGAGTTATATATATATTTATGTTAATAAAAGATTGAATAAAAAGCTGAGGATATATACCGTCATCTTTGCTAAGTATGGGAACTCGAGAGGCTTCTATATATGGAGAGGTTCATGGGCAGTGCCTCTTTATATAGGTAGGGTGTTACTGAGTACATAAATAATGGCTGGGAATATTCTTCCCCTCGACTTGACCCAACCTGGGAACATTCAGCAGTAGTATGAACACATATTTGAAAGGCCTTTGAAATGCATGGGATTTTCTCAACCGACCATTGGTGTATGTTGGGCTTAAGGGGTCAATTAAAATAAGCCTTGATCTCGACGAATCATTGATCAGGCAATTAATCATTGCAATGACTTGTTAAGTCAATAGCAATCTTACTAAGATCCAGTGGACCTCATCATAATTAACCGCCAAGCCTTCTCCCATTAAAGATAATGCTGGCTCTACATTTTTTATTTTATTTTATTTTTTTTACCTCTAATTAGATATTTGGCTACAAAGTAAAGCAGGGGCTATTTTTTTTTTTCCGGAATATCTAATTAGTCGTCAAACTCTAATTAGATCTAATTAGATGTAAACAACAAATGACATTTTTTTGTTTATCTACTTCTAATTAGATCAAATTAGTGATTCACCTATTTAGACCAAATTAGGTATGAACTATTTTTGATAAAAAAAAATTCAAGTATCATTGCAGAGCCTAACCAAGTTTTCAAAATTCACTCCCGAGTCGTGGGATAATATATTTATATTATCCAAGGTACTACAAACGTGCACAGTTTATTTGTGTCAGCACAGTAGCTAGTTGGAATATTTCTTCTATCTAATTTTGCTCAATTATCTTGACTAATGATGGTTTATAATTCTTTTTTGAGAAATTTTGAGTTGTCATTCATTTATTTTATCAAAATTCAATGTGCACTCCATCGAATTACCATAATGCATTAAACCTCTCACTTATAATTGAAACCGTCGATGACTAATTGTCTACATAAATAATTTTTTTTTTTTTTTTAAGTTGCATCCCACCAAATTCAATGTACATCCTACTTATTTGACGATATTTTGGTCATAATTCAAGATGTATTCCACTTAAATGGAGTCAAATGAGTTAATTGTTAGTCATTGACGGTTTCCGTTAAAAGTAAAATTTTTAATGTATTATAGTAATTCGATGGGGTGCATTTTAAATTATGATAATAGATGGGGGCAAATCAAAATTTCTTTTTTTCTTCTGATTTATATAACAAGTATTCCATTTTTCAAGATAACACCTATAATAAACGTGTACTAAAGTCTCCCATCTTCTCTCTGTCTAATTCCACTGCCCTGAGTGCCGGGGCAGTCTTACTCCATTAATGGCTATTATCTCTTCTACCTTCATCTGTAGACTTTGACTGAAAGCTTGGGAGCTTTCTCCACCAATATATAATCTTGACTTTGACTGAAAGCTTCTTCTAATTAGTGCGAAAACGAATTAAGCATTATCATTGTAAGTCAAGTTTACTGAAGAATAGGTACGCATACATGCAATAATGTCATGAAATTTAAGCATTATCATTTTATCATTTTGTTCTGAAAACAATTTTGTCATGAAATTTTTAGTCGGAATTGGTACGCACACATGCAATAATGTCATGAAATTTAAACAATAAGTCAGCGAATACGTGATCTATCTTTTGGGGTACACAGTCTAAATTTATGATATTTTTATTCCAAATTTTGTGTCTTTTTTACTCGCAAAGATTTTACCGTGTCACTCTTTACCGGACTGTAGTCACTAGTAATAAATAAAGTGAAAAGATGAGTGTACATTTACTCATCCATATTAGCTTCCCACTCAAAATCACAAAGTCATCCATTTTTCCTGTGTGTATTCCTCCATCAAATTATTTCGTTAGTGAAATAATACTTGATAGACAATATAGTAATTAAATTCTCCCGTAATATATGACTCGATCAAATTGTCCCATACTATCTACAAACTGTCAGTTATGATCGTTGGTGGCTGTTTTAAAAAATATTTAAAATATTCTCTTCCTTTCTTTTCTATTCACCTCCTCCCCTATCTCACCCCCACCCCCATCCCCCCCCCCCCCCACCCCCCCCGGCGGTGGTGGCAACCCCAACCACCCTCCTCCTCCCTCACCTTCCCGCGCAACTAAAGGTTTAGGTCCTACAGAGTTTGATACCTTTTGTAACAAGATGAGAATGATTGATATCTATCGCCCATCTTGAGGGGGACTGTTGAGTTACGGGAAACTTAATTAGTCCCACATCGGATAAAAAATAAGGAGGAGACTAGTCTCCTCCTATATATATGTTCCCTCTCTCTTCGAAGTAAATCAATCAATTATTTTTTCTCTACACAAACTTATATATCTCATTCGACTATCTAATCGGAATTTATAGCCATAGCGGCTACGGGTAAGAAGGCTGTATGGATTAGGAATTTGTTATTAGATATCAAATTGTGGTCTAAACAAATGCATCATATTTCCATCTATTGTGATAATCATGCTACTCTATCAAGAGCATATAGTAGTACTTACAATGACGAGTCTAGACAAATAAGTCTAAGACATGAGTTGTGAGACAATTGATATTGGAAAGAGTGATAATAATAATAATGTATGTGAAGACTCGTAAGAATTTGACAGATCATTTTACTAAAGACATACCTAGAGAAGTTGTAAAAAATATCCGAATAAATGGAACTAAAACCTTTTATAAAAATCACCAATAATAGTAACCAAACCTTAGATTAATAAACCAATTAGTACAAGATTTAATGGGTAAAAATAAGTTGTTTAAAGTAATTGAGATACACTGAATGACAAATATAGCTCCATTTGATTGTGACAGAATCAATGTGACTACTAAGGTTGCTCTTAATGCAGTTAAATAAATATTCGAGTAGTGTGGGTATATAAATTAACTTCACCTATGTGAATATATGAATGGTGTCGCTCCTCACGAGAGTTTAAAGGTTTATTTTTTGGATCATTCACGAAATTCGGAGATTAGCACATGGCCATAAAAGTACTAAAACGATGTTTGAAATTGTTGTAATCAAGATGTTATAATGTGTATGATACCTCCTATTTTATTGTAAAATGTAATTGGTTAAAAGCTAAGGCTACCACTGACTTTAATAAAATTTTGATGTATTTGTACCAATTGAAGGTTTAAGTTCTTAAACACTTTCTTGTATTCCTTATAATATCATTTTGTGTTGTGTTTGAAAGACTCAAGTGTTTATATAATCAAAGTGGAGGGATTGAAAAGGGATGTTTGATTGTACAATCAAAGTGAGAGATTGTTCAGAATTTAAGTTTGATTGCACAAAGACAAAATTTTTAGTTCAAATCATTGAGTTTGAACGAATCTTCATATTCATTGAGTTTGAACGAATCTTATCTTTAGGTTCATTGGGTTGAACGAATCTTCATATTCATTTGTTTGAACAAATTTGAACAAATTTAAAATTCGTTGGATTTTGGGTATGACTGTTCGTTCAAATTCGTTTCGACTGTTAAAAGAGAGATACCTATTCATGAAAATGCATGCGAATTTTTATAAATACCTGAGTATATCCAAGTCTCAAAGATAAAAATATTCAATAAGCATAATACAAAATTACTACTAGTTAACAGTTTCAAGAAGAAGAGATTCAAATTATGCATCTTTTGCTCATGGTTTTGTTGTATTCTAGAGGGAGTAACCGTCTGAACCTGTCAGCAAACTCTTTTCGAGTGAGGATAAATAGCTTTCTAAAGAAAGTGTCGACATAAAGATATGCCTCAAAGCTATTTTTGTTTTATCTTTATTATTTTTCCAGGGATGTTCTACTAATTAGCATGATCCTAGTTCTAATATTGAAAAAGTTAATGATCTTTTTATGTCTTTAATATTGGCACTAAGGGCATTCGATTGAAGTTACATTTCATCTTGTTTACTCAAACGTTCTTTTCTTTTCTTTTCTTTAGCTAGCATTTCGAAAAAGCCTATGATAAAGGTACAAACTTTTTTTGCTAGGGCGTATCAAAGGATAAGGGGGCAACACACATTAGTTGTAATTTTGTTAGGGATTGTCATCAAAATTGATTGGGGGCAACACACACCGCCACACATACAAAAATTTTGACAGTCCTAATAAAAAGTTGATCATATCATTTTAAACAAATCACATCATATACTATTTCCATTTACAAAAGATATTCTTTTTAATAAATATATCAAGATAAGATTAATATTGCGATGAAGATGTGGTTAGTGGTATCTTTACTAAACATATCATTTTAGACAAATAAAATACTCTAATAATATATTTACTAAACATTAAACTTAAAGCATAGTAGCACTTCTCTTAACTCTCAACTGATTGTTCTCTAGTTTCTTGAAAACCTTCTCCAAATGGTCATAGTAGTTTATGAGATCAGTACTATACACCAACATGTCATAAAAGAAAACTAGCACAAATTTTCTACTCTTTGAAAATCGTATTCTTCATATTTTGGAAGATGGAGGGTGCATTAGTGAGTCCAAAGGTCATCACCAAGAATTTATAGTGTTCCTAATGTCACGTCTCAATCCTTCATGATCGAATAGTCACCATTGGACGTAATGATGTACAAGTCTAAGTTGTGCTTATACAAGATACAAACTTGCACATTAACAAAATAGACTGAATTGAAATAGAAGCAATAGACAATTGATTTCAAAAAAAAAAAAAAAAAGACAATTAATGTATAAAACCAAATAACGACAATGAGGCAAGTACACAATCTCTTTTATTCATAACTTGCAGCGATTACAAAGGCTTTCAAAGCCAACTGAACATGTCAACTTATCTTACAATTTTTAAAACTGAAAAGAATTACAATAACTTCGTTCCATACATTACATTCCTTTATAAAAAAAAAACAATAATGTGCCTTCAGATCTTCAGCTTTTTTAGGGATCTGGATCTTCTATCGTCTTAAAAAGTCCAACAAAACATTTAGCACTTGTGGGGGTTGGGGTCAGTACACTGGAAATGCACTGGTGAGTGGCAAGTACTACATTAAACTGAAACCAGTCGCTAAATGATCATGTGTGCAAACATTATTTTTTATTAACATGGTTTTTTTTATCTTTTACCCACTTCCATTTCATGTCAATACTTAACCAAACATTTCGATATTTACGCAAAAGTCATACATTCATCTAACATTTCTTGTACCAGTCTGTCAATCTCATTCTTGTGGACATAGGGGTGCCTCTGTAATCTGCTGCAAACAGGAGGAGATCATGGTAGTAGAGGAAACCTTATGATCATAACTCCTCTTAGGAGACAATCTCGTAGTTCTTCAAATAGTTGTCCATAGTTTTGTAATAACATGGACATCTCAGTTCCTACTGCTTCTTCTTCTGTAGATTCACTGCAACCCCCCCAAAGAACTGAGTCGGATGATATATAGATCTGTGGTTTCTGCCTCAAGTCCCTGGTGTCAAGACTCCCTAAACTGATTATTAGTAGCTCTCACCCCTTTAAACTGTTGAGTTACTCCTTGTTCCTCATACCTCATTGTTAATTGCTGAAAATTTCAAACAATATCTTCCAAGGTTCTGAGTCAGTTTGCCCCTAATATCTATAATTGACAATTGCAATAGGTTGGCAATAATTTTCTTTCCCTGACACACTATTATGACTCCTTCGCAAAGCCCTTTGCTTAATAGCCTTTCCCTATTAGCTACCATAACCTCAAGAGGGTTTACTGTCAGATAGAGAAAGTTCTAATCGCTCACTGAAAATTGTGTTAATGAAGCTATTGGTAGATCCTGAATCAACCATGATAATAACTAGTTTATGTTTAACAGTTCCTCTTAGCTTCATAGTGGAGTGGTGTAGGCTGCCTGACAAAGCTTGCAGAGAGATTTCAAAGAGACTCTGGTTAGTACTCAATGTATTTCTCTCTCTCTTCTTATACTATATTTATAGTATCAGTATCTTCATTGTCCTTATCAGCTACTAACATGAACAATCCTTTTTCTTTACACTTATGGCCCTTGAACTACTACTTATCACATAAAAAGCACAGTCCTAAACTTTTCCTTCTCATAATTTAAGTTGGGGAGATTGTAGTAGTTTGATGTCTTGTACTCTACTGTTGTCCTGCTTCCAAGCCTTGATTTTTTGCCGCCTTGTATGATTCATTAGTTCCAAAGTGAGTAGTGGTTACTACATTCTGATTCTTGTTATTATAAAGATTGGATCTATAGTTTTTTTTTGCGAGATTTGACGGTTATGGAAATATATGATCAGTTATTCAGATCTGTTTTTTGTTGGATTTGAATTTAATTCGTTCATATCTTTTCATAACTGATTGGCAGCTAGAATTTTCGTCATTTCTCTATAAATATTATCTTTGTGCCTCTTTGAGACGAAAAGAGATTCTGCTGCTGTCGCCATTGGGGTTCAAAGTGTTCGTGCGAGTCCAGGAAAGAGGTGACAGTGAGCGTTCCAGAAGTTCTACGTGAACTTGCTGGTTCTTGGGAGCAGATCGTGTGGGACAAATCTTGTTTTGAGCAACAGTGATCTTCATCACCCCAGCAAGCAGAAATCAATCTCCTTCTTTTCTTTCCTCTTCTCTTCTGCTAGTTTTAATCAGTTCTGTCTATCTGCAACTGCGATTGCAAGGAAGAACAAAAACTGTTTTCTGATTATTGTTTTTGTAGCAGCAAGTTGTAATCAAAATAATTATATATATATAGTTGTTCGTTGGATTGAGGTATATCAGTGAGGGAACTCTTGTGTGAACTCCTGATCTCGACTTCAACTTCTGATTCTACCATATTTGATTAAGTCTTGAGACTAACAATCTCAAAGCAAGATCCTAGTAAGATGGAGAACAACCATGCAAAACTTCTCGGCACAAGTTTTAACAAACTTGAGAAGTTTGACGAGAATCACTACAACGCCTGAAAGATAAAGGTCACCCTTAATCTTCAACTCGCAGAGGTGGACTACGTGTTGACAGATCCAAAGCCTATTGTTCCAGAGGGTAATAATGTTACTGTTCGGACGATTGCTAATGCAACTGCTAAGCAGAACAAGTGGAGGAGAGACAACAGCCTCTGCAAGCTATTGATTCTGAACTCCATGGAGGATACTCTGGCGGAGTCATACAGTAAGACGGACCATGCTAAGGCGTCTGGAAGTCACTAGAAAAGCATTACAAGGCGGATGAGAACCGTAACAAGATCTATGTGACCGAAAATATCTGGAACATGCAATTTGAGGACGACAAGACGATGTTGCCTCAAGTCTCTTCTTCTGCTTGTAACTCCTGCAAATAATATTAATGCAGTCTCTTCGTCTCGTTATTCTTTTGAGTTATGGCATAAGAGACTAGGACATGTTCATTGTAAAAGAATAAACAAGATGTCTAGTTTAGGGCTTATGTCCAAATGTAGGGGTAAGGAGGTGGAGAAGTGTGAGGTCTGTGCGCATACAAAGATCACAAGAAAATCGTTCAAACGGGTTAACCGATGCACATATCTTCTGGAGTTGGTACACTCAGATATCTGTGACTTTAAACAGTTCTCCACAAATGCCAAGATAAAGTATTTTATTACATTCATCGATGATTACTCGAAGTACGCGTTCATTTACCTGCTCAAGTCAAAATACCAATCGTTCAAGAATTCAAGGAGTTCAGGGTTGAGGCTGAACGTCAAATTGGGCAACAACTCAAGAGACTCAGAAGTGATCGAGGTGGTGAGTATATGTCTATTGAGTTTACATCGTTCTACAAAGAATATGGAATAGTCAATGAGACGATTGATTCGTATTCTCCTCAATCAAATGGAGTAGCTGAAAGGAAGAACAGGACGTTGACAGAGATGATGAATTCAATGTTGTTGACTGCGGGTCTTCCAAACTGCTTCTGGAAAGAAGCTGCGTTAACGGCTACGTTCATTCTGAACAGAGTGCCATACGCAACTTCCAATGTCACTCCTCATGAACTCTGGTTCAAAGTCACTCAACTTGAATATCATTCGAGTGTGGGGGTGCCTGGCGTATGTGAAGCTTCCGGACTTGAAGATTCAGAAGTTGGGTACGAGGACTACAAAGACCATCTTCTTGGGTTATGCTGAGAAGAGTAATGTTCGGAGATTTCTTGATATTGAATCAAATCTTATCATCGAATCTCGCGACGCATAATTCTTTGAAGATAAGTTTACAAGGCACAAGAACATTATTATCGCGGACATTTCGGAGAATATGGTGAGTGCACAGGAGGCTAACGCTTCCAATGAAGATGTAGTCCAAACAGAAGTTAACATTCCAGAAACAATGATCGAACCAGAACTCACTGAACCGGTGTCTAAGCGAGTGAGGAGACAGAAGGACTTCAGAGATGATTTTTTCACCTATTATGTGGAAGCAGATCCGCTTACCTATGATGAGACGATGAAGAACAGAGACGCTATTTTTTGGAAGGAGGCTATAAATGACGAGTATGACTCAATAACCTACAATAACACTTGGGTGTTGGTCGATCTACCCGAGGGTGCTAAACCAATCAGATGCAAGTGGATCTTCAAAAAGAAGATGAAGGCCGATGGAAATGTTGACAAGTTTAAGGCAATGATGGTAGGCAAGGAATTTTTTCAGAAGCAGGAGATCGACTACTTTGACACATTTGCTCCAGTAGCGTGGATGACAACCATCATGATGTTGATTGCTCTGAGTGCAATTCACAAGCTAGTTATTCATCAGATGGATGTAAAAACAACATTCCTGAATGGAGAGTTAACCCGAAAAGATTTATATGCAATAGCCATAAGGATTTGTTGTCAAAGGACTTGAAGACAAAGTCTGCAAGTTGGTAAAATCGTTATACGGTCTGAAGCAAGCTCCCAAAATATGGCATGAGAAGTTTGATAAAGTGATTAGATCAAACGGCTACATGGTCAGTGAGACGGACAAATATGTTTGGTATATTAGGTTGGGTTAGTTTGGACTCATGAATATATGAAAGAAAATTCTTATTTTTATCACTGCTTTCAAAGCTAACTGTCATGACACACGCATGTGTGTTCTATTATCGCGTCCATGGACGTCTTAACAAAAAGTTGTTTGCCAGACTTGAATAGTATAATTTTACAAAAAAAAAAAAAAAAATCAAAAAAAAAAAAAATCAAAATTAGTGAGACATGACATTTACACCATGTTTTAAGGCTAATTCCGACGTCTCCTTTTAGACTTCCAAAACGGTTTCCACGCATGTCATGATCGCGAAAAACCACAATATATTCCATTAACACTAAGCACCTCTACTCCAAGTAGCTGAGGTGGAAAACACTCGTCTCATTTGTTTAGATTCGAGTCAGAATTAATGTGAACATACTATTCATTTCATTTAATAAAATGGTAGGAGTCGAGTAGTGGGAGCTGTGGGTCAAAAAAAGACTGCGATGCAGTACGAAAAGTCGATAGTGGATCCAAATAAGGCTACGATACAGCATGAAAGTTTCGAATGTTTACGCCATGCAATAAAAAAAAAGAACTCCATCATCCAAAAATTGAAGAATTACTCCATCATCCAAAAGTTTCGAACGTTAAACGTTATTTGAGAATTATAGCCACCTCGATACACAGGAGACTTGATCAGTTGACTTGTAATATATCTAGAAAACAATTGTTTCCGACCCGCTTTGCTTCCAAGTCCGGCCCCATAGACACTGTACTGAGTTGAAACTCTTGAATATCCATAGTCACTGTACTGAGTTGAAACTCTTGAATAGTAGTATTAATTTGTTCATCGATTATGACTTGGGTAGATATGTGGGAGTTACATATATTAGGATTCGGAATATATGAATTCATGAAGAAATGAGACTAGTCACTAACCAAATATCACACCACTTATAGCAACATATATTAGGATAATAAAACTACATAATTTGATTTTATTATTCCAATCAAAATATAATTATTTTTTAAGAATAAACTGTAGGAACAACAATTTTTGCACTATAAATTACACTGCATATGGTGATTTTCTATATCATATAGGCTAATGTATATTACACCACTCACAACAACCTTTATCTTTGTCGTGCATTCATAGAAAATCCACTATTTGATTTCCTTATCCCAATCGATATATGAATATTTTTTTGAGAATGAAAACAAGATTTGCATATTGGACCACCAGTGCAACTTGCAAGAGAGGACACAGAAGTGTTTGTTAGCCGTTCTTGAGCAAAAGTTCAACTTTCCTTTTTTTCTTTTAGTCCCATATCGGTTGGATCACCTCTTTCTTGTATGTATATATTAGTTCTTCTTCATTATTTTTTTAAAATGTTGTATGGAGAACCCCTTGGGCCACACACGTGCGCCGGCGGCGGCGCACGTAACGGGTGCGGATACATGCCCACACCTGCAGGCGCCGAATGTCGATCCAATTTACTCTTCGGGTTCGGACTGGGATCACATTCAAATTTTGAACCTTGAGGCTCTATGTCCAAGTTCATTGAACACTTGTGACAGCTTTCTCACGTTTCTTTCCTTTTGTAATTGCTCCTTAATTACCTATGTATGAGCCAGTGGCTGTGTCTTCATTTTTTACAGAAAATTCTCCTACGTGAAACCTCTCTCTCTCAATCCATATTATGTTCTCTAAATCCTTGCTCTGGGCAGAGCTAAGTTCGGTCTCTCTTTCCGAGTTGTGTGCAATGAAGAGAGCCCGGTAGTCAGAAAATTTTACCACTAGGAGCTTCCGAGAAACGTCTGCACATACATCTCGGATCAACTCTTAGGACAGTGCTTCGTGCACGACTTTTCCGGAGGCCGGTAACAATTTTTTTTGTTTCTTTGTTCTCTAATCAATATCTGAAATATATATATATATATATATATATATATATATATATATATATATATATTGAAATTTTCTTCTTAGATTTTTCTCATTAGACCACTGATCAAGTTTTTTTTTCTTTTTTTTATGTTAACGGAAATAATTTTCTTCTTACTGTAAAATTTTTAGTTTCTCACTTGCTATCAAGTATACAGACTACCTATACATATTTTTTTTACCCAAAAATAAATATTATAGCATAAGCAATTTCTATTGAATACAATTGTATACTTGAAAGCACTGTTCATTTCTATTAGAATTATTTTTGGTACTGTTCATTGTTTGACTAATTAGAAGAAAATTAATATTGTTGAACTTAAATTTTGTGGGTACTGTTTATTGTTTAATTTTTGATTAACTTATATTGATTAAGAATTAATATTGTTAACAAACGATTAAGTTATTAACAATATTTGTTACATACCAAATTGTGTATTGTCCAATTTTGCTACATACCATTTTGCTTGTATACCAATTTTGTTATAGTACTACCATTCTAATTTGTTACATAACAATTTGGCATAATTATCAATTTTCTTATTAGCAATATTTGTTATATACCAATTTGTATTATCTAATTTTGCTATATACCAATTTGGTAATTCAATTACTGTAGTATTTTTTTATTCAATTAATAAATTACTATATTGTTAATTTCAATACCTTTAAAGAAATCAGGTCAAATAAATAGTCTAGTGAAATTGTAAATCCCTTTTGAATCTAAAGTTTTTAAAAGTAGAGATTAATTTGGGTACAAGCCAAAATGATCATTCTGTCAACCGGGTGTAAATAACCCTAAACGACACGGTATTTAAGTGTCTTCGGACCGCCGCTAGCTAGGAACCGGCCCCTACAGCTAACCCAAGTTAATCTACACTTGATAGAGTAAATATTTTAAGATTGATTAGCAAAATTACTTGAACCATTATTCTAATCATTGTTATTGAGTAATTACATATCTTTCAGTTTCAGATTTTTCTCATTAGCAATCATGACTGACAAGGATGAGACTTTCACTGCTAAACCTACAAAGTTCAACCGAATTCTTTAAGAGATGATAAATTCAAATAAAATTTTGGCTCACTAACTTAGGATTGATCTCAGCCGATGGTTCCACACCAATCACAAATAATTCTGATGACACTGAGTCTGACATAGGTGTTTCCAAGTCCTCTAGTCCCACTAGACCTAAGCCCCCTAAGAAAATAGACTACCACTGCTTCTGTAGAATTCTAAGCGCTTTGTCTGAATCACTATATGACATATTCTTTGAATACAAAAGTGCTAAAGAACTATGGGATGTCCTGGAAGATGAATATAGCTGTGATGATGCTAGAATTGAAAGATTCAATTCCTCCTCATTCAACAGATACTTTATGGTAGATAATAAACCTATAAATGACCAAATACATGAATTTCAAGAATACCTTAGGCATATTCAAGTCAAATGTACTTTCTTCTCTACTGAATATAAAATATCCTGCTTAATAGACAAGCTTCCTCCTTCTTGGTCTGATGTCAAGAAAGACCTTATTCATACTCAATGTGACCTTACCTTTGCTCAAGTCCTAAAGAAAATTAGAACAGAAGAACAAATTAGGCTAAGGTCTAACTTTAAGTCTGAGTCTAAAGCTAAGGTAAACCTAATAGAATCCCAAGGCAAACCCAAGCCTCATCATTACCACAAACCCAAAAGGAACCTCTTCAAGAAGAAGCATAACCCTCAGCCTCACCACCAAAACCATCACCACAATAAACTAAGAAACTTCGATCAAACTCAGGATCAGAAGAGATTTTATTTTGTGTGTTGTAAAACAAACCAGATAGCCACTAACTGTTTTCATAGGAAGAAGGAAGCTGTCCAGACTTCTTACAAAGGAAAAAGTCCAGCCAAACCAGAAGCAAACATGCTTCTCAACGGCTCTTCTAGTTCCTTCGGGTCTGTAAGCTATCAACCCTTAGTCAATATTTCTTACCATTCTGATGATTGGTGGTTGGATTCTGGAGCTAATGTTCATATTTTCTTTGATCGCTCATGTTTTTCAAACTATCAGGAATCAGGTAGAGGAGGTATAACTCTAGGAGATGGCTTAGCGGCACATATTATAGGAAGAGGAAGAATAGATCTAAAGATGACATCAGGAAAAAATTTGACTCTTCATATGTATTACATGTGCCGTCTATCAGAAAAAATTTAGTTAGTGGGTCTCTTCTTGTAGCTTCAGGGTACAAGATTGTTATGGAAGCAAATAAAATAGTATTTTCTAAGAATGACTCTTTTATTGAAAAAAGATTTGTAAGAGATGATCTTTTTATTTTGAGTATCGTGAATAAAATTTTAGATCCTTCCTTTGTTGTTTCCAATGTTTAATATTTAAATGTGTGGCACATTAGATTAGGTCATGTGAATCTAGGTTCCCTAAGAAGGATGATGAGATCTTATTCCTATGACTCCAATAGATGATAAACACAAGTGTGAGATCTGTGTTCAAGCCAAACACATTGGACAACCTTTCAAATCTGTAGAAAAAAACTCTGACCTTCTAGAGCTAGTTTATAGTAATGTGTGTGTGACTCAAATAGGGTTTTGACCCGAGGCGGTAGAAAATACTTTGTTACCTTTATAGATAATTATTCAAAGTATTGTTATACACATCTTCTCAAAACCAAAGATGGAGTTTTAGACAGATTTAAGGTCTATAAATCTAAAGCTGAGAATCAGTTAGAGAGAAAGATTAAGATTCTTAGATCGGATTATGATAGAGAGTATACATTAAATGATATGACCAATTTCTGTGAAGAACACGAAATAATCCATGAGGTAACTGATCCATATTTACCACAGTCCAACGGAGTTGCTGAAAGGAAGAATCGCACTCTGTTAGACATGGTGAATGCCATGCTCCTTAGCTCAGGTGCTCCCGATAATTTATGGAAAGAAGCATTCTATCGGCCTGTTACATCCTTAATAGGATTTCTAGTAAGTCTAATAATAAGACTCCCTATAAATTATGGAAATGTAGAGCTCCTAGGATCAATTATCTCAAAGTTTGGGGATGTCTGGCTAAAGTAAAAATTCTTGAACCTAAAAAAAGAAAGATTGGACCTAAGACTGTAGATGCTGTATTCATAGAATATGTCCTAGATAGCAATGCCAATAGATTTTTTGTTACTCACTCTGAAGTAAATAAAATATCTAACAATACTATTATAGAAGCAAAAGATGCAGTTTACTTTGAGAATATATATCCTTTCAAAGATAGGATTTCTTCCTCTCCCTCCAATTTCTCTCTTGCTCCGTCCACTAGATTTCATGTTCAAATATCTAGTTCACAACCCGAACAAAATATAGAACCTAGAAGGAGTAAAAGAGAAAGAATTGAAAAGAACTTAGGAGAAGGTTTCTTCATTTTTTTGATAGAGGGTGATCCCTCAACTTATGAAGAAGCAATATCTTCTCCTGATGCCCCTTTCTGAAAAGAAGCTATTAACAGTGAGTATAACTCCATCAGGGAGAACAACACTTGGTTTCTAGCAGACCTACCTTTAGGTAGTGAATCCATAGGTTGTAAGTGGATATTCAAAAAAAACTTAGAGCCGATGGTACCATAGAGAAATACAAGACTAGATTAGTAGCCAAAGATTTTACCCAGAAAAAGGGATTAAATTATTTTGATACATACTCTCCTGTAGCTAGGATTACCTCTATTAGAACCCTTTTAGCCTTAGCATCCATTCATAATATATTAATCCATCAAATGGATGTAAAGACAACTGTGTTTGATGATAAACGAAAGAAATTGAAATTAGGTTTATACGAAACCCTTTCTTTGTTTACAAACAAGAAAAAGAAGTACAATTAATCCTATACGAGGATGTTAAGTACAAAAATTGATTATGGAAAAATATTGCTATAGGAGTCCGATCTGCGGTCGATCACTTTGTTCCTTGGACCACACGATGATGAAGAAGTGCTGTAGAAGAAGGAGAAGAAGCTTCAAAGATTGCAGGAGGGATTGAGCTCTCGTTGCCAAAGTTGTCAATCAACACTCTCAGTATATGCTCTCTTTCTGGTCTCATCTGATTCCGATATCTTTTCTCTCCTGATCTTGACCTTGCCCTCTGTCTCTGACCTCTACCGACCTTTTTTTCTCCTCAGCCCTCTGTGGCAAGAAGTCTTTATTTATAGAGTTCGATCACAGTAACTGACCAGTCGGCATAGAAACCGAACAGCGGAGAGAGTTGCACCTTTTATGCGGCGGTTATAATAACTGCTACCCATGTCTGAATGATCTCCTGAATCTGCGTGTGATGCGTGTCCTATTATAAGATAACGCATATAATCACTCATCGAAGATCACGGCATGCAAGCCACGTAGGTAACTCCCCTCGCGTAGAGAAGGTTGGCATAAAAGCCAAATAACTGTCTCATTGGCGTAAAAGCCAAATAGTTATCTTGTTGGCGTAAAAGCCAAATAGCTGTCCTGTTGGCATAAAAGCCAAGTAGCTGTCTTATTGGCGTAAAAGCTAAGTAGCTGTCTTGTTGGCATAAAAGCCAAGTAGCTATCTTGTTGGCGTAAAAGCCAAGTAGCTACGTAAAGCTTGATGCTTCATAGGTAGGTAACCAGCGTAAGCTAGCCGATTATCCTTCTTGACTGAGGTCTTGAGCGTATTCTGGGCCAAATAGCCTTATCACGTACCTTTGCAAATATAGCCTGAGTTGGCGTATTTCGAGGAGATAGCATACGGCGTACTCCTATAGCTGAAAATAGTCTGGTTGGCGTATTTCGAGGAGATAGCATACGGCGTGCTCCTATAATTGAAAATAGCCTGGTTGGCGTAATATGCAGGGATGGTGATGTGAGCGTATTAGCCCTAATTTTAGCACTCCCAGTCATTAAAAGTAGAACCAAATCTCGTACATTAAATATAGAGATCTTTCCTCGACGTGCCTCGAGTTTTGTACGAAGAACAGCTTTTGACGTGGTATCTAATTTTGTCTCATCTTGAGCGTAAACTCATCTCTGCCTGTGTAGAATAGGCAGTGTATTCCTTGAATGCGTAAAAATGACTTATATCAAGGATTATGCTACTAAACGACAGTTCGGGTCTCTGTACAGAATCATCATTACAGTCGTCCTCTCGATTGTCGTGCAGTACTCTTTATCAGGAGTCAGGTTCACTGCTTCGTCTGATAGGTTCATTCGAAGAATATGAAGAGTTCCTCGTACAACTTTCTGCTGCATTAAAAGCAGACATATTTTAAGCTGAAGTGGCGATGTAGCAACCTTTTTACGCCCAAGCAGTCTGGAAGTACTACTTTACGCGGGTTATTTTGGAGCTCTGTTTTATGCTGAATAACGTTGAAGCTCTGTTGTACGCCAATGGCTCTAAAGTCATATCTTACGCCACGCAGTGCTGAAGCTCTGTTTTACGTGGGCTTCATGTTTGTTAGAGATTTTACGCGTATAATTTTCCAGCATATTTTTATGCTTCTACAAGACCCCTTCAAAGTTTTCAAATTTCTCGTAATTTGAAACACTTTGAATAAAGCATGAAACGGTCAAATTTGACTCGTTCTGCGAAGCTAATTTCTCGACAAATTTTTAGAAATTAGTTGGGATTTGTTATGTTCTCTTCTGCCTATATAAAGGCAAGTGAGTGAACCTGTCTTTCCATACTTCCTTCACCAAAAGAGATGGTTGCCGAGATCCTTTGGACTGACATGAGAAAGAAGAAGATCATGTTCTTCCAGCATGAAAGGAGCCGTAAAAGGAAGTATCTTCGAGCAAATATCCTCTGCAATGATGGATCATGGAAGGATATCATAGCTTCCTTTACTCGGGATGATCAGCAATTTCATATGGTGATTTGTCCAGGAGAGAGGAAGGGTTGCATTAGACCACACAGCTTGCTAGCTGTATTTTCTCCCATTATGGCGCTGGGCGAAGGTAGGCAGTTTTGGCCCTGTCTTTCAGTATTGTGTTGGGTCTGAATCCCTAACACAATTCTAGGGCGTGTCTGCCATGGCGTATGGAGGGTGGGCTTGAATAATGCAGGCCCAGTTTTGTATCCTCCCGCCATTAATCATTTTCTTGTTCATCGGCCACAGAAGCAAATGAAGTGCCATAGAAGAAGAAAAAGATCTACACCAATATGAGAATCTGGCACAACAGATTTTCGATGTGATCTTAAATGAAAATGAGAAACCCTTTGTAGAAAAAGAATTTCCATCATATGTAATCATGAAGATGAAAAACCCTTTGTAAACTGGATTTTCATCATATGTAATCATGATTAATAGACTTGTCTTCTTTTACGCATAGCTGATTTGCCATATTTGCTGTAAGAAAGTCTGATAATGTGCAGCTTCGATATGTCTGAATAATTTTACGCTGACTTTGATAAACAATTATCCGATCACGTCCCAACTTTTACGCGTAACAGAAGATGCGTAAAAAGCTTCTTAGCATTTAGTTGTCTTGAAGATCCCAATTGTCATGCTATTTTTGGATGAGGAGTCGCATAAAAATTCTGAACTGTCACTTCTCTGATACGAAGAATTTTTGTTCAGACCATCATCTTCAAGAATGGTTTTTCCAAAAATCTCTTGAAATAGGGCAAAAAATGACCGTCAACAGGCCATACTTAAACTTTTGATGAAAAAGATTCTGGCTAGACTTCAAATGAACTTCCAATGGCCCAAGAAGATGAGTCATCTTCAATGCTGACCTCTGTGTATTTCAAGCACTTGGAATATTTTATAGCCAAAAAGGAGCATTTTTTGCGTAAACCCTTGTAATTGGCCATCTATAGCTTATGAGCGTAGATTCGTAGATTTGTAGCCTCTGAGCGAAAAAGCTTCTGAGCGTAAAATCGTAGATTTGTAGCCTCTGAGCATAAAAGCTTCTGAGCGTAAAACCGTAGATTTGTAGCCTCTGAGCGTAACAGTTTCTGAGCGTAACCATAGATTTGTAGCCTCTGAGCGTAAAACCATAGATTTGTAGCCTCTGAGCGTAAAAGCTTATGAGCGTAAAATCATAGATCTGCTCTGCGTGTAAAATTTGGATCCACTGACTGTCCGTCTTCTTTTTCAAATAATAGGCTGACGTGGTCCCAAATCATAACCGACTATTAAATATCGGATTTGGTTAGGGATTCGAAGAGTTATGCGAACTCTATAAATAGTCCAAGGTCTTGAGAGAGAAACCCTTTATCTGTCTTTCCAAAACCCTTGCTTTCCAAAAACCCTTCTTCTTTGTCTCTTTCCTGAGAACTCAGATTCGCCATAGCACCAAAATAGGCTTTCACTGCTAAGGAAAAGAAGGTCGCTTTCTCATCTCGCTCCACTACTCAAGCACGAGCAACCCCCATTAGGCTGAGTGAGTCCCGATCTGAACGCAGTGCTCCACCGTCGAGCTGTGCTCCGTACATTACAGGTAGAGATTTCGAGAAGAAACAAAGAACCCTCCGCACACATTGTATGTGTATGTGAAACACTACGCCCACATTTCTAATGTGTCAGCGTAAAAACTCCATCTTTTCGCAGTCTGGCATAAAAACTCAGACTGTCAAAATTTGGCATATACTATAAACTTTGAGTTTTACGCACTGGATGTAAATTTTGGCATAAAAAACTCAAATTTTGGCAGTCTGGCATAAAATGCTCAGAGTGTTAGATTTTGGCTTATACTGCCAACCTTGAGTTTTATGCATCAGAAATAGGTTCCAGCGTAAGACTCAAGTTTTTACAGTCTTGGCGTAAAAGCTCAGACTGTTAATCTTTGGCGTAAACTGCAAGAGTGTAGCGTCTAGCATAAAAATTGACTTATTTTCTTGTAATTTGTAGTGGACTTGCAGATCCCTCCTTTGGCTGAAGTGATGGGCTCTGCTGCCGGGTTGCTGAACTCGAACTATTTGGAGGACTTGTCTCATGTGACATTCCCTATTTCTGGAACCAATTATCCTCAAGAAAGGGGAACCCTTATCTCGTCCCAAGGAGAACGCATGCTGCTGAGTATGATCAGTGAGGAGCCCCTAACATACATAGATGTAACTGAATATAAGAAACCAGGTTTCTTATTCCGGGATGTTATCGACAAACAATCCCAGACTAAGCCTAAGAAGGAGGACTGGGTGTTTACTGCTGAGGGAACGGTCATGTATCTGCCCAGGATGCCCAGAGATTACCCTATCTTGGCATTCTTCTCTTTAGGAGATTACTGTCGGGTAGCGTCCCGAGTGAGGATACTTCACTGATCCAGCCGGTTCAAATATCGACCTTCTGTAATGACTTTATGGGGCAGGGAGGTACCCCAAGGTCAACCCTCAGACCAGTGGATGGCTTAGCTCGAGGAATCTTTGATGGACCAGTTTAATTGCCTGGGCCCTGAAGCACTTCCAGGTGGAGCTGGAAAGTATTGGGTTGTTCGCGGTTGTGAGTGCCACAAGTGTTGGGCTGTCTATCAATCCCAACTTGTTTTTAGACTTGATGGAGCAATACAATTCGCTTACCGGGACTTTTGCCACTCCGCTAGGTGAGTTGGACTTGGCCCTTCATGAGATGGCAGAGATTTTAAAGCTGCCAATGGGGGACACTCCTTATGAAGAGTACGTTCCCACAAACAGGGAGCTGAGGGATACAAACCCTCGGGCAGTGGCAGTGTACTAGGAGCTGATGAGCTAATATCTTGCCTGCACCACCTTCTACAAGGAGCCTTCTGATTTGGCTTATATCAACAAGTGGGCCTCCTACCTCTTCTTCCATCAGGCCATAAATGCTAAGCCGGATAAGGTTGTAGATAGCAGAGACAAGCCCTTGAACCTTCTGAGCATGCTCAGTGCCAACACGGTCGATGACCTCATTGAAGACATAGGGGCTTCAGATTGTACTCTCGATGAAGAGATAGGAGGTTATCCTTCAGGCACTAAAGCCTTCAGTTACATGAGGCATTATCGCAAGCCTCTGTCAAGGAAAGCCCAACTGGCTGGCTTCCTCTCTGTCTGGCTACGCCGATGGGTAGTGCCTGGCATCGCATCTGCGGATCGCATCCATCGCAACACCTTATGGCTCGCAGTGCATTTGGCGTTCAAAGCAAGACTGGGCCTGCTTCCTGCCATGGTATGTAGAATACAAGCTGGCCTGAGGGCACTTACTGATGGGCTGCTAGCTGATGATACGTAGCGTGAAGGATTTCCCAGGGTAGAATTACCATTCCTATACCTGATGGGATGGTTAATCCTTCACAACACCAGGGTGATGTCTTCCGGCTTTGCCAGCAATTCGAAAAATAACTTCTTGTTGAATTACAAGAATCCCCTTTGGAATGTGGCGACCGTCATAGATTGCCGGCGGACATTAAATTTTGTCCACGGCTGGAAGCTCTTCTGTATCGTTCCCCCCGTACATATCAATCAACAGGGGATAAAACTTAAGGATGCGGGTCAAGGGAGGACTATTCTTTATCCCGAAGCCTTTTACTGGTTGGTCTGTATTAGACCTTCCCACTTGCTGTACAGAAGTGAGGACCACTGCTACTTGGAGCCTTATCTGCCCAGTCGGTTCGCCAGGCAATTTGGGTACGACCAGTTGCATATGGGGAATCCCATCACCAGCTTCAAGTCCAAAGGTGGACTTATTGATAGAGCCAGAGGATGGCAAAATTTTATCACAGGTTGTACTGGTGCAACTTTTGCTGTGCCCGCGACTTCTGTCTCCACGGAGTTGCGTATTCTTCACTCGTACGCGCAGTTCTATGCGTCCATCAATACCTTCCATCGTGATTTTGATGTGCATGGAAGTTTCAGGATACCCTCCCATAGGTCCACTAGAAGAGAGGAGATTCCATCCGTCTCCTCTGATGAAAGTGAAGATACTACTGGGGCAGACGAGTTCTTGTTGATAATACCGAGAGGCGTAATAGCTCCACCAGCAGAGCCTCTCGTTATCCCCAATAAACGGAAGGCTTCCACTCTGAAAGAGCCTCCCCCCCGCAAGAACAAGACTGTCAGAGGTCCAAAAAGGGCTTCCACTAAGGGGGCTTCTAGGAGTGAGCCTGTCGTTTCCCCTGTTGGGGATGATTCTTTGATTAGAGGTCCTTCGCCTTTTAGAGAGAGAACCTCCACAGTTCCGGCTGGCAATGCTGGAGATTCTTTGCTCACGATTGCTGCTGCTTCTACTGCTACTGGTAGTGCTACGAGATCGCCTTCGAGACCAAGCATATTAAGAATATCTTTATCCAGACAAATAATGGGAATAATCCCTCCTTCGTCTGTAAGTATTTCCAGCGAGATTCTACCCGATGAACCTCGAGTTGATCTTGGTGACGACTGGGACAACTATCCTCCAACGTCAGTTGGTGCACCCTCTTCTCCAGGTATGACAGCTCGCTTAGCATCATTAAGAAATAATTTAGCTGTACAGGCTGCAGATGCAACATACATACCATCGGCCATGGGTAAATATTGTCTTTACGCTTCTTTCAGGAAAATTAACATCAAATTGATATTAATTTTCTCTTGTCTACTTTTCAGGCGAAGACATCTCTGGGGAGGGCGGAGTTAACGCAACCTCTGACTTTGTTGCGGATCCGACTGATGAAACAACGGTGTTCGACATTGAAGAGGCATGCTTTGAAGCTGCCAATCTTTCATCCGTAACGTTCTCAGGTGTCATCCCGCCAGTAGCAGTCCAAATAACATCGGAGGAGGATGAGCCCATCATCACGACTGTGCCTCCTTCGTTGAGTATGCCAACAGCTTCAACCGTTGCTGGTGTTCTTTTTTTTGTCGTGCCATCTGTAGAGGCAACGACTATGGCAACATCCTCCGTGGTCATCCCCGAAAGGGGATTTATCGGCATTGTAGCCACTCCCAGCGTATATCCGATCTTTGATATGCTAGTTGAACAATATACTAGCATATTCTACCGTACTTTGAAGGAGTAAATATCCATGATGCTGGAGAAGAACCTAGGCTTTGATGCTCTAAAGACATCCTCCCAGCTTACGATAGCGCCGATTAAAAATTTCAACAACGCTGAAAGAGCTGATGCGCTAGAGCAAATAGTTAATGGTTTAGAATAACCCATTAACGAATATTTGCAACTATCTCGAGACAGCATTCACGATATGGTTCAGGCTAAGTATGACTCCTTGACTGCAAAACTTGCTGAGCAGATGGAATCTCTGAACAAATCCATCCAGGAACAGCAGCACGAGATGGATGAAGAGCAGGCTGTCTTGGTGGAGGTTATTCCTCAGCTAGCGAAGTGCGAGGCCGAATGTGAGGGCAATAAAGTGAGGGTCCGAGAATTGGAAGCTGAACTCGTTCAGGCAAGGGAGCAGGCTCTCAAGACGTCGGTAGCTCGAGATGTACTAAAGGGCCAAATGGATATAGCTCAGCAGAACTTGGCACATACGGGTGTCACCTGCGCCGGTTTTGTTAATGCTAGGTCCGAACTATCTCGCTTGAGCGATGATGAGGCATGACTGGAATGGGCTTGCACTAACATTTTGAACTCCAGGAATGAGAGTGTAAACTCCCTCACCCAAAATAGGTATTTGTGTATATTTTATATTATTATATTTATTATAGATGTTGAATTTATTTAGAGTATTATCTTAATTAATTAGAAAATAATTTTTTTAGTATATTTACTTATATAAATATTTATTTAGAATTATTTTTAGGCTATTTTAGATTATTGGAATTTTTCCATAATTTTTAGTTAATTAAAAACTAGTAACACTAATTTTTGAGGATTTTAAAGAATTTATTTTATGTTCAAACTTAATTAAAAATATCCCAAAATTTATTTTTAGGTTCTAAATAATAAAATTTATTTTTTAGAATTTTTTGGGAATTTTTCAATTATTTTTAGCATTTATTTCGAGTTAATTATGAAAAACTGAATTAAAAACTAATTTCTGAAAAAGAAAACCCAAAAAGTAATTAATTCTGCCCAGTCAGCAAACAGGGGGCCCACCTGTCATCCTCCAGCAGTGAACAGTTCCGGTCCCACCTGTCAGTGACCGCTGAGTGGGTGCGAGCCGAGCCGAGCCGACCTCGAGCCGAGCCGAGACCGAGTTCGACTCGGACTCAGCTGAGCCGAGCCGCATTGAACTGCGACCGTTCGATCTGGGCGGGGCTGCACGGATGGCTGCCACGTGGCGTGCTATGAGCCGCGGCTGCACTTTCTCTCTCCTATATATATATATAATAGTTTAGATATTAATTTCTAGGGTTTTTCTTCAGCCGATTTTTGGAGAATTGTCATCTAGGGTTCCTTCATCTTCCAGAAGCCATTGCGCCTAGCTCCGGACTCCAAACGAGGCCTAGTTTTTTTTGTTAGAACGATAATGAGGTTAGATTTCTGATTATATAAATTGTTTTTCTAAATTATTAGTATTAAATTCTGGAAAATTCGTAGAGCACAGCATATCCGAAAATAGATGTATTTTGATGTTTTCATAATTTCGGGAGAACCCGGAATCAGAATCACGAACCGTTTAAAGTTTCGGAAAGCTAATGTCGAGATCATCGACATATATTTTTTCCAGAATTTAATTCGAAGTATTTACATACTGTTAATTCTGTAGAACTTCTAGGTTAGAATTTAACCATCGGTGCACAATACAAAATTTGTATGTGCCATAATTCCCAAACGAATTTGAATTCGGACGAGCCGTAAATTCCAGCATGTTTTTGACACTGAAATCTACAGGAAATCATGCATGAAAATTGAGTTTGTGTCGGTTGACTTTTCGGTCAACAGATCGCCTCGATTTGCGTGCCATGAGTCTCGAGTTGATAAAATTCAGTTTCTTTCGACAAAATTTAGGAATTAACATAAAAATCAGAATAATAAGATTAAAATAGGATTTTAGAGTAATTATTCCAGAATTAAATAAATTAAAATAAATTTTCTTTTGACATGATAAATTTGTAATACATAGGCTATTTGGACTGTGACTTGGACTCTGATTCATACCAGCAGCAGGACCCCAGGCAAGATACCTTGCCAAATTGTTTACAGTACTTTGCATGCTATTTATATTTCTTTTTATTTATTTTATTTCTGTATAGTTCTTGTATGTGTAGTTTTTCTCCAGTCATTACTATGTATTAGATATGTTGACACACACATGGCACCTAGTATCATGGGAGGACAATCATTAGGCGTATGGGATTTTAACCACTCTGGTAAACCGTAGTATATAGTTCGCACTACGGGCGTGTGTCGCGCTGGTCGCTACCCCAGAGGTATGTCGATTTCTGTAGAGTCGCGCTGGTCGCTACCCTAGAGGTATGTCGATTTCTGATGTTCTAGACGGGTGTGTGAGTTGTGAGGCTTAGATCGAGTAGACTACGCTTGCCCATACGTCGAAAAGTTGTCCTCATTTGCATTCATATAGATTGTCTTGTACAGCGTACTTATTTATTTTCAAATTATATGCATGTTTACTATATTCAAGTTGGCTCGTATTTTCTGTATCTTGTTACGTCCCTCTGAGGACCTGGTCCGCTGCCAGGTGTATCTGTTCTTGAGTATTTGCAGGAGCGCAGATTTGGATGGTTGTATATGCTTAGTGGATGTCTTCTCTTCGAGCCGTGATCGATAGCTGGTATACTTATATTGGGTTTGATTGTGTTGTACTTATATTGTATTTACCTTTCCTATTCGAGTTGGTAGTGGATTTGTTTCCATCCAACTATCATCCTAGATACTTTTTATTGAGATCTAGTTTCATCGATACTGTTTATTTATTTCTATATGATTTTGGTGGATGAGATTTAGATTTTACCCTGTGACTTGTATTACAGTTATACCACTTGTGGATTTGATATTCATATTACAGCGTACGTGTGGATTTGGTTTCCATATATTGGAGTTGCCATATCCATGCGGCTGGCATGCTTACGTGTCCTAGTCCATATATTGGAGTCACCCGCGTCGGTTTTGTTAATGCTCGGTCCGAACTATCTCGCTTGAGCGATGATGAGGCATGACTGGAATGGGCTTGCACTAACATTTTGAACTCCAGGAATGAGAGGATGGCTGCTTTGGTGCAACAAATTCACGATTTAACTGCTCCTCTCCAATGATGTACTTTTTGCTTCTTTTGTAATTTACTTTTCCCGGAGATAATAAAGAGGCTTCTTCTGACTTTGTGGACCCATCACTTTTGAATATAAATGATAGGCTAGGATGAAAGTGATATCAGAGGTAATATGGACGTAATATATTTTCAGTAAGTTTCAGCTGGATATATCTATTCAGAGGTTATATGGACATGATAGAATATGATCAAACTAAATTTGTATACAAAATACTATCAAAGGTAATATGTACGTGATAGATTTTGATGTTCCAAATTAGTTAAACATATCTATTCAGAGGTCATAAGAATATGATATAATATGATCCAACCACTCTTTGTACGTAGTATCGTCAGAATGAGATCTTCACCATACTCCATTTAAACAAGGGTGATTAAGCGTAGTACTTTTTCAGGAATTTGCCGTTGATAGGAGCCATTATCAGATCTCCATTAGGCTTGGCTAATCTGTAAGAGCCGTTTGAAAATGTCATTTTAATCATATAAGGGCCCTCCCATTTGGGCTAGAATTTACCCTTACTTTTGTGCGTGATGATCATTGGCCACTTCACCGCTAAAACTAGCTCACCAACTTTGAACATCTTTCCTTCACTTTTTGATTAAAAGCTCTAGAGATGCGTGCCTGGTAGAACGCAATGCACTATTGAGGTTGAAGGCATTTCTCGTCTAATCCTTCTAGCTCTTGAAGCCTTAATCGATCATTATTTTCTCGAGTCAACTCATTAGCCGTTGCTATTCTGAGTGATAGAATTTGGATTTCAATGGGGAGAACTGTTTCACACCCGTAGACTAATGAGAATGGGGTACAACCTGTTGGTGTTCGTACCGTTGTGCGGTATGCCCAGAGGCATTCTCCCAGCTTCTCATTCCAATCTCTTTTGTTCGAAGAGACAAACTTCTTCAAGATGATTTTGTTGAAGGCTTCCGCCAAACCATTAGCAGCAGGATTATATGTCGTTGAGGCCATATTTTGTATTCGATTCTTATCACAAAATTGGTGAAATGCTTGATTGATGAATTGAGGCCCGTTGTCATGAATTATCCTTCGGGGTATCCCAAAGCGATAAATTACATGGTGCTTGATAAAGATGATCACGTTGGATGTCTTTACCTCAGCAAGGGGGATCGCCTCCGCCCATTTAGATAAATAATCGGTGATAGCCAATATGAACCGATGTCCTCTAGAAGATGACAGGTGAATAGGACCAATGATATCCATATCCCATGCTTCAAAAGGCCATGATGCAATGGTAGGATGTAAATACTCTGAAGGCTGATGTATAAAATCTGCATGAACCTGACAGGCTTTGCATTATCTTGTATATTTTATTGCATCTACAATCATAATAGGCCAGTAGTAGCCCATCCTTCTGATACAATCCTATAATTTAGGACCGGGTTGATGTGCTCCACATATACCGTCATGAGCTTCACTGATAACCCGCTTTGCATCATCATCGGAGAGACATCATAGCAGTAGTCCATCGTATGTTCGACGATATAGACTTTGTGAAGGAGCATCAAAATAGAAGCGTAATGATCGTCTTTTGATAGACACAGCTTCTTTAGGATCCTCTGGTAAGATTCCATATGACACGAAGTCTATAAAGGGACTTCTCCAGTCTCTCTTAGGAGGAACCGTGTTTACAGCGTAGTTGCGTTCTATATAAAAATTATTTTTTTCCACAGAATAGATCTCTGTTGAGAAGGATCACCAAATTCTGTCTTCTTATAGGAATATCTAGATCTGCAGCTAGACTGGCCAGAGCATCAGCTTTCAAATTTTGAGATCGAGGCACATGTTCTAGGAAAAATCCTTTAAAAGACATGGCTATCTCGGTCATTGCTTGGTGATAAGGAATGAAGTCTGGATTGCGGACTTCATATATTCCTCTGACCTGATTGAAGATCAGCTGAGAATCACCAAAAGCTTCTAGATATTCAACGCCCAATTCTTTAGCGACTTGAAGTCCGATTAGTAGAGCATTATACTTTGCCACATTATTAGAGCAGGGTTCGCTAAGGAAATATGCTCGATAGGTGACGAGTTTATCAGGAGTCACCAGAACAATTCCTACTCCTGAAATTACGTTTCCCTTAGGACCAGTCCTGGAGGCACCATTAAAGAATAGCTGCTATGTATCACCTTCCATTACAGAATTACATTCTGCAGCTTCGTCGGGGATGTCCTCGTATAATTTGGAGGTTTTTGAAATTAGATGAGCAGCTAAGAAATCAGCCAAGGCTTGACCTTTTATGGACTTCTGCGGGACGTACACCATATCATACAGTGTCAATAGCATCGCCCAAGTCACGAGTCTGGAATTAAGAACACTTGGCTTATTCATCAATACCCGAAGATGATTGATTCTGGAGATGATATGAATAGTTTGGCCCGTGACATAATATCGCATCTTCTGAATGGCAAACATTAGGGCCAAGCATTCTTTTTCTACTGGATTGTACCGATGTTCAGCTCCGACCATCATCCTGCTTAGATAGTAGATAGCCTGTTCATGACCCTCATTGTTCTTCTGTGCGAGGAGAGCTCCTAAAGAATGATCCATTGCTCGAAGATACAACAAAAATGGTCTTCCTATGATGGAAGGCACCAGAACTGGAGGATTAGTGAGATAGGATTTGATATCATTAAACGCTTGCTAACAGGCTTTGTCCCATACGAATGATACACGTTTCTTCATCAGGTGAGAAAAAGGTTGACATCTCCCAGAAAGGTTGGATATGAATCTCCTGATATAAGCTACACGACCTTGAAATTCCCTGAGTTCTCTCAGATTATGGGACGGTCGCATTTCTAGGATAGATTTTACTTTATCAGGGTCAACTTGAATGCCTTTAGCGGTAATTATAAATCCCAAGAATTTGCTACTGGATACACCGAGAAAGAACTTTGTAGGGTTTATTTTGAGTTAATGTTGGCTCATCAACTCGAACACTGTCTTCAAGTCTTGGATGTGACTATCCCTGAGGCAGCTTTTGACAGTAATGTCATCTACGTAACATTCTACCATTTTACGTAGATGCTCATGGAATATGTTACTCATAGCTCGCTGATATGTAGCCCCGGCATTCTTTAATCCAAAAGGCATGACTGTATTGCAATATATCACTAGTGGTGTACGGAAGGCAGTATGCTTCTCATCTTCAGGATCCATCTTAATCTAATTGTATCATGAAAATTCGTCCATGAAAGACATGTGCTCAAAACTGCACGTATTGTCGATTATGACGTCTGTGATGGGAAGAGGGAACTCATCCTTGGGGCAGGCCGTATTTAGATCTCGGAAGTCGATACAAATCCAAACTTTCTTGCTTTTCTTTATGACCGGGATAACATTGGTGACCCAATCAAGATATTGTTCTTCCCGGATAAACCCGCAGTCTACCAATTTCTTGATTTCAGCTTCAATGGCATCCATCATATCTGGGAGAAACCGGCGTTGGTGTTGCTTTACAGGCTTTGAATTGGACAGTATGTTGAGTTTATGGGTAGCCACTTTTGGATCAAGACCTGGCATATCCTCATAATCCACGCAAAGACGTTGATATATTCTTTTATCAGCTGGATTATCTCTTCCTTTTCTTCTTCGGAAAGATTGTTACTGATAAATATCGGCTTTGGTAAAAATTCATCCCCAACATCGACTTGGATAACTTTATCTTCCATGGGTGGTTCTCTCTGCTCGAACCGAAGTTTCCATCGTGTATCCATTTGCTGTGCTCAGGAGTCATTTTTAAATGATTCAAATTCTTGTTTCTCTGCTTCAAGAGAATTTGATAATACCGTATTTACTGACAATGCTCGTTCGAGATCATCATATGAGTCAGAGGATGATGAACCATCCTGGGAAGAGGAAAATGTATCCTTATTTGACTCAGAAGTTGCAAGAGACGTAGTATACTCTAACCCGAAGTGAGTTCATTGACAGTAGGGATCATCATGCAACGACATTCGCCTACCTTTCCAATAATTGAGGCCTGGCTCCGACTTTAAGTCATAACCCATGCTTTGCATAATCTTTAAAGCTTGTGGGCTATATCTGTGAACCTGTATTTTCCCAGCATCGGACTCGTAAGAATCTTCTTGTACAATCGGTCTGTTCCGCATGCGACCGAAGACTATTGGATGCTGATTATTGCGAGTAGACGGGATAATAAAGATAGAATCTTCATGTGGCCCATATGCCATGATGATATTAGATGTTGATGCTACTTCCCACATATACGGTTGATAGTAGTCTATAGCTTCCAAGAATTTTTGTGCTATAAGCTCTATATCGTTATGAGGGGAGTATTCCTGATTTGGAAATTGAGCGTCAGAATACTAGAAAAGAGAATCTTTATTATCGTCAGAAATTACGTTTCTGGTTGTATTTACATCAGTCGGCTGCGTGCTGCGCCTAAGGTTGATGACCAAAGGTGGAGGCTTCTGGTTCAGAGTGTACACTAGGGGATCACTTCCTCCTCCTGATTTGGTTTTGTTCAAGTGGATAGCCATGGATTCCATGACTTTCGGACCGGTAGTCCGCCCTTTCACCTGGATTGACAGAGGTTGCTTAGCAGATGGTTCTTTTGACTCCTTGTGGGATTCTTCCTCTGTCTTGCCTGACACCTCCTTCATGTAGTCTTGGGTGTACAACATGGCATCGAAATAATAGGACTCAACTCCTTTGAACGGGTTAAGGTCCGCAAACTCTGTTTTTACTGTCCCTTGGACGTCTACATATTTGAAGTATTGATGTAGAGTTGAAGGAATAATGTTGTGATCGTGGATCCATGGTCTGCCCAACAGAATATTGTAGGACCCCTCCGAATTAATGACGTAGCATGTAGCCACTGATCTAAGGTTCCCAATCTGGATCCTCAGACGAATCTTCCCCAACGGCTTGCTTTTTCTGGAGTTGAAGTCCACGATTGTAGTGGTGGTGTAAGCCAGTTCGCTTATAAGAATTCTCAACGGTCTGAGCAGACTATGAGGGATAATGCTAATCGACGATCCCGAATCTATGTGGATTCGATCTACCTCCATGGAGCCGACGTATCCGGTGTAATAAAGAGGCCTGTCATGCTTGTTATGTTTCAACGGCATATCCTCTTGAGTGAAAGTGATGCTAGGGACCACTTCCATCACACTATGGCATTGGGGACATGCCACAGGCTCTTTATCGGGGGACTTGAGCTGAGTCAATCATACATCCGCCTGCATTAAATCTTCACTCAAGGCTTGACAAGTGTCTTTGGAAAGCCTGAGTAGCTCGAAAATGGACAATCTGGCTGGAGTATTAGCCAATTGGGCCAAGATGTTGAAGTTATATGGTTTCTCTAAACCTTTGTTTTGAATATTCTTTAAAGGTTTATCAAAAAAAACTTCTTTTTGCTTGCTCTTGTCCGCCGAAGTTGGTCTTGAAGGACCTGCCTCTAGTATTACAGGTTCGAGCTCTGGAGGTTTGGCAGCCGAGGTATCTGCTGTTGCTTCTTCCTAATTTTCTCCATAGTCCTTAAGGTAGTCTTTCCCTGAACGGGTTCCGGTAGCCAAAGCCTCTTCTTCTGATGTGGGGGATATTGCAACCATATGGCATAGTTTATATCTTAAGTTCTTTTTAGATTTAGCCTTAGCAGCTTGAGTCTCTTTCTCAATCTCTGACACCAGATCAGGATGAACCCACATAATCTCACCACGCTGGGTAGTTAGGGGTACCAGGTCATGATTTTGACCCCTGGTCGGAGGTAGATTAATAATGTTCATCATCGTCCATGGAATAGGTACTACACCATCTGGGACTTCTTGAGGGGGCAGATTGCCGAATTGAGAGAGATCATGTTGGCGGTGACCGTCTTCTCGCTATTACGCAGAGTGATAGCCTTGGCGTCGATGAACTCCTGGATTTTCCTTTTTAGTACATAACATGCCTTCGTGGGATGATGTATGTACCTGTGGAAAATATAGTACTTAGGGTTATTGGTACTGCCGACTTCATTAGGCCGCTTTACCTCGGGGAGGGTGAGCTTGCCACTTTTGACTAGACAATCGAATATGCTCGGAATATCGTCATCGTCAAAAAATATTCTTCTTTAGGCCTGGAAGTCCCAGGATTCGTCTGCGTAGTCCCTGGAGTATGTTGCCTGGACGTGTTGATCGCCAGAGCTTCCTTTCCTTTGGAACCACGAGGATGGTCGCTATTAGAGGATGACCGCTTCCCTCTATCAGAGGTAAAGATCATGATTCCATTATCACGCACCTTCCGACTGTTATCTTCAACGGCTACCACTGAGATGATAAACGAGGGCAAATTATGGAACTGATATGGTCTTGTGAACACTGAGATCAGTGTGAGAAGGTTCTTCCTGCAAATGTCCACAAAGGCTGAATCTAAAACTCCGGGAGGCATCTTCAAAGTGGCCTGACGAAAATGTTCAATGAAAGTACAAACGTTCTCTTTCTTCTTCTGTTTCACTTCGATGAGCGAGGATATAGACATGTCCATCCCTCTTTCATAGAATCGAGCAAAGAACAGAGTCTTAAAATCTTCAAAAGAAGTAATACAGTAGTCCGCAAGACTACGGCACCACTGGTAGGCCACTCCAGACAGACAGCCCTTAAATACTTGAGTGAGAAGGGCGTCATTCCCTTGCAACAACACCGTCATCATGCTGAAGTAGTTCATGTACTTGCTTGGTGACGTCTTTCCCTCAAACAAAATCATAGCCTGTGGTTTGTATTTTGGCGGGAAAGGGATCTCGTTCCAGATAGCTGGGTAAGGCTGGTTGATACCCAACTTCTTGAGCTGATCCTTATGCTTTAAGGTATCAAATTGGGCTTTTAATTTGTCACTACCTAATTCTAGAAAATAGGATTTTATTTTTTATTTTTATTTGGTAAATTGTGTATTGTATTTAATTAATTATATTTATATTTATTTAGTGATTTTATTATTTTTTTAATGATTATTTTAGGGTTTTGGCTAGCCTGGACCCATGTCAGACCCTAGTGGACCCATGTCCGACCAAGCCAACACCCTTGTGAGGAATAGATTAGATAGATAGATAATAAGATAGATAGATTATTATATAGTTAGAATAGATAGTTATATAGATGGTTTAATAGATAGATAGATTAGTAGATTGATAGGTATTAGAGATTGTTAGATAGGTAGATTAATAGATAGATAGTTGGATAGATAGATAGATGATAGTTAGATGGTTAGATAGATACGTAGATAGATAGGTAATAGAGAAATAGATTGATAGAGAGATAGTTAGAATAATTAGATAGATTAAATAGATAGCTAGATAGATGGATAGATAATTAGATAGGTAGATAGCTAGTTAGATAAATAGGTAAATAGATTAGATACATAGATAGATAGATATATCTATGGATAGATAGGTAGTTAGCTATCTATATGTATAGATATAAATACCTATAGCTAGATAGATAGTTAGATATCTAAATATAGTTATATATATATATATATATATATATATATATATATATATATATATATATATATATATATATATGCGTAGGGTAAGGTAATGGGTATATATATATATATATATATATGTATATACATACTTAGATATATAAATATATGATAGATATATATATTTTCTAGCCTAGATTAATAACTAGGTGTATAATTATTAGCTAGATAGCTAGTTAGAGGGGTTTGAGAGCGGTATCTCAATACCTTGAGATACCGAGGTATCTCAATACCTTGAGATATCCAAGGTATTGAGTTTCGAGCGGGGTATTTGAGCATTAGCCTAGGAAATATTTTGGAATGATTTTTATATGTTTATGTATATATATTTACGCGTGCTAGCATAGGTTTTAGCGGGTTTAGGCGGGGTGCGTGGCCTAGGGCGAGGTATCGGATACCGAGGGTATCCCGGTATCTCGATTAGGCGAGTTTGTGAGTTTAGTAGCTTAATGAGCTCGGTTTGACCTAGAATTTTAGGGGCACCTTAGTTTGACCTAGGTTTGACCATAATTGTCCTCGTTGACCGTAAAAGTCAACGTTTGACCTAGTTTTGACCTAGAGTTGACTTTTTGGACCCTGGGTTGACTTTTTGACTCGAATTTTACCGGTTTGACCCGTTCGACCTAGAATAGCCCTAGAAGCCTATTTTTAATTATTTTATATCAGTTTAAATGCTTAAAACCCTGTTTAATTCTACTTTTTGCAATAGGTCCTTGCGACACCGGTCCGGATCTCGATCCTCATCAGTTGCTCAGGACATCAGGCGAGTACCTACCTCTGATAGTTTCCATTTCATGATAGCGTTTATATCACCTGTTCTAGAACTGTAATACTTGATTCTGACACATTGTTACACGAGCTGGTACTAGTGGATCCCGTCATGAGATGATATCCCTCTTACCGTGTTCAGCGGGTACTCTATCACGTGTATTTCATCATGTGCTTCGGGTATTGATTATCAGGTGCTATTATGTGCTTCTTGTGCTCTCGCCTTCATGTGCGCGAGCTATTATCATGTACGTAGCGTGTTGTGGTTGGATCCAATGGTATTAGTGGAGGAGGGGAGTAGGAGTTGGTTATGTGATCAAAGTCAAATATTATTCATGTGTATGTCGGTTATGTAACTCACGCATAACGGAGTTATCGTAGTATTTTTCATGTGCAACCTAAGTCGATCACATAACGAACTTGTGCTCAAGGCACTTAGCTAGTTTTCATGTATTCTCACCTGGAGTTACTTTTCTACTACTTGTATTGTTCTCTAGTTTACATTGCAACTACTTATTGTGCTCCAGCATATATTTATTTCCTGTGCATCTTGTATACTTTTCTATTGTTCGTCATATACACCTTACCATATATTTGGAGTTGCTTTCAGAGTTATGTACTTCGCTCCAGTCCTGACTGGGCATATTTTTTCTAGAGGATCCTGAGGACTATTGCCCGACGTTCTACGGGCCGGGTGTTGACGACTATTGTGACCCCGTGATCGAGGAGGAGTGCGCCGAGAAGACGCCTATAGCACCCTAGTTAGCTAAGTGGGTTTCCTGGGATGTTTCCAGTTGTTATTTTCTGGATGATTGTACTTATTCTTTTGTTGCTGTGATGTTGTAGCTATTATGGCCTTGGACTGTATTATTTTGGATTGTCTTGTTCTCTTGGTTCTGTTTCTTTGTTTATATCATATCGTGCTTATATTCTTCCTCTAGATTTTGTGATTGAGATTATTGATATATATATTGCATGGTTGCCCTCCTTTTGGAGAGGATTTTGATATATATATTGCGTGGTTGCCCTCCTTTTGGAGAGGTCATGCCAGATTTTTCTGTGAGATATAGATAGATATGGTTGACCTAGAACGGACCTTTACAGCGTTCTACCGCCGATTCTGCGGCGTAGGCTGGACGTACCCACGGCTCATGCCCGATTTTCTGGTGCGGGTCATGACACGTTTTTTCTGGCGGCCCCATGCAGGTCTAGTTTTTAGGTTTACCTGCAATAGGATATAGGATATAGGCTGAGAGAGAGTGTGCTCAATCACAACTAGGACCCTTCCTGATTTCTCTTGCTATCTTAATTTTTCTGAAATTGTTTTCTTTTGCGATATTACTGTCCTTCTTTGATGATATCGTATCTTGCACCGTATTGACTTCTTTTGATCTGTGTTCTTCTTGATTTTATTCCAGCACTTGCTTTATTTGATTCCGGTGCTTCCCATAGCTTTGTGTCTATATCTTTTGCTGTTAGACACCATCTTGTTGCTGAACCTTTAGCTAGACTCTGTAAGATCACGACCGGTGGTAGTATCATCCTAGTCAGTGATGTCTGTAGAGACCGGAGTGTTACCTTGGGAGGCCGGGAGTTGAGTGTGTGCCTACTCGTAATGCCACTTCCGACTACGATATTGTACTCGGGATGGATTGGTTGAGTATGCATTATGCTAGTATAGATTGTCGTGGAGGCAGAGTTTTGTTTAGTCCGTCAGGTGAGCCAGAGTTTCAGTTTGCCAGAGGAGCAGCGGAGCAGACCGAGGGAGTCTTCTGCGGAGCCCTGGTGGTAGAGCCGAGGTTGCTACATCCACTGATAGAGGAGTACATGAATGTCTTTCCAGAGGAGTTGCCAGGGTTACCTCCGGACAGAGATGTGGAGTTCTCTATAGACTTGGTGCCAGGCGCGGAGCCGATATCCTAGCACGTCTATAGAGTCAGCAACAGTGAGCTGATAGAGTTGAAGAAGCAAGTGAATGAGCTTCAGGAGAAGGGATTTATCAGATCTAGTTCTTCTACGTGGGGTGCTCCGGTACTTTTTGTGCCGAAGAAGGATGGGTCGATATGGATGTGTATCGACTACAGGGCTCTGAATAGCCTCACAATCAAGAACAAGTATCCGCTGCCGCGTATTGATGATCTTTTTAACCAGTTGAGCGGAGCGAGGGTATTTTCCAGGATTGATCTGAGGACAGGCTACCACCAGGTGAAGGTCAGGAAGGAGGATATTCCGAAAATAGCTTTTCGGACCAGATATGGACAATATGAGTTCTTGGTGATGCCGTTTGGGTTGACTAATGCCCCGGCAGTATTCATGAATCTGATGAACAAGGTGTTCCATCAGCATCTGGACAGGTTTGTGGTGGTGTTTATAGATGATATCTTGGTGTATTCGAAGACCCCAGAGGAGCACGAGGAGCATCTGAGGATAGTGTTAGAGACTCTCAGGAAGGAGAAGCTTTATGGAAAGCTCTTGAAGTGTGAGTTCTTCCTTGACAAGGTGGAATTCCTTGGTCATGTGGTGACTGGAGAGGGTATCTCGGTGGATCCGAGAAAGATCATGGCAGTTGAGGCATGGAGTGCTCCGAGTTCAGTAGCCGAGGTCAGGAGTTTCCTGGGGCTGGCAGGTTACTACAGAAGATTTGTTCAGGATTTTTTCCGGATTGCAGAGCCGTTGTCCAAGCTGACCCGGAAGGACGTGAAGTTTGTTTGGTCAGAGGAGTGCTAGGTTGCCTTTGATGAGCTGAAGAGGAGGTTGACGACAGCTCCAGTGTTGACGTTGCCATCAGGTTCTGGAGGATTCACTATCTATAGTGATGCATCGGGGAAGGGACTGGGTTGTGTGTTGCAGCAGAATGGAAGGGTGATTGCCTATGCTTCCAGGCAATTACGTCATCATGAGAAGAACTACCCTACCCACGATTTGGAGTTGGCAGCGGTCATCTTTGCTCTGAAGTTGTGGAAACACTATTTATACGGAGAGCGTGTGGAGATCTTCACAGACCACAAGAGCTTGAAGTATGTGTTTACCCAAAAAGAGCTGAACATGAGGCAGAGAAGATGGTTGGAGTTGATGAAAGACTTCGACATATCGTTGCAGTATCATCTAGGGAAGGCGAACGTAGTTGCGGATGCATTGAGCAGGTATCCGGTAGCTATGTGCCTGACTACAGATCGTTATCTTCTGGCAGATCTAGAGAGCTTGGGCATTGAGGTGATAGTGCCTGGAGTTGAGATGCAGATGTGGGGACTGCAGATTCAGTCAGAGTTGGTAGACCGGATCAGGGCTACACAGTTTGAGGATGAGTCCCTGAGGAGCATCAGGGCGCAGGTTCAGATGGGTTTGTCAGATGACTTCACCATTGCTGATGATGGTTCTTTGCGGCACGGTACCAGGTTGTGTGTGCCGAGTGGGTCGTTGCGCGAGGAGGTTCTCTAGGAGACGCATCGATCCCAGTATTCTATGCATCCAGGTGCCAACAAGATGTATAGAGATCTGAGACAGCATGTATGGTGGTACGGGATAAAGCGGGAGGTAGCGCGCTTCGTATCCCGATGCTTAGTGTACCAGCAGGTGAAGGCGGAGAGGCAGAGGCCAGGAGATTTACTCCAGCCGTTACCCATTCCGGAGTGGAAATGGAAGCATGTGACCATGGATTTTGTTTCTGGACTTCCCCGTTCTCCAGGCGGGAAGGATGCGACTTGGGTCATCGTGGATAGGTTGACCAAATCGGCCCACTTTCTACCATTCAAAGTGGGTACGTCTACAGAGAGACTAGCAGAGATATATGTGCACCAGATATTCAGACTGCATGGAGTTACAGTGAGCATAGTATCAGATCGGGACAGTCGCTTTACTTCGCATTTCTGGAGGAGCCTGCAGGCTAGCTTGGACACCCAGCTCAAGTTTAGTACTGCATATCACCCACAGACAGATGGTCAGTCAGAGAGGACCATACAGACGCTTGAGGACATGCTTCGCACTTGTGTTTTGGATTTCAGAGGCTCTTGGGAGGATCACTTGCACTTGGTAGAGTTTGCTTACAACAACAGCTACCAAGCTAGTATCGAGATGTCGCCTTTCGAGGCGTTGTATGGACGGAAGTGTCGCACTCCGTTATCATGGAATGATGTAGGCGAGAGAGCTTTGCTTGGACCGGAGATGGTGGTTGATGCAGCGGAGAAGGTCAAGCTTATTAGAGATAGACTTCGGGTGGCGCAGGACAGACAGCGGCATTGGGCCGATAGCCACCGGAGACCTTTGGAGTTCGAGGTATAGCTTAGAATCTAGATTTTGTTCTTGTGTTTGCTTGTGATTGCTTGTTTTAGACTAAGTACAGAGATCTTGTTTGTGCTAGGTTGGAGATCTGGTGTTCCTGAGGATTTCTCCGACGCGGGGCACTATTCGCTTCGGTGGAGGCGGGAAGCTTAGTCCACGTTTCGTTGGACCCTTCCGTATCCTTGAGAGGGTCGGCGCCGTGGGGTATAGGCTTGAGTTGCCGCCTACGCTGGAGGAAGTTCATGATGTGTTCCATTTGTCGCAGTTGAGACGGTACGTGGCGGATCCCAGTCACGTATTGGATCACTCGGAGATCGCGGTGGGCCCTACTCTTAGCTATCCAGAGCAGCCGGTGGAGATTCTGGATCGGCGGGAGAAGGTGTTGAGGAACCAGACTATTCCCTTGGTTCGCGTCGCGTGGAGGCACCACTCTCCAGGTGAGTCAACCTGGGAGAGGGAGGATGAAATGCGCAAGCGATACCCCTATCTCTTCGAGCCCTGAGGTATGGTTCTTTCCTTGCATTCCTGTCCTAGTTTCGTCTTTTAATTTCGAGGACGAAATTATTTTAAGGAGGGTAGACTTGTCACTACCCAATTCTAGAAAATAGGATTTTATTTTTTATTTTTATTTGGTAAATTATGTATTGTATTTAATTAATTATATTTATATTTATTTAGTGATTGTATTATTTTTTTAATGATTGTTTTAGGGTTTTGGCTAGCCTGGACCCATGTCAGACCCTAGTGGACCCATGTCCGACCAAGCCAACACCCTTATGAGGAATAGATTAAATAGATAGATAATAAGATAGATAGATTGTTATATAGTTAGAATAAATAGTTATATAGATGGTTTAATAGATAGATAGATTAGTAGATTGATAGGTATTAGAGATTGTTAGATAGGTAGATTAATAGATAGATAGTTGGATAGATAGATAGATGATAGTTAGATGGTTAGATAGATACGTAGATAGATAGGTAAAATAGATTGATAGAGAGATAGTTAGAATAATTAGATAGATTAAATAGATAGCTAGATAGATGGATAGATAATTAGATAGGTAGATAGCTAGTTAGATAAATAGGTAAATAGATTAGATACATAAATAGATATATCTACGGATAGATAGGTAGTTAGCTATCTATATGTATAGATATAAATACCTATAGCTAGATAGATAGTTAGATATCTAGATATAGTTATATATATATATATATATATATATATATATATATATATATATATATATATATATATATATATATATATATATATGCGTAGGGTAAGGTAATGGGTATTGGTATATGTGTGTGAATATATATATATATATATATAGGTATATACATACTTAGATATATAAATATATGATAGATATATATATTTCCTAGCCTAGATTAATAACTAGGTGTATAATTATTAGCTAGATAGCTAGTTAGAGGGATTTGAGAGCGGTATCTCAATACCTTGAGATACCGAGGTATCTCAATACCTTGAGATATCCAAGATATTGAGTTTCGAGCGGGGTATTTGAGCATTAGCCTAGGAAATATTTTGGAATGATTTTTATATGTTTATGTATATATATTTACGCGTGCTAGCATAGGTTTTAGCGGGTTTAGGCGGGGTGCGTGGCCTAGGGCGAGGTATCGGATACCGAGGGTATCCCGGTATCTCGATTAGGCGAGTTTGTGAGTTTAGTAGCTTAATGAGCTCGGTTTGACCTAGAATTTCAGGGGCACCTTAGTTTGACCTAGCTTTGACCATAATTGTCCTCGTTGACCATAAAAGTCAACGTTTGACCTAGTTTTGACCTAGAGTTAATTTTTTGGACCCCGGGTTGACTTTTTGATCCGAATTTTACCGGTTTGACCTGTTCGACCTAGAATAGCTTTAGAAGCCTGTTTTTAATTATTTTATATCAGTTTAAATGCTTAGAACCCTGTTTAATTCTGCTTTTCTCAATAGGTCCTTGCGACACCGGTCCGGATCTCGATCCTCATCAGTTGCTCAGGACATCAGGCGAGTACCTACCTCTGATAGTTTCTATTTCATGATAGCGTTTATATCACCTGTTCTAGAACTGTAATACTTGATTCTGACACATTGTTATACGAGCTGGTACTAGTGGATCCCGTCATGAGATGCTATCCCCCTTACCGTGTTCAGCGGGTACTCTATCACGTGTATTTCATTATGTGCTTTGGGTATTGATTATCATGTGCTATCATGTATTTCTTGTGCTCTCGCCTTCATGTACGCGAGCTATTATCATGTACGTAGAGTGTTGTGGTTGGATCCAATGGTATTAGTGGGGGAGGAGAGTAGGAGTTGGTTATGTGATCAAAGCCAAACAGTATTCATGTGTATGTCGGTTATGCAACTCACGCATAACGGAGTTATCGTAGTGTTTTTCATGTGCAACCTAAGCCGATCACATAACGAACTTGTGCTCAAGGCACTTAGCTAGTTTTCATGTATTCTCACCTGTAGTTACTTTTCCACTACTTGTATTGTTCTCCAATTTATATTGCAGCTACTTATTGTGCTCCAACATATATTTATTTCCTGTGCATCTTGTATACTTTTCTATTGCTCGTCATATACACCTTACCATGTATTTAGAGTTGATTTTAGAGTTATGTACTTCGCTCCAGTCCTGACTAGGCATATTTTTTCCAGAGGATCCTGAGGACTATTGCCCGACGTTCTACGGACCGGGTGTTGATGACTGTTGTGACCCCGTGATCGAGGAGGAGTGCGCCGAGGAGACGCCTATAGCACCCTAGTTTGCTAGGTGGGTTTCCTGGGATGTTTCCAGTTGTTATTTTCTGGATGATTGTACTTATTCTTTTGTTGCTGTGATGTTGTAGCTATTATGGCCTTGGACTGTATTATTTTGGATTGTCTTGTTCTCTTGGTTCTATTTCTTTATTTATATCATATCGTGCTTATATTCTTCCTCTAGATTTTGTGATTAAGATTATTGATATATATATTGCGTGGTTGCCCTCCTTTTGGAGAGGATTTTGACATATATATATATATTGCGTGGCTGTCCTCCTTTTGGAGAGGTCATGCCGGATTTTTCTGTGAGATATAGATAGATATGGTTGACCTAGAACGGACCTTTACAGCGTTCTACCGCCGATTCTGTGGCGTAGGCTGGACGTACCCACGACTCATGCCCGATTTTCGGGTGCGGGTCGTGACATAATTTTTGAACTGCCTGCATCGGATCTTCAGCTGGAAAAGGGACCATAGAGAGGTGAGAGGTCGGTTGTATTGTAACTCCAACAGGAGGCAATACATTCTCCAGCAGAGTCGCAATCTTGTGTTTGATGATAAACAAAAAAAATTAAAACTAGGTTTATACGAAACTCTTCCTTTGTTTACAAACAAGAAAAAGAAGTACAATTAATCCTATACGAGGATGTTAAGTACAAAAATTGATTCTGAGAAAATATTGCTATAGGAGTCTGATCTGCGGTCGATCACTTTGTCCCTTGGACCACACGATGACAAAGAAGTGCTGTAGAAGAAGGAGAAGAATATTCAAAGATTACAGGAGGGATTGGGTTCTCGTTGCCAAAGTTGTCAATCAACACTCTCTGTATATGCTCTCTTTCTAGTCTCCTCTGATTCCAATTTCTTTTCTCTCCGGATCTTAACCTTGCCCTCTGCCTCTGACCTCTACCGACCTTTTTTTCTCCTCGACCCTCTGTGGCCGAAAGTCTCTATTTATAGAGTTCGGTCACAGTAACTGACCCGTCGGCGTAGAAATCGAACAACGGAGAGAGTTACACCTTTTATGCCGCGGTTATAATAACTGCTACCCACGTCTGAATGATTTCCTAAATCTGCGTGTGATGTGTGTCCCATTATGAGGTAATACGTATAATTGCTCATCGAAGATCATGGCATGCAAGCCACATAGGTAACTGCCCCTCGCGTAGAGAAGGTTGGCATAAAAGCCAAATAACTGTCTCATTGGCATAAAAGCCAAATAGTTATCTTGTTGGCATAAAAGCTAAATAGCTATCTTGTTAGCGTAAAAGCCAAGTAGCTGTGTAAAGCTTGATGCTGCATAGGTAGGTAACCAGTGTAAGCTAGCCGATTATCCTTCTTGACTGAGGTCTTGAGCGTATTCTGGGCCAAATAGCCTTATCATGTACCTTTGCAAATATAGCCTGAGTTGGCGTATTTCGAGGAGATAGCATACGGCGTACTCCTATAGCTAAAAATAGCCTGGTTGGCATATTTCAAGGAGTTAGCATACGGCGTGCTCCTATAGTTGAAAATAGCCTGGTTGGCGTAATATGCAGAGATGGTAATGTGAGCGTATTAGCCCTAATTTTAGCTCTCCCAGTCATTAAAAGTAGAACCAAATCTCGTGCATTAAATGCAAAGATCTGCCCCCATCTCACGCATTAACTGCAGAGATATGCCTCGAGTTCTTTACGAGAAACAGCTTTTGACATGGCATCTGATTTTGTCTCATCTTGAGCGTAAACTCATCTCTGCCTGTGTAGAATAGGCAGCGTATTCCTTGAATGCGTAAAAATGACTTATATCAAGGATTATGTTACTAAACGACAGTCCGGGTCTCTGTGTAAAATCATTATTACAACCGTCCTCTCGATTGTCGTGCAATACTCTTTTTTAGGAGTCAGGTTCACTGCTTCATTTGACAGGTTCATTCTAGGAATATGAAGAGTTCCTCGTACAACTTCTCACTACATTAAAAGCAGACATATTTTATGCCAAAGTGGCGATATAGCAACCTTTTTATGTCCAAGCAGTCTGGAAGTACTGCTTTACGCAGGTTATTTTGGAGCTCTGTTTTACGCTGAATAGCGTTGAAGCTCTGTTGTACGCCAATGGCTCTGAAGTCATATCTTACACCACGCAGTGCTGAAGCTCTGTTTTATGCGGGCTTTATGCATGTTGGGGATTTTACGCATATAATTTCCCAGCGTATTTTTTATGCTTCTACAAGACCCCCTTCAAAGTTTTTAAATTCCTCGTAATTTGAAACACTTTGAATAAAGCATGAAACGGTCAAATTTGACTTATTCTGCGAGACTGATTTCTCGACAACTTTTAGGAATTTATTGGGATTTGGTATGTTCTCTTCTGCCTATATAAAGGCAAATGAGTGAACATGTCTTTCCACACTTCCTTCACCAGAAGAGATGGTTATCGAGATCCATTGGGCTGACCTGAGGAAGAAGAAGATCATATTCTTCCAGCATGTAAGGAGCCGTTGACTCTTGATTTGGAGCAGGCTCCTGGCTTGTGTTGGATGTTGGCATGTCCGCCCCCACACGCAGTTGAGTCAGAGAAACCGATGCTTGAGCTATAACAGCTGCATGTTGAGTCACCATCATCTGGTGTATATTCTCTATCATGGAATGTATCTCTTTCAGAGATGTTTCCAATACAGCGATGCGTTGCTCAGTACTTCTTGATGGGGAAGCCTCTTCATGTTCATCTCTAATGGCAAAAACTCCCATTTCTCTGGGTGCTACTGAGGGATTAGTACAGATCTCTGTGGATATCGAGTCTATACTGTCAGTATCACATTCAGGAAACTGGCGACCCCCAGTGTCGGAATCGGAGGAATATGAAGCTGATTGTCGTGACCTCGAGCGATTGTTTCAAAAGACACCTGCTTCAATATTCTCAAGGAGTCTGTCAAATCTCCTTTGGCTTGGAGTTCTAGAGGGATGATGTCTTAAACTTGACCTTCCTCTAGGAATGTGTGAAGCCATGTTTACTGATGCGAATGTCGGATCTTCTTTCTGTAGAGGCAAAGAGTAGATCAATCGGTCAAAAATTGACCATTTTGTCTTAGAACAGCAGTAGTTAACTACAACTTTATGACTATTACAATAGTGCTCCCTAGGGGATGTAATAGACATATTAGAAGATCCTCTGTCTTTGCGCTTCTGGATCAAGAAATTATGCAAATCAGGGGGATTAACAGGAGAAGAAGAATGCTTATTTTGCCTTTTTATATCAGTTGGGGTATGGAGATTGGGAACCATAACTCTCTCCCTGCCATAAGAATACAACAGTTCAGCCATATAAAAGTAGCATACGATCCATCATCCATCTGAGGAGCGTATATTCCTGTGAACTGGGTCTTCTTTACTTGGAGGGGCTTATCCTGGCGTAATCTTGAGCTTCGTACGGGTTGGCGTAAAATGGGAAGCGCCCTCAAATGGCCTCCAGCGTCACGCGTATTATGAAGAGCGGGCAACTTCTTCTCTTAATGGCATACAGGCCAAGAAGTCGGCAGATTCGCCACTTATTTTTCTTTGACATGATAAAAAAGGACCATCTGCCTCATCATAGATGGGAGATGTATTTTTACGCATGGGACGTATTTGAAATTTTTGAACTGGCGCTAAGGCCTTATCAGAAATATTGTCTGCCACGTCACAGACGGGAGATGAAGTTTTACGCGCAGGGCACGTTCTAGACTTCTGGATTGGCACCGAGGTATTGCTAGAAGCTTTGTCTGCCACGTCACAGACGGAAGACAAAGTTTTACACGCAGGGCGTGGTCTAGACTTCTGGGTTGGCACTGAGGCATTTCCAGAAGCTTTGTCTGCCATATTACAAATGGGAGACGAATTTTTACGCGCAAGGCGTACAGGTTGTGATTTTACAACCTTGTTGGTCGGAGAGAGAGAGCCTGCAGGAAGGATAGAGGTTGTCCGGGGCATCCATACTTTACGCAACTTCCTGTTGTCTTGGACGGAGAGGGAATGAGAGCTACCCCCTATGCGAAGCATGTCTTCATAAGCAGATTGGTCGAATTGGACGACCGGAGTCTTCTTCGTTGATCCGACGGATACAATATCGTGTTGAGCAATGGCTTTCTCGTCAGATGAGAAAGTAGTCCCCAACAGAGTTGCCATCTTGTGTTTGATGATAAACGAAAAAAATTAAAACTAGGTTTATACGAAATCCTTTCTTTGTTTACAAACAAAAAAAGAAGTACAATTAATCCTATACGAGGATGTTAAGTACAAAAATTAATTCTGGAGAAATATTGCTATAGGAGTCTGATCTGCGGTTGATCACTTTGTCCCTTGGACCACACGATGACGAAGAAGTGCTGTAGAAGAAGGAGAAGAAGCTTCAAAGATTGCAGGAGGGATTGAGCTCTCGTTGCCAAAGTTGTCAATCAACACTCTCTGTATATGCTCTCTTTCTGGTCTCCTTTGATTCCGATCTTTTTTATCTCCTGATCTTGACCTTGCCCTCTGCCTCTGACCTCTATCGATCTTTTTTTTTCCTCGACCCTCTGTGGCCGAAAGTCTCTATTTATAGAGTTTGGTCACAGTAACTAACCAGTCGACGTAGAAACCGAACAGCGGAGAGAGTTACACCTTTTACGCGATGGTTATAATAACTGCTACCCACGTCTGAATGATCTCCTGAATCTGTATATGACGCGTGTCCCATTATGAGATAACGCGTATAATCGCTCATCGAAGATCATGGCATGTAAGCCACGTAGGTAACTGCCCCTCGCGTAGAGAAGGTTGGCATAAAAGCCAAATAACTGTCTCATTGGCGTAAAAGCCAAATAGTTATCTTGTTGGCATAAAAGCCAAATAGATGTCTTGTTGGCGTAAAAGCCAAGTAGCTATCTTGTTGGCGTAAAAGCCAATTAGCTGTCTTGTTGGCATAAAAGCCATGTAGCTGCGTAAAGCTTGATGCTGCATAGGTAGGTAACCAGCGTAAGCTAGCCGATTATCCTTCTTGACTGAGGTCTTGAGCGTATTCTGGACCAAATAGCCTTATCACGTACCTTTGCAAATATAGCCTGAATTGGTATATTTCGAAGAGATAGCATACGACGTACTCCTATAGCTAAAAATAGCCTGGTTGGCGTATTTCGAGGAGATAGCATACGGCGTGCTCCTATAGTTGAAAATAGCCTGGTTGGCATAATATACAGGGATGGTAATGTGTGCGTATTAGCCCAAATTATAGCTCTCCCTGTCATTAAAAGTAGAACCAAATCTCGTGCATTAAATGCAGAGATTTGTCCCCATATCGCGCATTAACTGCAGAGACGTGCCTCGAGTTCTGTATGAAGAACAACTTTTGACATGGCATCTGATTTCATCTTATCTTGAGCGTAAACTCATCTCTGCCTGTGTAGAATAGGCAGCGTATTCCTTGAATGCATAAAAATAACTTATATCAAGGATTATGTCACAAACGATAGTCCGGGTCTCTGTAAGAAATTATCATTACAGTCGTCCTCTCGATCGTCGTGCAGTACTCTTTGTCAGGAGTCAGGTTCACTGCTTCTCTGACAGGTTCATTCAAGAAATACGAAGAGTTCCTCGTACAACTTCCCGTTGCATTAAAAGAAGACATATTTTACGCCGAAGTGGCGATGTAGCAACCTTTTTACGCCCAAGCAGTCTGAAAGTACTGCTTTACGCGGGTTGTTCTGGAGCTCTATTTTACGCTGAATAGCGTTGAAGCTCTATTGTACGCCAATGACTCTGAAGTCATATCTTACGCCACGCAGTGCTGAAGCTCTGTTTTATGCGGGCTTCATGCATGTTGGAGATTTTACGCGTTTAATTCTCCAGCGTATTTTTCATGCTTCTACAACAACATTTCTAAATGGGGACTAGAGGAAGAAATCTACATGGAGCAACCTGAAGGTTTCATTACTAAAGGCCAAGAAAAAAGTTTACAGATTAGTTAAATCTTTTTATATGGCCTAAAGTAAGCTCCCAAGAAATGACACAACAAATTTGACATAGTCATCTCAGAATATGGTTTCGTGCCAAATGAGTATGACAAATGTATATACTCCAAAATTTTAGATAAAAGTTGTGTCATCTTATGTTTGTATGTAGATGACATCCTTATTTTTGGATCATTACTAGAATTAATAACTAATACCAAGGACTATTTATCCAGCTAGTTTGATATGGAAGATCTAGGTGAAGCCAACTTGATTCTAGGCATACAACTGTCCAAATACAAGGAGGGCTATACTCTATCCTTAGCACACTCTATCGAGAAAATGCTAAGAAAATTTGATTATTTTGATAAGAAACCTGTCCTTACTCCTTATGACAGTAGTGTTATTCTCAAGAAGAATGAGGGTTCTCTCATGGAGCAACACAGATATTCTTAGATGATAGGTTCTCTCATGTATATATCAAACATGACTAGACCTGATATTTTATTTGCCATTGGGAGACTAAGTAGATATACTAGTAACCCAAATTAGTTACATTGGACAACATTAGAAAGAGTATTTAGATATCTTAGGGGTACTCTAAATTATTTGCTATACTATACTAGACACCCTAATATCATATAAGGTTATTCAGATGCAAACTGGGTAACTGACTCACATAATGTAAAATCTACTACTGGATATATTTTTACTCTAGGAGGAACTGCAATCTTCTGGGGCTAATGCAAATAAACTATCATAGCTAGTAGTACAATGGACTCCAAAATGATAGTCTTGGACACTACATGCACAGAAGTCGAATGGCTAAGAAACCTTATTATGCATATACCTGTTTCTATTAGTCTTGTTTCTGCAATTTCTATAAACTGTGATAATAAATATGACATGGAACTACTAAAGCATAATTTTATGAATGCTAAGATGAACAGGCGCCTGCAGCTGCGCTTCAAGTCTATAAAGAGCCTATTGGACAAATATGTAGTTCTTGACTATATAAAGTCAGAAAAGAACCTTGCAGACCACTTGACGAAGGGTCTGTCTAGGACTTTGATCCTAGAATCATCGAGGGGGATGGGGTTAAGCCCATAAGTAAAGTCACCAGTAGTGGCAACCCAACCGAGTCTGACTGGAGATCCCAAGAAGCCGGTTCAATGGGTAGGAACAAGTTGGACTTAGATAAATTTTATGGAACACTGACCCGAGATTAAAATCTCATTCTATAATTTTCAAGTGGCTGTACATGCGTACAATGATTCCCCATCCCTATGGTGACAGTGTTCTTGAGTGATATGGTTATGATGAGTTTTTAAAACTCTTAATAGGTCCAAGCTGATATGCGGGGTTGAAACCTATCACCAACCCTTAAGGACTTACCTATGTGAGAGGTTGTTAAGGCCGCGACTATGGGATGGGCGATCCCAGACAACTCTCATAAATTTAGGATTAGTGCGCATGGCCAACTAAAAGCGCCACCCATTAGACCCAGAAACTATAGCGTACTATGTGTGCTATTTTTTTGTATCTGGTAAAAGAAGTCTGATTCAAGGCATAGTCCATCAAGCACTTCTTCAGACAAAGACAATAGTCACTAAGTGAGATTCAAGGCTGTATTCCATCTCATCTATGCATAGTATATACCTGCCCAGAAAATCTTTCTTTTAATTTTTTTGTCACTTCTATTTCGGAACTTGATATTTTTGGGGGTAGGGGGGATTGTTAGTTGTGCTTGAGCAAAAGCTAAACTTTCCTTTTTTCCTTTAGTCCCACATCGGTTGGACCATCCCCTCCTTGTATGTATATATTAATTCTTCTCTATTGCTTTCTTAAAGATGTTGTGTGGGAAATCCCTTGGGCCACACGCGTGCGCCGCCGCCCGGCCTGGCTCGACTCAGTTCGGCGTGCATAACAAGTGCGGGTACGTGTCCACACATGCGGGCGTCGAATGCCGATCCAATTTACTCTTCGGGTTCGGGCTGGGATCCAAAAAATCTTTTTATTTCTTTTTATTTTTTGACCCAATTTGACTCATTCAAATTTGGAAAGTTGAGGCTTTATGTACAGGTTCATTGAACACTTGTGACAGCTTCTGTAACAGCTCATTTGACAGATTTTTTCCACATTTTTTTCCTTTTCTAATTGCTCCTTAATGACCTGTTTATGAGCCATTTACTATCCTGTCTAGTGGCTGTGTCTTGGGACTGCCTATATATTGTGGTCTCCTCCTTCTTTATTTTTTACAGAAAATTTTCCTACGTGAAACCTCTCTCTCTCAAACTATATTCTGTTCTTTAAATTCTTGCTCTGGGCAGAGCTAAGTTCGGTCTCTCTCTCCGAGTTGTGTGCAATGAAGAGAACCTGGTAGTCAGAGGATTTTACCACTAGGAGCTTCCGAGAAACGTCTGCACATAGACCTCAGATCAACTCTTAGGGTAGTGCTTCGTGCACGACTTCCCTGGAGGCCGGTAACAAATTTTTTTTGTTTCTTTGTTCTCTAATCAATCTTTGAAATATATATATATATATATATATATATATATATATATATATATATATATATATATATATATATATATATTCTAAATATTAACAACAGTGTTAACCCTATCCCATGATCCAAATGAATCTAAATTTTGAATCAGTCCAACTCCAACTTGAATTTACCCATCAAAATTCAAAGGCGAAAGATTTTTAGGACTTATTACAATATTTATTTAAGAACAATGCAAGAAATTTGTAATATATATATATATATATATATATATATATATATATATATATATATATATATATATATATATATATATATATCGAAGAAGGTAAATATTATTGAAAATCAAAACAAGATATTACAACACTATCATCCCAACCAAGACACAAAATGAATTCATCTTGGGCCTAGGATATCTATATCATCTTGTATTTGTCTTTGTACAATAATAATACTAGTAGCCAGTCCCTCAAAGATACGTTGGTTTTATTTTCTCTACACATGCCACACCACCATACCTAGAATCATCCGTAGTCGCATATATGCTCCTGGTCTTTTGTCTTTTTGTGTTCTGATCTCATTCAAGACTGACAATATGTCCCTATTCTGCGTAGCTGGAAGTCCAAAGCATCTGCAAAGTTTATTCCAGATCTCCCAAACAACGTCACAACAAAAGAAAATATAGTTCCTGGTCTCATCCATATAACCACATAAGCATCATTTTTTATCCGAGCAGTCCACACCAAACATGCTCAGACGGTTTCTAGTGAGTAGTCGGTTACGGATCATGATATAGGGACTTCTTAACAATTTCTCCTTTAATCCAAACCAGTTCTGTCCAGTCCACGTCCGGATTCCTTCTCCTGATTTGGTTGAAGGCCTTCCGAAAGTAGAAAGTACCTTTATCCATTTTCTCCCACATCCAGTAATCCTCTGTGTCCAACCTATCTATCTCCATCTCTCGAATATCAACTGCATGAGCGGCCTCTATCAACTGACCTTGTAAGTTCCATGCTCCCTCATGGATAAGACAATCAACCTGTTCTGTAGATCCCGTTATCTCGTATACGTACCATCTCTCTCTCTCTCTCTCTCTCTATATATATATATATATATATATATATATATATATATATATATATTACTCTTTGTCTAAGTATTTATGATCTAAGCAATTTTTATTTTCTAAATATAATGTTGTCATGGAAAAAGTTTGGGTCGTTACAAGGAGAACCAAAACAACACTAGCTATTGAAAATGACAGCTTTTGTGTCCATTGGCAACTTAGCCAGCATTTTCATATAGGAGACGCGATACATACTATTACAAGAATAATAAATTATAATAAATATATTTACAATTCCAAAATTATCATATATTATTACTAAATGCATGTTTCATATTATAAAAATATTGAATGATATCTTCATTGTCAACAATATCCAATAGGTCTCTTTTAATAATATGCCACCAAACAATCATCATCATCTTATCTACCAATCGATTATGTAATCAAGTCATGATAAATTGTAGCACTAGTAAGCGTGCATCCTTATCATTTATAGGAAACAAAAATATGGTAATAAGACTACGTATATCAATTGTTGCAAGTAGACGACATGTTTGCATTGTATGGTTGAAACAATAGAAAGTGGTGGTTTTAATAGTAGGTTTGATGCTTTGCATTGAGGAAAAGATGGATAAAATAGACGTCACTTATGCGATTGGTTTTGATTGGTTTTAATACCAACTCGGTTATATATCTTTTTATCAGACATCGGATGAACTATGACAAGTCAATACCATTTATTATTATTTTTGTCATGCGTAAGAATTTGTGCTATAATCCGTATGTAACGATTGGATGAGCTAAAAAATATTTAGAAAACTTGTTTTAGTTTTTCTTGTCCTACAATGCAAACATTTAAGAGGAGAAAATATTGTCCAATTTTTTTTTCCAAAAAATCTACTGTAACAAAATAAATTAATATTAAATTCATCCAAATGAAACAAGTTTAGGAAATTTTGAAATAGAAACAGAGTCCGCCAAAAGTGTTGGCGAAAAACACAATAGACTTACACGTAGGCAGAAAAAAATTAAAAAAATTAAAGTGGACCCCACAATCCAATTTTTGCTAACACTGTTGGCTGAAATTGGTGGGGTACCAATTTTACCAATTTCAGCCAACAGTGTTGGCAGAAATTGTATGTGGAGACCCACGGGTGGTTTTGTTTGGTTTGGTTTGTTTGGTTAGTTTGATTTTTTTTTATTTGTTTGTTTTAATTAGTTATATTTTTGTTTTATTTATTTAGTTTGATTTTGGAATTTGATTTAAGAAAATATATTTTAACGAAATAAAATTAAAATACATTAACAGAAAATTTAATGTATCAAAATTTCAAAATTAACAGAAAATTAAAATAAATTAACTCAGTTGGCGATATGTATCGAAAATTTAAAATATCTCAAATTTCTATCGTTATATTTAATTAATATAAATTTATTATCGGTACAGTAAAATTTCTGTAAAAAAAAAAAAAATAAAATTACCGAAAGTAAAATTTGGAGGTCGAAATATCATTTTTTTTTCGATTATAAAAATTTGGGAAGTCCGTCAAACGGTGAAATAGTTTATCTCGAAGTACTTTTTCATACGGTCATTTTGGCACAAACTGGACCATGTTTCGATCTTCCAGTCAAAAGTTATGATACTTTAAAGTTTTATATTTTATATTTTTGTCTTTAATATGTACGTTTTACTTCGGATGAAAATTCTCTCTACACGAATTGTGTTACTCTCGTCGAAAATATGCAAATCGACCTATTGTTTAACGAAAAACGATTTGAAAATAAATAGTTATGGCCGTTCGAAGTCTGCTCGACGGCAGACGTAATATTCTTACGGTAGATTTTTTTTTTTGGATTCAATGATAACATATTTTATTTTTGATGTTAAACTAAATAAAAAAAATTAAAATCCAAAACATAACTATTTGAAAAAAACTATTTGAAAAAAACTAATAAAACAAACCAAATAAAACCAAACCAACCAAACCAAACCATCCAACCGAACCCGTGGGTCCCCACACCCAATTTCCGCCAACACAGTTGGCTGAAATTGGGGGGGGGGGGGGGTGAGGGGGGCAATTTCAGCCAACAGACTGATTGGGTGTGGGGCCCCATGGGTGGTTTTGTTTGATTTGGTTTGTTTTGTTGGTTTGGTTTGTTTTATTAGTTTGTTTTAATTAGTTATATTTTGGTTTTATTTATTTAGTTTAGTTTTGTAATTAGATTTAAGAAAATTGATTTTAACGAATAAAATAAAAATAAATTAATTGTAAAGACAAATTAGGAATTTAAAAAAAATAGTTTGGTTTATTTAGAAAAAAGGGCAATGCTTGATATGAAAAAAAGTAAATAAAGTAAAAAATAAAATAAAAACTAGTATTTATTTGTGTCCTCTAATTTTATGTTTATTTTTAATGGTTTAGTTTTTTTTTATATGAAAAAAAGACTAAGTAAAGAAAAAAGACAAATAATAGTTCGGGAAATGATTTAATTTTTATTTCGTTAAAATAAATTTTCTTAAATCTAATTACAATACAAAACTAAATAAATAAAACCAAAACATAACCAATTAAAACAAACTAATAAAACAAACCAAACCAACCAAAAAACCAAACCAAACAAACCAAACCAAACAAAACCACTCGTGGGCCTCCACATCCAATTTTTGCCAACACTGTTGGCGGAAATTGGGTTGTGGGATCCACTTTAATTTTTTTAATTTTTTTTGCCTACGCGTACGTCTGTTGTATTTTTCGTCAACATTGTTGGCGGATTCTGGCTCTATTTAAAAAAATTTCAAACTTATTTCGTTTGCATGAATTTTAAATGAATTTATTTCGCCACAGTAATTTTTTTATTTTTTTCCCCGGAGACAGAACCACGTACGGTCCCTCGTGGCTACGTCCCTACATGTGTCCGACTAATCTTGTGTGCATGACACATGGTTAGTGGCCCAATCTATCAAAATCCGGTACCAAAACTAAGTTGCTGAGAAGTAGGGGTGAGCAACGGTTCGGTTCGGTTCAAACCGGACCGCATTATTAAAAACCGAACATAAACCGAACCGACCTATTGAAGAACCGAACCGAACCGCAATATTTCAAAACCGAAATAAACCGAACCAAAAAATTTCGGTTCGGTTATTTATATTTTTCGGTTTATGGGCCTTTGTATAATGGACCGGGACACTTCATTATACAACGAACAAAATAGACTAATTGAACGGCCCAACTAATAAAGTTATCTTTGACCCATCCAATATATTGTTGTTTGGCCCATTTTACAACAAATAACTTCAAACCCAACCTGGGCAATCAAATATACAAACCAAATTTCAATTAAAAAAAATTGAAGCAAAAAATTCTAACAAAACAAAATGTACACACTAGACTACACAGTCACACACAGTGCCAGTTTTGATATTGTACAAAAAAAATTAAAAATGTACACACTATACAAAATGTACACACTAACAAATGAAATATTGTTTCCAATTTAGATAAAAAAATTACAACAATGAAACATGTGTTCTGGAATTACATAATTTTACAATTTAATGCAGCTGAGATATAATTCCTAAGCCCTCCAATTTCAAACTGGTGCTCATCTCACTGAATCCCATATCTTCCCCTGATGAACAACACAATAAAATTAATAGAAGAAGAATATTTTATTATAGTATGAAATTAATAGAAGAAGAATATCTTCCCCTGAAGAACAACACAATGAAATAAAGATACCAAACATATATGCAGCCTACAGATATCAAATAATCAAACTGTATTTAGAAAGTGTATTTATAAGTTTATAACTACCTTGCCAGTTGCTAGTAACAAGAGTTCCCAGGTTCAACCGTTCAAATGCATAGTTCTCTTCATAAACAAGTCATCATCATGAAGTCCTAGATTATCCTGGACAACACAATAAAAAGAAGGAAAAAAAAAACTAAATTGTGGCTCAGATAAGGCTCATTTTTGCATCATTGTTTGATGCCATGTACTATCAGTTCTCCTATTCTCAAGCCATCATCATCATTGCCACTTTATCATGTAATATGTTAGTAAATTTCTCAAAAAAAGACTAAATAAACTAGCATCATAGATTTACCAAATGGCTGCATTTTATGCCACGCCATTGTAAATAAACTAGCATCATAGATTTACCAAATAGCTGTATTTTATGCCACGTCATTGTCTGTCGCCAATGGCTGCATTTTATGCCTCGCCAGTGGATTCATTTATGCACCTACAATAAGAAGAAATAACAACAGAAATAACAATAGAAGCTCCCAGCAATAAAGCTATAAAGCTCCCAGAAATAACTACAGAGGCAAAAATAACAACAGAAGCAACAAAGCTCCCAGCAATAAAGCTCCCAGTAACTAACAGCAAGATGAGAACAGCAAAGCATTAAGCCATTAAGTTGGATTGGAGAGACTGTAGAGTGCAGTAACTAACAGCAAGTCAGTAGAAGCAGTAACTAACAGCAAGTAACAGGTAGTATATATTATATAACAAGCAATAACAGCAGTCAGCAGAAGCAGTAACTAACAACAAGTCAGCAAGTAACAGGTAGTATATATTATATAACAAACAATAATAGCAGTCAGCAGAAGCAGTAACTAACAACAAGTCAGCAAGATGAGAACAGCAAGAAAATAGCAGCAGTAAGCCAGTAACAGCCTAACAGGTATCCAAAAATATTACACATTGTCTTCCAAGTTTCCAACTAAAAGTTTGTGTTCCCAAATATCCCTCAAAAAATCCAAATTTAAAGACCAGAATTAATCAAACCTCGTTTGTTGACGTTGATATTGATTCCACCGTCAACTTAGCCAAATCTAAATGAAAAAGTTAAAACAATTAAGAAGTTAAAACACACAATAAAAGATACAATAGAAAAAAGTTCCCGCTAAATAAGAAAAAAATTATCCATTTCAACTTTATACACGTCTTCAAACTCCTCTTCAACAATAGATACAATAGGTCGATCTGAAGGCCTACGTAACAAATCTTGACAACAAATAAGAGCTTGAACTATTTTTGGAGTCAAGGAGCTCCTATATGAATCAAGCACACGACCACCCGTACTAAAAGCGGACTCGGACGCCACGGTAGATATGGGAACGACCAACACATCCCGAGCCATCTTCGAAAGGATCGAAAAACGAGGAGAATTAAGCTTCCACCATCCCAAAATATTAAACTCATCACTCTCATCATCATCATCATCTACCGTGCTCTCATCTAAATATCGATCAAACTCTGATTTAGTATCACCACCACCCAATTCTATCTTATGTTTCTTGAATTGAGCTTTCATAAACTTCTTCAATTGCAAGTTGTGCACCGGTTGATTTGCACAAGAAGGTTCAACTCTTTCACTATTAGTAACAACACCACCACTTTGAGAAGAGCTTATGATTTTGTACTCATTGAATATGTAGTACGCAACACTTTTTACTTTCTTTTTCATGGAATCGCTCTTCTTCGGACCATAGAGATGATCAAGAGCATATTCCACGTATTCCAACTTATGTCGAGGATCAAGAATTGGTGCAATAAATATCACCACATTCATTTTCTCAATGTCCCCCAATAATTTTGATGTTTTTCTCTTATTTTGTCGGCCATGAGAGATAAGTCAAAGTGATCACTCTCCCTTGAAGTACGCAAAAGAATATCAATGGATGTGATTTCGTCAAAGAAATTATTGCAAGTGACATATAAGGATCCCGCGATACGTAAAGTAAGTTCATAAAAGTGTTCTAAGAAAGTGCACATTCTTCTTGCATTAGCCCAATCGTCCTCGGTAGGAAACCCACCATTCTCTGCTAGTTCTAGTTTGAACCATGGATCTTGTCCAGTGAATCTCTCAAAAGCACTTTCAAACTTTTGTGCCGTGTTCAACATCAAAAATGTAGAGTTCCAACGGGTGCTCACATCAAGACACAACATTTTTTTGCTTTGTATCTTTTCGGCTTCCACACACTCCTTGAACTTTTAAAATCGACTAGGAGAATGTCTCACATATCTCACCGTATTTCGAACACGAGCAACCGATGGAGACATCAATTTTAAGCCGTCAACCACAACTAGATTAATGATATGTGCAATGCATCGCATGTGTAAATATTTGTATTGTAGAATGCCATTTCCCTAATTCTGAATTTTCTTGCTTAAATAAGAAATAGCAACATCATTGGAACTCGCATTGTCTACCGTGATAGTGAATATTCTATCAATACCCCACTCTAGCAAGCACTTCTCTACCGCTTTCCCGATGGCCTCACCTTTATGACTTGAAATTGGACAAAAGTTTATAATTTTTTTCTTCAACTCCCAATCATCATTTATATAATGTGTCGTAAGACACATATAATTGATTTTTTGTAACGATGTCCAAGTATCCGTTGTAAGACAAATTATTTGCTTGGACTCTTTCAAATATGTTTTGAACTTACTCTTTTCAATAGAGTAAATATCATAAGAATCCCGAGCCACTGTCCATCTTGACAGAATATAAAAGCTAGGACATACCACATTAATAAAGTTTTTAAAGCCCTCACACTCCACAAATCAAAACGGAAGCTCATCAACGATAATCATATATGTCAAGGCCTTTCTCACCTCATTTTGATTAAATTTCCAACTAGTTAGTATTTGCTTGCCCTTTGCAATTGATTGAAAGTTGAGTATTGTTTGACTAGGTTCATGATTCTTTGGATTCAATGGACATGCATTCCAGTGGGTTTTCACACTACTAGTCCCATTTAGCTTACTATGGCAATGGTATTCTTTTCTGCAATGGTTGCAACTTGCTTTTGGACGACCATCCGGGTCAAGAAATTTTTTAAAATCTTTCCAATGCGGAGCTCTTTCCTTCGAAGGCTTTCTTGAAACCAGAATCTTCAAATTTAGATTAGATACAGGGAGAGGCTCATTTGTGGCTTGAGAACTAGTTGGTGGTTGATGATCACCTTCTTGCGACATCTAAAACAATAAATTTGTATTTTGAATGTATGAAATATAAATAACAAAATTTAGTCCAAAAATTAAGAAATACGCACATTGCATGAATATGAAGTTGTTGCCATTGATTGGGTTGGTGCTACACCTATTAAACATCACACATTTATGAGTAACCTAAGTTACCTATAGCTGTGCTACCTAACCCTTACCCAATTCCAACCTATATAAATAGCCCTTAGTTACTAGTCCAAAATGCAGTATCTCCATGTGCCAGGACAGAATACAGAATCAGAGTGCAGATAGGGATAGTCCCATTACAGACTCACAGAGTGCAACACAAATAAATTATGTCAAAATAAATCAATGTGCAACACACTCACAGAATACAGAATTAATGTGCCAGAATAAAAAATTTCAATGATGTACCAAAATACAGTGTCTTAGTCACTGACTAACTAATGAATGTGAAGAATTAGAGTACAGACTGCACTATGCAGTGTAAAAATATATTAAGTCAAAATATAGAATGTCAATGCACTATGCAGTATAAGTCACAAACTCACTGAGGTACCAAAAAGCAATGATGTAACAAAAAGCAGTGTCTTAGTCAAAATAAATCAATGTGCAACACACTCACAGAATGCAGAATCAATGTGCCAGAATAAAATGATGTACCAAAATACAGTGTCTTAGTCACTGATTAACTAATAAATGTGAAGAATTAGAATGCAGACTGCAGAATGCACTATGCAGTATAAAAATATATTAAGTCAAAATACAGAATGTTAATGCACTATACAGTGTAAGTCACAAGCTCACTGAGGTACCAAAAAGTAATGATGTACCAAAAAGTAGTATCTTAGTCAAAATAAATCAATGTACAACACACTCACAGAATGCAGAATCAATGTGCCAGAATAAAAAAATTTAATCATGTACCAAAATACAGTGTCTTGGTCACTGACTAACTAATGAATGTGGAGAATTAGAGTACAGACTACAGAATGCACTATACAATGTAAAAATATATTAAGTCAAAATACAGAATGTCAATGCACTATGCAGTGTAAGTCACAAACTCACTGAGGTACCAAAAAGCAATGATGTACCAAAAAGCAGTGTCTTAGTCAAAATAAATCAATGTGTAACACACTCACAGAATGCAGAATCAATGTGCCAGAATAAAAAATTCAATAATGTACCAAAATACAGTGTCTTAGTCACTGACTAATTAATGAATGTGAAGAATTAGAGTGCAGACTGCAGAATGCACTATGCAGTGTAAAAATATATTAAGTCAAAATACAGAATGTCAATGCACTATGCAGTGTAAGTCACAAACTCACTGAGGTACCAAAAAGCAATGATGTACCAAAAAGCAGTGTCTTAGTCAAAATAAATTAATGTACAACACACTCACAGAATGCAGAATCAATGTGCCAAAATACAAATAACAGATGTACAAAAATTATTAATTAGACATAATCTTTACTCTTCAAAGTTCAAAGTACCAAAATATAAATTATCAATTTTTTGGCAAACCTGCATTTTTTTGGGCAGGAAACAATTAACATAAGCATACTCAGTACTCACTAGTAACTAACAGTCTAACAGTAAGATAATGTAGGTATGGTAAGCATACTCAGTACTCAGTACTCACTACTCACTAGAAGCAGGAAACAATTATCAATTAGACATTTTTTTGGCAAGAAATAATTAACATAAGCATACTAAGTACTCACTACTCACTAGAAACAATTAACATAAGCATACTCAGTACTTACTAGTAACTAACAGTCTTATCAATTAGACATAATCATTTTTTTCGAATAGGGGCTAGGTAACAGGGTTACTTACAGTGAATGAGTAGTGACTTGCTGTTAGTTACTGCTTCTGCTGGTAACAGGGTTACAATTAACATAAGTATACTCAGTACTCACTAGTAACTAAGTCTAACAGCAAGATAATGTAGGTATGTTTACCACAATGGCACAATAAAATTAAAACGTACCAAGCCCTGCACCAAATCTAGGTTAGATCTTAGATCAGGATAATTTCTTACCAGATCTAGGTTAGATCTTAGATCTGGAGACGTATCAAGCCCTGCACCAAAGATGAAACAAGAAAATAACAAAAAAATAGAAAAAAATGAAATTAAATAAATAAATATTTGCAAAAAAATAAATAATGAGATATTAGGGTAATTTCTTACCAGATCTAGGTTAGATCTTAGATCTGGACAGATCTAGGTAAGATCGAGAGAGCTGATGTGTCAGATCTAGGTTAGATGGAGTTGGAGAGACTAGAGAGAGCCGCGGAATCAGATCTAGAAGACTGAAGAGGAGACTCAGAGTCTCAGAGTCAGAGGCCGAGAGGGGATGCAGTGATGATGGAAGAGGAGACAGAGTCTCAGAGCCGGCAGAGAGGCCAGAGGGGTTTAGACATTAGAGAGCGGTGGTCGATGAGTCATCAGTGTAACTTAGGTTAGGGTTATGAGAATGAGAGGAGAGATAGAGTTTTGTTATTATACATACTTATGTAGTTAGGGTTAAGGATATAGATGTAAATTTATATTGCAAATCGGTTTCAGTTTTAAACCAAAATCGAAACCCAATAACCGAACACCGACGCGATAACCGAACTTTTGGTTTTGGATAACCAAACCCGACCCGAAATATTTGGGACCCGAACCGAATTGCTAACTCGGCTCGGTTCGGTCCGGTTTTTGGTTTTAAACCAATTTTTGCTCACCCCTACTGAGAAGTACAAGGATTAGGGACCAATCTTCAAAAACAACAAGGAGGCTAAGTTCAACTATCCTCGTCCTATAAGAAAGGCAACTTCCCCAATATTCTAATATACTTTCAAACAATACTTACGTAAGCATATTATTTAGAAATGGTGGTTATTTTTTATACTAAAAAAAGCTAGAAGAAAAGAAAGGAAGGGTTAATTTGTTACTTTGGAGATAAGACCCAATCCTCTCTAGAAGGCAAGAAATAAATAGCTATTTTCACCCGCAGACGGATGGACAGTCCAAACGTACTATTCAAACACTGGAGGATATGTTGAGGGCTTGTATGTTAGACTTTGAAGGATCATGGGAGGACCACCTACATCTTTTGGAGTTTTCTTACAATAATAGCTATCAAGGGAGCACCCAGATGGATCTGTTTGAAGCATTGTATGGAAGAAAGGGTAGGTCTCCAACATGCTAGAATGACGTGGAAGAACATCAGATTCTGGGACCATAGTTGGTAGTCAACACCGTAGAGACAGTGAAAAAGATACAAGGGCACTTGCGAGTAGCACAAGACAGACAAAAGCAGTGGGCAGACCTTCATCGTCGTCCCTTAGAGTTTAAAGAGGGCGATCATGTCTTCTTGAGGATATCACCTACTGGAGGCACTATTCGATTCGGAGGGCGTGTCAAGTTGAGTCCAAGGTATATTGGACCATTTGACGTGCTAAAGAGAGTTGAAGAAGTGGCGTATCGACTTGCGTTACCACCTTCACTTGAGGGAGTACATAATATATTCCATGTGTCACAGCTTAGGTGATATATGGCAGATACAAGGAGAGACCCACTAACTAAATTTCTTCTGATAGACGACACATGTAACACATCATGAAGAGTCAGAGTTTTTCTTGATGTCATCTTTAGATCTATTCTTTCTCTTTCTATAATCTGTGTCGCTGAGCCATCTCCTAGCATGCTTCTCCAAGACTCTCTTGCATGCTTCTCCAAAAGTGAGATATGAAACACGAATCCCTGTCTGACACAATGCTGACCGGTATACCGTACAACCTCCTAATTTGCCTCATGTATAAGTCAGCCAAAGCTTCTGTAGATTGGCCAACTCTAAAAGGCAAAAAATGTGCGAACTTGGTGAGTCAATCCACTATTACCCATACTGTATCTCTCCCACTTGGACTCTTTGGAAAACCCATAACAAAGCCCATAGTGATGTGCTCCCACTACCACTTAGGAATCGAAAGTGGTTGTAGTAGCCCTGCTGTTCTCTGATACTCCGCTTTTACCTGCTGATATACTAGACATTTAGCTACAAAACGAGCTATCTCTCTTTTCATCTTATGTCACCAAAAGTGTTGTCGTAAGTTACGGTACATCTTGGTGTCTCTAGGATGAATAGAATATATCGAACTATGAGCTTCTACCATCATCTTCTGTCGAATCTCTCCATTGGGAACATATAGATGAACACCACATCGTAATATTTCATCATCATGAATGCATAATCTCGTCTTCTCTTCGGCCTCTGTCTTTTCTTTCAATCTCCTGAATCTGGCATCCGTAGGCAAAGCTGCCTTGATCCTATCTACTAGTGGTGACTGTACTTGCAAGTTGGCTAATGTCCCATCTGCTCTGGGTAATATTACTTCTATGCCAAGCTCTTACAAGTCCTCCAATAATTTTCTCTGTGTCATCAAGAAGTACGTTGCTGGTTTTTGGCTTAACGCGTCTGCTACTACGTTAGCCTTGCCTGGGTAATAATGTAGCTCTATCTCAAAATCCTTCATCAACTCAAGCCACCGATGTTGTCTTATATTTAACTATAAAACCCCTTAAAAACTATATTAAGTATTTAATTAATTATTTAATTAATTTATAGTATTTATTAGCTAATTAAAAGAATAAAATTTATTTAATTTTTTTATTTCTAGGTGTTTGTGTAATAGAGGATTTACGGAGCAATTATAATTTATCTTAATTATTTACCTGTAGGAGACCTTGTGGACGATTGATAGATTAATAATATGCACTAATATAATTTCTAGAATTATATATATAAATGGATTACACAAAAAGAATAAAAAGAAAATTAGAAAAGAATAGAAATAGAAAAAGAATAAAAGAAAAAGAAATCTAAATGGATTATTAAAACCCTAACCATTAGCAACCTAGACCCGGCCCGCAAACCCTTCTCAAAAATAGCAACATCCGCAACAAAACCTTCACCCGCACGCAAAGCAATCCCCCCCTCCGTGGCTCAAGACCCAGACCCCCCTCCCCTCCCCCCCACGTGCGAGAAAACCCCCCTGCTCTCATTCCCTATATATATATATATATATATATATATATATATATATATATATATATAAATATCTCTAAAACCCTAACCCTTACCCTAGCTCCTACTCCTCCGCCAGCGCCGTCGGTGATCGCCGGAGCAGTCGTCCGCCGCGGCGACCGTCAACCGCGATCGTGCACCCCAGCAGGAAAGTCAGCAACTTAGCCCTGTTCATGCCCTGATTCCCGCGCCATCGCTCGACCAAACTCGACCCCGTCTTCACCGGTATATTTATGACCTATCCCTCTCCCATCTTTGTATATTAGTTTATTTCGAACAGCGCATAATCCTAGGCGAATATTGAGACAAAGTTGGCGAAAAATGATAACTTTTAGATCGCAGAAAACTGTGGTAACCATCCATGTTTAAGGACTCGTATCTTCCACCAAATAGATCCGAATTTAGATTTTCTTTTTGCTATGCGAAGACCACCTAACCGAGATTAATTCCTCTCAATTATATTATTTTAATTGATGTTGTATGCTGAGTTTAATCAGATTAAAAATTTGAAAACTAATTTTTTAACTTCCAGAATTTGTGATACGGAGCACACCCTGCCAAACGGGGCCGCCCCGTCGTATACTAATTACACCAAAATACGCGTATGGTGTATCCAGACATGTGGGATTTCACGGAAATTGATTTGGATGCGTGTGCGCGTCGAAATTACCCCGTATCCGCAAAAAATCCCCGTATCATAACTTTTGCAAAATACTACACCATTTGTGTACGCTCGTAAGAATGCGACAAAATTTGCGCCATTAGATTCGTGGTATCACGCTGGTCCCGTGACCCAAGTTTCATACAATTCCGAGATAGTTGACCAAGCCACCTATTTGTGGGCTCTACGGTTGACTTTTTGGGCAAATTTGTGTTCGGCTCACCGGAATCCAAAATTGGATGTTCCATTGAGTTCGTATTGATATTTAGAATTGGTTTGACCTATAATTTGTCCCTTTTAGAGACCTTTATCCCTGGTACGCTTTTCGGTGCAAAGTGGGCTACCCTGCTTTGATCCAAAATTATCGTTTTGCCCCTATGTCCAAATTGGACGAAAGGGTAGTATTTTTTAGCTATCTCGCTTATTCTGGGAATGTTGGTGATATTTATTTTAGTATCCGGAGACGTTCATTCTGAACCATAGCTTCTGATCCTGTGTGCTTGACTCATGGACGTTACACTTTGCAGCTCTCTTGCCAGGCAAGATACCTTGCCAAATTATTTACAGTACTGTTTATGCTTATTATATTTTTGTATATTTATTGCATCTCTGTATATTCATTGCATGTGTAGTTTTTTTCAGTCATTACTATATATTAGATATGTTGACATACACATGACACTTAGTATCATGAGAGGACAATCAGTAGGCATTTGGGCTTTAACCCCTCTGATGAATCATAGTAACTAGCACGCACTATGATAGTCATGTCCGATGGTTGCTACCCCCACGGTACGTCGATTGATGGTGTCACGAGGGTCGCTACCCCTGCGGTATGACGGCTGATGATGTTCTAGACGGGTGTGTGAGTTGTGAGATTATATAGATTAGCCTACCCATGCCCATATGTTAAAAAGTTGTCCTCATTATGCATTCATATAGATTGTCTTGTACATCGTACTTATATATTTTCTGTCTATATTGCATATTTATTGTATTCAATTGGCATACTTCTATGTATCTTGTTACGTCCCTCTGAGGACTGGTCCCTTTCCAGGTGTAGATGTTCATGACTATTTGTAGGAGCACGGATCAGGACTTACTACTTATCTCTTCCGAGGAGGTCTTACCTTCTGAGCATCTTTGGTTATCTCTAGCGATGGATCGCTTCGCTGATACCTTTATATCATCATCTTATTTATATTGGAGATTTACCCTTCTCCTTCATTTTAGTATTGATATAGTCATTGGTAGTGGATTTGTCTCCACCCGACTATCATTCCTTAATACTTCATATTAAGATTCAGTTATATAGTAGATTGGTTATTATGTAGATGATTTTAATTATGCCCTATGACTTGTGATAATATATATACCACATGTGAGTTATTATTCATATCATAGCGTACACGTGTATTATGGTATCCATATATTGGAGTTGCCATATACATACGGCTGGCATACTTACGTGTTCCTAGTCCTACATATTTTAGGACTGGGGCATGACATATTTTTATGGTGGCCCATGTAGGTCGAGAGTATATTGTCTCGGTTACGTTACTGTACCGAGCAAGCCTGTACATAGGATTATAATATATGATCTCATCCACTTATTTAATCACTGTCCTTGATTTTATTTCGCATTCTTATTTGACTGCTTGCAATGCATCTTGCTTGATCCCTTCTCCACGTCAATCTTCTCTCGTGCGTGATAGAGGTTAGGAAGATGACTTGTACTATAGGTATATCCACTCTAATATTCAATAATACTATTCGTTAAATTATTATAAGTTTGGTAGTATGCCTCATAACCTAGTATCATATAGTCCTTTTGACCCATTAATGAAGTGTAATTGAATTATACCAACTATAGACTTGCATAAAAAAATAGTATTTACCCAAACTGTAGAACTTAGAGGCCCATACACCCATTTGGTTGACTTTAGACTTAGATAAGGAATTAGTATGGCAACTGTAGAGGCACAATCCCGATCTTCTTGGTGAACTTAAATTCTTATGTACCTTCCTCCATCATAATCAAGCATACTCATATTTTTACTACATCGACTTATGCTGCTATTATAGCCTAGTTTTGCAAGCTTATTCTTGTATTGAGCTTGTTCATGGCATATGTATTATTGGGGCCCACACTAATACATTGTCTAAATTAGAATTGGTGTATTATGGTCTGACCAACTTTAGTGTGCTTGGTTCGATCTTTTTTTATCACTACTTTATGTGGATTGAGATATAGTTGACTCAACTTGTTAGACGAATATACTTGCCCTCTAGACTGGTCCGAGCATATCATGTCAGGTACATAACTATTCTGATATGAACATGCGAATAGGAATTTACCCAAAATAATATTTTAATCCACAGCTGCCTTGGCAACTCTCTTTCAAATTCTCTAATTTCTTTGAATTCCGTAGTTGTATTATATCACCTCCTCCTTGAATTATTTATTGTTGTTTTTCGTCTTCTCCTATTTCAAAAAAATGAACATTCATGCTTAGTATAAGTTGATACACAAATAGTACTAGATATACCCCATAGGCCAAGCACTCATAATGACAAATAAGGGAGCACAGGCACATGAAGTCATAGATACAGGTACGACCTTTAGTTATATTTGTTATTTCATACTCATGACCCCCCTTTATGACATAAGATCTTAGGTGCATAGTAGACGTAGAATTATATATAAGGTAGTTTAGCAGATATGAGGATGTATTAATATTCTAGCCAGATGGCATATACACAATGCTAATAGATGATGCGAGTAGCAGTAGTAGTATTCTTTCCCTATCACCATCTCGCCCCTTGGGGTGGCTCATCTTCTCTTCTGTATCCATTCCTTATCTTATGCTTAACTCTTCCTATCATAGCCGTATCCCTTCGTGCCATTATGAATTGTTTGAATTACTTCGACCTTACCCTTATTTTGTTAGTTAAAAACATAAATGGTTTAGTAAATAATTAATAACTAAAGGATGAGTTCTTAATAATAATCCTTATGTATATGCACTATAGCAATATCTATATTCTTTATTAATTTAATCCTTAAGTAGCATCATTTAGCCTAATAGAAATTTGTTAGATTGTTTGAAATATATCATACTCCTAATAGTCTTATAAAGTTAGTCCAGACCTAAAGTGTTGCCCTAAAACTTAGATTATGCCTAGGAAAGAATTGAAGGCACTTGTTACGAACTGACAACTATGATAATTCGCTGGCGAAGTAGCGACAACTGCAGCTAGACCATTATAGTAAAGTAATCAAAGTATTTGCAAACATACTGGTCAGGTGGCATGACAATATTAGACTATGATACTTGATGGTTACAAAAAAAATCATAGTTATGAGATTCCAGACAGGTATGTGCATTGATGCACATGCAGACATACTGGTCATGTACTTGTAACTGTGTAGATGCATATGCAGCTGTCGCTACTTCGCCAGCGAATTATCATAGTTGTCAATTAATAACAAGTGCCTTCAACTCTTTTTTAGGCATAGTCTAAGTTTTAGGGCAATACTTTAGGTCTGGACTAACTTTGAACAGCACATAACCTTAGACAAAAACCGAGGCAAAGTTGGCAAAAAATAATAAATTTTAGATCGCTGAAAACTGCAGTAACCACCGATGTTTAAGGACTCGTATCTCCGACCACAGAGATCCGAATTTAGTTTTTCTTTTGCTATACGAAGACCACCTAACTGAGATTAATTTCTCTCAATTATATTATTTTAATTGATGTTGTATGCTGAGTTTAATCAAATTAAAAATCCTAAAAACCTATTTTTCAACTTCCAAAATTTGTGATACGGAGCACACCCCGCTAAATGGGACCACCCCGTCGCATACCAATTATACCGAAAGACGCATATAGTATGTTCAGATGTGTGGGCTTTCGCAAAAACTTATTTGGGCGCGTGTGCGCGTCGAAATCACCCCGTATCCGCGAAGAGTCCCCGTATCATAACTTTTATAAAATACCGCACCATTTAGTGTATGCTCGTCAGAACACGACGAAACCTACGCCATTAGATTCATAGTATCACACTGGTCTTGTGGCCCAAGTTTCATGCAATTATGAGATAGTTGACCAAGCCGTCTATTTGTGGGTCCCACGGTTGAATTTTTAGGCGAATTTGTGTTCGGCTCATCGGAATCCAAAATTGGACGTACCGTTGAGTTCGTATTGACGTTTAGAATTGGTTTGACCTATAATTTGTTCCTTTTAGAGACCTTTACCCCTGGTATACTTTTCGGTACAAAGTGGGCCACATATGGACCCGTTTAGACCCAAAATTACCGTTTTGCCCCTGTGTCTAAATTGGACGGAAGGGTAGTATTTTCTAGCTATCTCACTTATTCTGGGAACGTTGTGATATTTATTTCAGCATCCGGAGACGTTTATTCTGAGACCGTAATTTCTGATCCTGTGTGCTTGACTCCTAGACGTTACACTTTGCAGCTCTCTTGCCAGGCAAGATACCTTGCCAAATTATTTACAGTACTTTGTATGCTTATTATATTTTTGTATATTTATTACATTTTTGTATATTTATTGCATGTGTAGTTTCTTTCAGTTATTACTATATATTAGATATGTTGACACACATGACACTTAGTATCATGAGAGGACAATCAGTAGGCGTATGGGCTTTAACCACTCTGGTGAACCGTAGTAACTAGCACGCACTATGGTAGTCGTGTCAAATGGTAGCTACCCCTACGGTATGTCGATTGATGGTGTCACGAGGGTCGTTACCCCCACGGTGTGACGGCTGATGATGTTTTAGACCGGTGTGTGAGTTATGAGATTAGATAGAGTAGCCTACCCATGCCCATACGTCAAAAAATTATTCTCATTATGCATTCATATAGATTGCCTTGTACAGCATACTTATATATTTTTTTGTCTATATTGCATGTTTTTAATGGCCCAAAGTTTCTCGGTCATGACTTTATTTCCAACTTCCAGGCTTCTTAGCCATGCAAGGGCATCACCTGTAGAAGCATGAAAAATACGCTGGGAAATTATACGCATAAAACCTCCAACGTGTATGAAGCCCGCGTAAAACAGAGCTCCAGCGCTGTGTGGCGTAAGATATGACTTCAGAGCCATTGGCGTACAATAGAGCTTCAACGCTATTCAGCGTAAAATAGAGCTCCAAAATAACCCGCGTAAAGCAATACTTCCAGACTGCTTTGACATAAAAATATTGCTACATCGCCACTTCAGCATAAAATATGTCTACTTTTAATGCAGCGGAAAGTTGTACGAGAAACTCTTCGTATTCCTCGAATGAACCTGTCAGGCGAAGCAGTGACCTGACTCATGACAAAGAGTACTACACGACGATCGAGAGGATGACTGTAATAATAATTCTACATAGAGGCCCAGACTGTCGTTTAGTGACATAATCCTTGATATAAGTCATTTTTACGCATTCAAGGAATATGCTGCCTATTCTACACAGGCGAAGATGAGTTTTTACGCTCAAGATGAGACGAAACCAAATGCCACGTCAAAAGCTGTTCTTCGTACAGAGCTCGTGGCACGTCTCCGCAGTTAATGCGCGAGATGGGGGCAGATCTCTACATTTAATGCACGAGATTTGGTTCTACTTTTAATGACTGAAAGAGTTAAAATTAGGGCTAATACGCTCACATCACCATCCCTGCATATTATGCCAACCAGGCTATTTTCAACTATAGGAGCACGCTGTATGCTATCTCCTCGAAATACGCCAATCAGGCTATTTTCAACTATAGGAGTACGCCGTATGCTATCTCCTCGAAATACGCCAACTCAGGCTATATTTTGCAAAGGTACGTGATAAGGCTATTTGGCCCAGAATACTCTCAAGACCTCAGTCAGGAAGGATAATTGGCTAGTTTATGCTGGTTACCTGCCTATGCAGCATCAAGCTTTATGCAGAACTTGTCTTTTATGCCAACACGACAGCTACTTGGCTTTTATGCCAAACAAGACAGCTACTTTTCTTTTACACCAAACAAGACAGCTACTTGGCTTTTATGCCAACAAGACAGCTACTTTGCTTTTACGCCAACAAGACAGCTATTTGGCTTTTACGCTAACAAGATAACTATTTAGCTTTTACGCCAACGAGACAGTTATTTGGCTTTTATGCCAACCTTCTCCACGCGAGGGGTATACCTACGTGACTTGTATGCCATGATCTTCGATGAGCGATTATACATGTTACCTTATAATGGGACACGCATCACACGCGGATTCAGGAGATCATTCAGACGTGGATAGCAGTTATTATAACCGCCGCGTAAAAGGTGCAACTCTCTTCGCTGTTCGGTTTCTATGCCGACTGGTCAGTTGCTGTGACCGAACTCTATAAATAGAGACTTTCGACCACATAAAACAGAGGTCAAGGTCGAGGTGAAGGTCAAGATCAATCAAGATCAAGATAGAAAAGAGATCAGAATCAGAGGAGATCAGAGAGAGAGAGCACATACAGAGAGTGTTGATTGACAACTTTGGCAACGAGAGTTCAATCCCTCCTACAATCTTTGAAGCTTCTTCTCCTTCTTCTACAACACTTCATCATTATCGTGTGGTCCAAGGGACAAAGTGATCGACCGTAGATCAGACTCCTATAGCAATATTTTCCCAGAATTATTTTGTGTACTTAATATACTCGTATAGGATTAATTGTACTTCTTTTTCTTGTTTGTAAACAAAGAAAGGGTTTCGTATAAACCTAGTTTCAATTTTTTTTATTTATCATCAAACACAAGATGGCAACTATGCAGAGGACTACTTTCTCATCTGACGAGAAAGCCATTGCTCAATACGATGTTTTATCCGTCGGATCAACGAAGAAGACTCTGGTCGTCCAATTCGACCAATCTGCTTATGAAGACATGCTTCGCGCAGGGGATAGCTCTCATTCCCTCTCTCTCTAGGACAACAGGAAGCTGCATAAAGTATGGATGCCCCAGACATCCTCTACCCTTCCTGCATGCTCTCTCTCTCCGACCAACAAGGTTGTGACATCGCAACCTGTACGCCTTGTGCATAAAAATCTGTCTTCCGTCTGTGACGCGATAGACAAAGCATCTGGCAATGCCTTAGTACCAATTCAGAAGTCTAGACCGTGCCCTACGCGTAAAACTTTGTCTCCCGTCTGTGACGTGGTAGACAAAGCTTCTGGCAATGCCTCAGTGCCAATCCAGAAGTCTAGAACGCGCCCTGCGCGTAAAACTTTGTCTCCCGTCTGTGACATGGCAGACAAAATTTCTGACAAGGCCTCTATGCTAATTTAGAAATTTTAAATGCGCCCCGCACGTAAAAATATATCTCCCATCTATGATGAGGTAAATGGTCCCTTTGATCACGTCAAGGGAAAACAAGTGGCAAACCTCTCAACCTCTAGGCTTTTATGCCATCAAGAGAAGAAGTTGTCCACTCTTCAGATTATGCGTGACGCTGGAGGCCGTTTGAGGACTTCCTAAGTTTTACGCCAACCCGTGCGAATCTCTAGAGTATGCCAGATAAGCCCATCAGCGTAAAGAAGACCCGATTCACTGGAACATACGCTCCTCAGACGGATGATGGATCGTATGCTACTCACATGGCTGAACTGCTATATTCTTATGGTAGGAAAAGAGTTATGGTTTCCAATCTCCATACCCCAACTGATGTAAAAAGGCAGAATAAGCCTTCTTCTTCTTCTTCTCCTGTTAATCCTCCTGATTTACGTGATTTCTTGATCCAGAAGCGCAACGACAGGGGATCTTCTAATATGTCTATTATATCCCCTAGGGAGCATTATTATAATAGCCATAAAGTTGTAGTTAACTACTGCTGTTCTAAGGCAAAACGGTCAATTTTTGACCGGTTGAACTACTCTTTGCCCTTATAGAAAGAAGAGCCGACATTCGTATCAGTAAACATGGCTTCACACATTCCTAGAGGAAGGTCAAGTTTAAGACGTCATCCCTCTAGAACTCCAAGCCAAAGGAGATTTGACAGTCTCCTTGAGAATATTGAAGCAGGTGTCTTGCGAAACACTCGCTCGAGGTCGCGACAATCAGCTTCATATTCTTCCGATTCTGACACTGGGGTCATTAGTTTCTTGAATGTGATACTGACAGTATAGACTCGATATCCACAGAGATCTATACTAGTCCCTCAGTAGCACCCAGAGAAATGGGAGTTTATGCCATTGGAGATAAACATGAAGAGGCTTCCCCATCAGGGAGTACTGAGCAACGCATCACTGTATTGGAGATATCGCTTAAAGAGATGCATTCTATGATGGAGAGCATGCTCCAGATGATGGTGACTCAACATGCAACAACTATAGCTCAAGCATCAGTTCCTCTGACTCAACTGCGTGTGGGGATGGACATGCCACCATCCAACACAAGCCAGGAGCCTGCTCCAAATCAAGAGTCAACGGCTTCTCAACCTCTCAACCCCGAGAATGTATTACCTCCCGTTGGAGTTATAATACAACCGACCTCTCACCTCTCTGCGGTCCCTTTCCCAGCTGAAGATATGATACAGGAAGTTCGGGAATTAAAAGCCCAATTTGATGCCTTGAAGCATAAGGATCAGCTCAAGAAGTTGGGAATCAACCAGCCTTACCCAGCTATCTGGGACGAGATACCTTTTCCACCAAAATACAAACCATAGGCTATGGTTTTGTTTGAGGGAAAGACGTCACCAAGCCAGTACATGAACTACTTCAGCATGATGACGGTGTTGTTGCAAGGGAATGACTCCCTTCTTACTCGAGTATTTAAGGGCTGTCTGTCTGGAGTGGTCTACCAATGGTACCGTAGTCTTACGGACAACTGCATTACTTCTTTTAAAGATTTCAAGACTCTATTCTTCGCTCGATTCTATGAAGGAGGGGTGGACATGTCTATGTCCTCGCTCATCAAAGTGAAGCAGAAGGAGAAAGAGAACTTTCGTACTTTCATTGAACGTTTTCGTCAGGCCACTTTGCAGATGTCTTCCGGAGTTTCGGATTCAGCCTTGGTAGATTTTTGCAGAAAGAACCTTCTCCTACTGATCTCAGTGTTCACGGGACCATATCAGTTCCATGATTGGCCCTAGTTTATCATCTCAGCGGTAGCCGCTGAAGATAACAGTCGGAAGGTGCGCGATAATGAAATCATGATCTCTACCTCCGATAGAGGAAAGCGGTCATCCTCCAATAGCGACCATACTCATGGCTCCAAAGAAAAGGAAGCTCTGGCGATTAATACGTTCAGGCAACATACTCCAGGGACTACACAGACGAATCCTGGGACTTCCAGGCCTAAAGAAGAATATTCTTTTGATGACGACGATATTCCGAACATATTCGATTGTCAAGTCAAAAGTGGCAAGCTCACTCTCCCAGAGGTGAAGTGGCCTAATGAAGTTCGCAGTACCAATAACCCTAAGTACTGTATTTTCTACAGATACGTACATCACCCCACAAAGGCGTGTTATGTACTAAAAAGAAAAATCTAGAAGTTGATCGATGCCAAGGCCATCACTCTGTGTAACAACGAGAAGACAGTCACTGCCAATATGATCTTTCTCCAGTTGGGCAATCTGCCCCCTCAGGAGGTCCCGGATGGTGTAGTACCTATTCTCCGGATGATGATGAACATTGTTAATCTTCCTTCGACCAGGGGTCAAAATCATGACCTGGTATCCCTAACTACCAAGCGTGGGGTGATCATATGGGTTCATCTTGATCTGGTATCAGAGATTGAGGAAGATACTCAAGCTGCTAAAGCTAAGTCTAAAAAGAACTCAAGATGTAAACCATGCCATATGGTTGCAGTATCCCCGACACCAGAAGAAGAGGCTTTGGCTACCGGAACCCGTTCAGGGAAAGCCTACCTCAAGAACTATGGAGAAAATCAGGAAGAAGCGACGGCAGACACCTCGGCCGCCAAACTTCCAGAGCCCAAACCTGTCATACTAGAGGTAGGTCCTTCTAGACCAACTTCGACGGACAAAGGCAAGCAAAAAGAAGTTTATTTTGATAAACCTTTAAAGAATATTCAAAACAAAAGTTTAGAAAAACCATATAACTTCGACATCTTGGCCTAATTGGCTAATACTCCAGCCAGATTGTCCATTTTCGAGCTACTCAGGCTATCCAAAGACACTCGTCAAGCCTTGAGTGAAGCTTTAATGCAGGCGGATGTATGCTTGACCCAGCTCAAATCCTCGAATAAAAAGCTTGTGGCATGTCTTCAATGCCATAGTATGATGGAAGTGGTCCCTAACATCACTTTCACTCAAGAGGACATGTTGTTAAAATATAACAAGCATGACAGGCCTCTTTACTACACCGAATACGTTGGCTCTATGGAAATAGACCGGATTCACATAGATCCGGGATAGTCGATCAGCGTTATCCCTCATAGTCTGCTCAGACCGTTGAGAATTCCTACAAGCGAACTAGCTTACACTACCACTACAATCGTGGGCTTCAATGCCAGGAAAAGCAAGCCGTTGGGGAAGATTCGTCTGAGGAACCAGATTGGTAACCTTAGATCAGTGGCTACTTGCTACGTCATTAATTCGAAGGTATCTTACAATATCCTATTGGGCAGACCATAAATCCACGATCACAATATTGTTCCTTCAACTCTACATCAATGCTTCAAATATGTAGACGTCCGAGGGACAGTAAAAACAGAGTTTGCTGATCTCAACCCGTTCAAAGGAGTTGAGTCCTACTATTCTGATGCCATATCGTATATCTAAGACTACATGAAGGAGGTGTTAGGCAAGACGGAGGAGGAATCCCACCTGGAGCCAGGAGAACTATCTGCTGAGCAACCTCTATCAATCCCGGTAAAAGGGCTGACTTCCCGTCCGAAAGTCATGGAACCTATGGCTATCCACTTGGACAAAACCAAATCAGGAGGAGGAAGTGATCCCCTAGTGATCACTCTGAACCAGAAACTTCCACCTTTGGTCATCAACCTTAGGTGCAGCACGCAGGCGACTTATGTAAATACAACCGAAAATGTGGTTTCTGACGATAATAAAGATTCACTTTTTTAGTATACTGACGCTCAATTTCCAAATCAGGAATCCTCCCCTCATAACGCTATAGAGCCTATAGCACAAAAATTCTTGGAAGCTATAGGCTCCTATCATCCGTATGTGTGGAAAGTAGCGTCAACATCTAATATCATCACGACATATGGGCCATATGAAGATTCTATCTTTATTATTCCGCCTACTCGCAACAATCAGCATCCAATAGTCTTCGGTCGTAGGCAGAATAGACCGATTGTACAAGAAGATTCTCACGAGTCCGATGCTGGAAAAATATAGGTTCACAGATATAGCCCACATGCTTTGAAGATTATACAAAGCATGGGTTATTTTGGATAATAAACAAGAAAAGATTTGATGAATGTGGGAAAATGAGGTCTTGTGCGAAGACCCGCCCTTCTTTTATGATTACAAACAAGATTGTACAAATTTGATCATACACGAGGATGTCTAAGTACAATTTATTTAATCTGGGTGAATATTGCTATAGGTGTCTGATCTGTAGTCGATCACTTTAGCCCTTGGACCACACGATGTTGAAGAAGTGCCGTGGAAGACAGGTAGCTGCTTCGAAGGTTGCTAAAGAGGGTGGATGCCCGATGCCAAAGTCGTCGATCCCTTCTTTTTGCCTGAGCTCTGGATTCTCCTCTCTCTCTTTCTCTCTCCTCTGTTTCTTCTTTCAATTTGTCGACCTATTTCTGATCCTTCGACCTTTTTTCCTCGTTGATAGAGGTCTTTATTTATAGAGTTTTTAGTGACAGTGACCACACAGTCGGTGTAGAAACCGAGTAGTGGAAAGTACATCACCCTTTTACACAACGGTTAAAATAACCAATGCCTGCGTATAGATGATCTTTTTAATGAGCATGTGACGCGGGTCCAACTAAGGGAAAAAACGCGTATAACTGCTACGAAGATCACGGCGTAGAAGCCACGTAGGTAGGTATCCCTCGTGTAGAAGAGGTTGGCATAGAAGCCAATGTCTGATGCTGGGAAAATACAGGTTCACAGATATAGCCCACAGGCTTTGAAGATTATACAAAGCATGCGTTATGACTTGAAGTCGGAGCCAGGCCTCAACTATGGAAAAGGCAGGCGAGTGCCGTTGCATGGTGATCCCTACCGTCAACGAACTCATTTTGGGTTAGGATATACCACGTCTCTTGTAACTTCTGAGTCATGTGAGGATACCTTTTCCTCTTCTCAGGATGGTTCATCGTCCTCTGGTTCATGTGCTGATCTCGAACAAGTATTGTCAGTAAATATGGTATTGACATATTCTCTCGAAGCAGAGGAACAAGAATTTGAACCGTTTGAAGATGACTCCTAGGCACAGCGAATGGATATACAATAGGAACTCTGGTTCGAGCAGAGAGAACCACCCACTGAAGATAAAGTTATCCAAGTCGATATTGGGGATGAATTTTTACCAAAGCCGATATTTATCAGTAACAATCTTTCCAAAGAAGAAAAGAAAGAAATGATCCAGCTGATAAAAGAATATATTGATATCTTTGCGTGGAATTATGAGGATATGCCAGGTCTTGATCCAAAAGTGGCTACCCATAAACTCAACATACTGCCCAATTCAAAGCCTGTAAAGCAACACCAATGCTAGTTCCGTCCGGATATGATGGATGCCATTGAAGCTGAAATCAAGAAGTTGGTAGCCTACGGGTTTATCCGGGAAGAACAATATCCTGATTGGGTCGCCAATGTTGTCCTGGTCATGAAGAAAAGAGGTAAAGTTCACATTTGTATTGACTTCCGAGATCTAAATGTGGCCTGCCCCAAGGATGAGTTCTTTCTTCCCATCACATACGTTATGATCGATAATACATACGGTTTTGAGCGCATGTCTTCCATGGACAGATTTTTAAGATACAATCAGATTAAGATGAATCCTGAAGATGAGAAGCATACTGCCTTCCGTACACCACTAGAGGTATATTGCTATACAGTCATGCCTTTTGGATTGAAGAATTTTGGGGCTATATATCAGCGAGCTATGACTAATATATTCCATGAGCACCCACGCAAAATAGTAGAATATTACGTAGACGACATCGCTGTCAAAAGCCGCTTCAAGGATAATCATATCCAAGACTTGAAGACAGTGTTCGAGTTGATGCGCCAATATCAACTCAAAATAAACCCTACAAAGTCCTTTCTCGGTGTATCCAGTAGCAAATTCCTGGGATTTGTCATTACCGCTAAAGGCATTCAAGTTGACCCTGATAAAGTAAAAGCTATCCTAGAAATGCGACCGTCCCATAATCTGAGAAGAACTCGGGGGATTTTAAGGCCGTCTAGGTTATATCTGGAGATTCATATCCAACCTTTCTGGAAGATGTTAACCTTTTTCTCGCCTGATGAAAAAAGGTATGTCGTTCGTATGGGACGAAGCCGGTCAGCAAGCGTTTAATGACATTAAATGCTATCTCACTAATCCTCCAGTTCTGGTACCTCCCGTCATAGGAAGACCATTTTTGCTATATATTCAAGCAATGGATCATTATTTAGGAGCTCTCCTCGCACAGAAGAACAATAAGGGTCATGAACAGGCTATTTACTATCTAAGTAGGATGATGGTCAAAGATGAACACCGGTACAATCCAGTAGAAAAAAATGCTTGGCCCTAATATTTTCTATTCAGAAGACGCGGCATTCTATCACAGACCAAACTATTCATATCATCTCCAGAATCAATCCTCTTCGGATATTGATGAATAAGCTGAGCGTTCTTAATTCCTGACTCGCGACTTGGGCGATGTTATTAACACCGTATAATATGGTGTACGTCCCTCAAAAATCCATGAAAGGTCAGGCCTTGGCTGATTTCTTAGCTGCTCATCCAATTCCGAAAACCTCCAAACTATACGAGGATATTTCCGACGAAGTTGCAGAATATAATTCTGCAATGGAAGGTGATACATGACAGTTATTTTTTGATGGTGCCTCCAGGACTGGTCCCAAGGGAAATATGGTTTTAGGAGTATGAATTATTCTGATTTCTCATGATAAACTCGTCATTTATCGAGCATATTCTCTTAGCGAACCCTGCTCTAATAATGTGGTAGAGTATAATGCTCTACTAATCGGGCTTCAAGTCGCTAAAGAATTGGACGTTGAATACCTGAAAGCTTTTGGTGATTCTCAGCTGATCGTCAATCAGGTTAAAGGAATATATGAAGTCCGTAATCCAGACCTCATTCCTTATCACCAAGCTACGATCGAGATAGCCATATCTTTTAAAGGACTTTTCCTAGAACATGTGTCTCAATCTCAAAATTCAGAAGCTGATGCTCTGGCCAGTCTAGCTGCAGACCTAGCTATTCCTATAAGAAGGCAGAATTCGGTAATCCTTCTCAACAGAGATCTATTCTGTGTAAAAAATAATTTTCACATAGAATGCAGCTACGCTATAAACTCGGTTCCTCCTAAGAGAGACTGGAGAAGTCCCTTTATAGACTTTGTGTCATACAGAATCTTACCAGAGGATGCTAAAGAAGCAGTATCTATCAAAAGATGATCATTATGCTTCTATTTTGATGCTCCTTCATAAAGTCTATATCGCCGAACATACGATGGACTACTGCTACGATATCTCTCCGATGATGATGCAAAGTGGGTTATCCGTGAAGCTCATAATGGTGTATGTGGAGCATATTAACTCGATCCTAAGTTACAGGATCGTATCAGGAGGATGGACTACTACTGGCCTACTATGATTGTAGATGCCATGAAATATGCAAGACAATGCAAAGCCTATCAGGTTTATGCAGATTTTATACATCAGCCTTCATAGTATTTACATCCTACCATTGCATCATGGCCCTTTGAAGCATGGGGTATAGATATCATTGGTCCGATTCACCCATCGTCTTCTAGAGGACATCGGTTCATATTGGCTATCACCGATTATTTCTCTAAATGGGCGGAGGTGATACCCCTTGCTGAGGTAAAGACATCCAACGTGATCAGCTTTATCAAGCACCATGTAATTTATCGCTTTGGGATACACCGAAGGATAATTTATGACAATGGGCCTCAATTTTTTTCTTATAATTATCTCTGATTCACCAATTTTGATCTCTTTCGAAAAGAACAATAATAAATCAACAATAAAAATATATATCAGCCAAGCATTTTACCGATTTTGCGATAAGAATCGAATACAAAATATGGCCTCAACGGCATATAATTCTGCTGCTAATGGTCTGACGGAAGCTTTCAACAAAACCATCATCAAACTCTTGAAGAAGTTCGTCTCTTCGAACAAAAGAGATTAGAATGAGATGCTGGGAGAATGCCTCTGGGTATACCGCACAACGGTATGAACACCAACGGGTTGTACCCCATTCTCATTAGTCTACGGGTGTGAAGCAGTTCTCCCCATTGAAGTCCAAATTCCATCACTCAGAATAGCAGTGGCTAATAAGTTGACTCAAGAAAACAATGATCGATTAAGGCTCCAAGAGCTAGAAGGATTAGACGAGAAATGCCTTTAAGCTCAACAGTGTATTGTGTTCCACCAAGAACGCATTTCCAGAGCTTTTAATCAAAAAGTGAAGGAAAGAGTGTTCAAAGTTGGTGAGCTAGTTTTAGCTGTGAAGAGGCCAATGATCATTACGCACAAAAGTAAGAGTAAATTCCAGCCCAAATGGGAGGGCCCTTATGTGATCGAAATAATATTTTTTGAACGGCGCTTACAGATTAGCCAAGCCTAATGGAGATCTGATAATGGCTCCTATCAATGGCAAATTCCTGAAAAAGTACTACGCTTAATCACCCTTTCTTAAACGGAGTATGGTGAAGATCTCATTCTGACGATACTACGTACAAAGACTGCTTGGATCATATTCTATCATGTTCTTATGACCTCTGAATAGATATGTTTAACTAATTTGGAACTTCAAAACCTATCATGTCCATATTACCTCTGAAAATATTTTGTATACAAATTTAGTTGGATCATATACTATCATGTCCATATAACCTCTGAATAGATATATCCAACTGAAACTTACCGAAAGTATATCATGTCCATATTACCTCTGATATCACTTTCATCCTAGTCTATCATTTATATTTAAAAATGATGGGTCCACAAAGTCAGATGAAGCATCTTTATTATCTCCGGGAATAGCAAATTATATAAGAAGCAAAAAGTACATAATTGGAGAGGAGCAGTTAAATTGCGAATCTATTGTGCCAAAGCAGCCTTTCTTTCTCCTGGATGAATCGCCATATGAAATTGCTGATCATCCCGAGCAAAGAAAGCTATGATATCCTTCCATGATCCATCGTTGCAGAGGATATTTGCTCGAAGATGCCTCTTTTTACGGCTCCTTACATGCTGGAAGAGCATAAACTTCTTCTTCCTCAGGTCAGCCCAATGGATTTTGGCAACCATCTCTTTTGGTGAAGGAAGGGTGAAAAATAGGTTCACTTACTTGCCTTTATATAGGCAGAAGAGAACATACCAAATCCCAATAATTTCCTAAAATTTGTCGAGAAATCAGCCTCACAGAATGAGTCAAATTTGACCGTTTCATGCTTTATTCAAAGTATTTCAAATTACGAGGAATTTAAAAACTTTGAAGGGGGCCTTGTAGAAGCATAAAAAATACGCTGAGAAATTATACGCGTAAAATCCCCAACGTGCATGAAGCCCGCATAAAACAGAGCTCCAGCTCTGTGTGGCGTAAGATATGACTTCAGAGCCATTGGCGTACAACAGAGCTTCAACGCTATCCAGCATAAAAATAGAGCTCCAAAACAACCCGCGTAAAACAGTACTTCCAGACTGCTTTGGCGTAAAAAGGTTGCTACATCGCCACTTCGGCGTAAAATATGTCTGCTTTTAATGCAGCGGGAAGTTGTACGAGGAACTCTTCATATTTTTTGAATGAACCTGTCAGATGAAGCAGTGAACCTAACTCCTGACAAAGAGTACTGCACGACGATCGAGAGGACGGCTATAATAATAATTTTACACAGAGGCCCAAACTGTCGTTTAGTGACATAATCCTTGATATAAGTCATTTTTACGCATTCAAGGAATATACTGCCTATTATATACAGGCAGAGATGAGTTTTTACGCTTAAGATGAGACAAAACCAAATGCTACATCAAAAGCTATTCTTCGTACAGAGCTCGAGGCACGTCTCTGCAGTTAATGTGCGAGATGGGGGCAGATCTCTACATTTAATGTACGAGATTTGGTTCTACTTTTAATGACTGGGAGAGCTAAAATTAGGGCTAATATGCTCACATCACCATCCCTGCATATTACGCCAACCAGGCTATTTTTAACTATAGGAGCACGCCGTATGATATCTCCTCGAAATACTCCGACCGGGCTATTTTCAATTATAGGAGTACGCCGTATGCTATTTCCTTGAAATACGTCAACTCAGGCTATATTTTGCAAAGGTACATGATAAGGCTATTTGGCCTAGAATACGCTCAAGACCTCAGTCAGGAAGGATAATTGGCTAGTTTACGCTGGTTACCTGCCTATGCAGCATCAAGCTTTACGCAGAACTTGGCTTTTACGCCAACAAGACAGCTACTTGGCTTTTATGCCAAATAAGATAGCTACTTGGCTTTTACACTAAACAAGAAAGCTACTTGGCTTTTACGCCAACAAGACAGCTACTTGATTTTTACGCCAACAAGACAGCTATTTGGCTTTTACGCCAACGAGACAGTTATTTGGCTTTTATGCCAACCTTCTCTACGCGATGGACAGTTACCTACGTGGCTTGCATGCCATGATCTTCGATAAGCGATTATACGCGTTACCTCATAATGGGACATGCATCACACGTGGATTCAGGAGATCATTCAGACGTGGGTAGCAGTTATTATAACCGCCGCATAAAAGGTGCAACTCTCTCCGCTGTTCGGTTTCTACGCCGACTGGTCAGTTACTGTGACCGAACTCTATAAATAGAGACTTCCGGCCATATGAGACAGAGGTCAAGGTTGAGGTGAAGGTCAAGATCGATCAAGATCAAAAGAGAAAAGAGATCGAAATCAGAGGAGATCTTAGAAAAAGCACATATAGAGAGTGTTTATTGACAACTTTGGTAACGAGAGTTCAATCCCTCCTGCAATCTTTGAAGCTTCTTTTCCTTCTTCTACAGCACTTCTTCGTCATCGTGTGGTCCAAGGACAAAGTGATCGACCGCAGATCAGACTCCTAGCAATATTTTTCCAAAATTATTTTTTGTACTTAACATCCTCGTATAGGATTAATTGTACTTCTTTTTCTTGTTTGTAAACAAAGAAAGGGTTTCATATAAACCTAGTTTCAATATCTTTTATTTATCATCAAACATCACCCTTCCAATAACTAGTAGCCATATTCAGGAATTGACTAGTATTTAAGGGTTGGTGAGTGAAATAGATGGTTCTGCATATCTGTTGTCCCCAGTTATCAACATATCTTTTAATTTCTCTATGAGAAATATTATGAATATTAAGGATGAGTCCATCATTATTATAATTCTGTTTATTTTTATAGTAACCCTTCTGGGTTCTAAAATTAACCCAATCATCTCTTGTCAAGGGATTGTAATTGGATAATGGAGTCATATTAGGATTAATATTTGGCTCAATACTTAATTCTTTGTGAGCAAGACTGACCTCAGGATCCGTTTGAGGAGTTTCTTCCTCAGCTTAAGGCATAGGTTCCTCTCTTCCAGTGAAAGTAGGCTGAAAACCAGGAGGCCCGCAGGCCACACGGTTGAATTTTTGGGCGAATTTGTGTTCGGCTCACCGGAATCCAAAATTGGACGTACCGTTGAGTTCGTATTAACGTTTAGAATTGGTTTGATCTATAATTTGTTCCTTTTAGAGACCTTTACTCCTGGTACACTTTTTGGTGCAAAGTGGGCCATATGTGGACCCCGCTTTGACCCAAAATTACCGTTTTGCCCCTGTGTCTAAATTGGACGAAAGGGTAGTATTTTCTAGCTATCTCGCTTATTCTGGGAACGTTGGTAATAATTATTTCACCATCCAGAGATGTTTATTCTGAGATCGTAACTTCTGATCCTGTGTGCTTGACTCCTGGACATTACACTTTGCAGCTCTCTTGTCAGGCAAGATACCTTGCCAAATTATTTAAAGTACTTTGCATGCTTATTATATTTCTGTATATTTATTACATTTTTATATATTCATTGTATGTGTAGTTTCTTTCAGTCATTACTATATATTAGATATGTTGACACACACATGACACTTAGTATCATGAGAGGATAATCAGTAGGCGTATGGGCTTTAACCACTCTGGTGAACCGTAGTAACTAGCACGCACTATGGTAGTCGTGTCCGATGGTCGCTACCCCTGCGGTATGTCGATTGATGGTGTCACGAGGGTCGATACCCCCATGGTATGACGGCTAATGATGTTCTAGACCGGTGTGTGAGTTGTGAGATTAGATAGAGTAGCCTACCCATGCCCATACGTCAAAAAGTTGTCCTCATTATGCATTCATAGAGATTGTCTTGTACAGCATACTTATATATTTTCTGTCGGTATTGCTTGTTTGCTGTATTCAATTAGCATGCTTCTATGTATCTTGTTATGTCTCTCTAAGGACCTGGTCCCTTTCTACGTGTAGATGTTTATGACTATTCGCAAGAGCACGGATCAGGACTTACTACTTATTTCTTTCGAGGAGGTCTTACCTTCTGAGCATCTTTGATTATCTCTAGCGATGGATCGCTTTGCTGATACCTTTATATCATCATCTTATTTATATTAGAGATTTACCCTTCTTTCTTATTTTAATTTTGATATAGTCATTGGTAGTGGATTTGTGTCCACCCGACTATCATTCCTTGATACTTCATATTGAGATTCAGTTATATAGTAGATTGGTTATTTATTTTTATTTGATTATATGGATGAAATTTAGTTATGCCCTGTGACTTATGATAATATATATACTATATGTGAGTTATTATTCATATTACAGCGTATATATGTATTATGGTATCCATATATTGGAGTTGCCATATATATACGGCTGGCCTGCTTACGTGTTCCTAGTCTGACATATTTTGGGACTGGGGAGTGACATTAACTCCTTCTGCGTGAAGACATACTTGAGGCTTTTATGATTAGTATAGATCTCCACTCGTTCCCCATATAAGTAATATCTTCATAGCTTCAGAGCAAAAACAACGGCTGCAAGCTCTAAGTCATGAGTTGGATAATTCTTCTCATGTACTCGTAACTGTGTAGATGCATATACGATCACCTTGCCATGTTATATCAACACGCATCCTAAGCCTTTTCTTAATGCGTTACTATAAATTACATAACCTCCTGATCCTGATAGAATAGTCAATAAGGGTGCTGTGGTCAGTTGCTTCTTCAATTCCTCGAAAGCGGCTTGACACTCGTCGGTCCATATGAACTCTTTATCCTTGCACATCAACCGAGTCATAGGTGCTGCTATCCTTGAGAAGTTCTCCATGAACCGTCGGTAATATCCTGCAAGTCCAAGGAAACTCCTAACCTCCAATGCTGATTTACGGGCCATGTCTCGACTGCTGAGATTTTCTCTGGGTCAATAAAAATACCATCTTTCGTAACGACATGCCCAAGAATTGAGACGCTGTCTAAGAAAAACTCATATTTACTGAGCTTTGCATATAACTTCTCTCTCCTTAAGGTCTCTAGGATGATCCGCAGGTAATTCTCATGCTCTCATGGCTCTTCGAATAGACAAGTATGTCATCTATGAAAACGACCATGAACTGGTCCAAATACTGATGGAATACTCTATTCATTAAGTCCATAAAGATACCTGGAGCATTGGTCAATCCAAATGGCATGACCAAATTTGTAGTATCCATATCTTGTCCTGAATGCGATCTTCGGGATGTCTTATTTTCGTACCTTCACCTGGTGATATCCCGATCTCAAGTCTATCTTCAAAAATACCTTGGCTCCACTAAGCTGATCAAATAAGTCATCAATGCGAGGCAATGTATATTTATTCTTCACGGTCACTATATTTAAGGCTCTGTAGTTAATGCACATACGTACTGACCCATCCTTCTTTGGTACAAACAATAATAGTGCTTCCCAGGGTGATGCACTTGGTCGAATAAAATCTTTCTCCTCTAATTCTTTCAACTGTGCCTTCAGCTCATCCATCTCCTTCTTTGCCAATTTATAAACATGCAACGCTATGGGTGCTACTTCCGGTGTCAATTTAATCGAGAATTCTATGTCTCTATCCGGGGGTAGTCCTGGCAATTCCTCTGGAAAGATGTCTTGGAACTTTGAAATGATGGGGTGATAAATAACGTCGTCCATTGCAAGCTGCACACCATCAAGGACTTTTATGGATTCTCGTGTAAACTCAAGTTTCGGCTGACCAGGTACCTTAAAAAGAATGCTTCCTCCAACGCAATCAAAGAAAGCATTTTACATGCTTAGCCTGTCCATTCCAAGCACAATATCAAAAGTTGGCATAGGAAGGACTAAGAGTCGGGCATTCATCTCTCTGCCATGAATTACTACAGGACATGATCTACAAATTCGACTAACAGGTACAACTCCTCATCCAGTGAGAATTCTAACATAACTAAGTAAAGGTGTAGTGGCAATATTGTGTTTGGCAATAAAACTAGAAGATATGAACGAGTGGGTGGCTCTCGTATCAAATAATATCACAGCAAAAAAAGTAAAAGCAAGAGTAATATCTGCTATAACATCAATCTCCTATTCCATGTCATCCACTTCTAGTATAAAAGCTTGTCCATTCCTCTATGGTAGTCCATAACTGGCCCTCGTGTACTAATCCTCCTAAGTAGGTAGTGGTGGTCCTCGCTGAAACCCTTTTGCTGCTGGAGGTCGAGGTGCTCCTGGTCTATTCATCTGTTGAACTGGCTTCGATGCTGGAAGTGCTAGACTCTGTATTGGCGGTAGAAGTGTCAATATCTGCTGCATTGGATAGTCTCTCGCCATATGTTGTCTGGAACCATACCTCATACATTATCCCAAATGAGTCCGACAGTCTCACGAAATGTGCCCGTATTTTTCATAATAATTGCAGTGGGGCTTCTCCGAAATCTGGTACGGTCCTACTCTATGCTGATGTTGCTGTTGCTATGCCAAAGGATGTATGATAGGCCCTCCTTGCTGTGTCCTTGCTAGCCCCTGCTGTGTCTTCAGTTGACCTCCTTTTTCCTTGCTGATGGTCTTTTGTAATCTAGCTTCTGTCAATAATTCGGCATAAGAGATCCAGGACAGTGAGCTAGTGTAGTGTTGGAGCTCCTGAGTTAGTTCGGGATAAAACCTCTTAGCCTTCTCCATATCATTCGGTATCAGGGCAGTACCATATTTACTAAGACGACTAAACTCTATATCATACTCGTCAACTGTCTTGTTCCCCTGCTCCAGATGAAGAAACTGATCATATAACGCATCCTTTACAGTATCTGGAAAGTACTTTCTCTTAAAGACCTCCAAGAATTATTCTCAAGTTTGATATGTACCCAACTGGCACTCCATTAATTTCTACCAATGATGAGCGTTACCATCTAGCTGTGTCCTTACGCCGGTCATCCAGAGATCGATAGGCAGCTGTGATGCTTCTAATAACTTCTTGGTGTAGGTAATCCAGTTTGTAGTCTCCTTTGGGCTCTCAGTGCCTTTATACGGCTTGGGGCCCATCTATATAAAGTTCTTGACTGAACCAACTCTAGCTCGCGGTACTTGAACTAGTGCATGGGCTAGTATAGAAGCCTGTACAGCCATTCTCTCAAGTGCTGCCAGAAATTCTTGCCTCTGCTCTGCCGCTTACTGCCTCTGCTCTACAGCCAGTGCGGCTGCCTATTGTCTTTGTTCCTGTATCATCATTTGAAAGAATTGGAACATTTATTTCTGGCCATCCTGTGGTGTCGATGAAGCCAAAAAAGTTCCATTAGGTGATACAGAAAGATCAAATAGAACTGGATTGTGAGTCTGTCCAGCCAGCCCCGGAAGTCTAGGAGTCGTCGAGGTATCCCCTCGAGTCTGGTCGTTGACTCCTGAGGGTGTGTCTCCTCTGGCGGTAGTACATCCACTTTGCAAATCCATCTCTCTGCAAGAGATGGGCGAAACGATTAGAAGGAGTACATGAATCAAATAGGATACAAGCATTTAAATAGAAAGTTGATAGGGAAGATGAGTTTTTATCAAGCGTGGATGAGATCCTATACTCTATTCCTATACGCAGGCTTATTCGGTACAGTAATATAACCGAGACAATATATTCGTTGACCTGCATGGGCCACCACAAAAATATGTCATACCCTAGTCCCAAAATACGTAGGACTAGGAATACGTAACACGCCAGCCGTATGTATACAAAACTCTAATGTATTGGGAGATTGTAACACACACATACGTTATACATGAATATCAAATCCACAAGTAATAATATACTGTCAAAAAGTCATACACAATCTATATCTCATCTAGAGTACAAATAAAGAAATAGAAAATAAATAACTGAATCTCAAATATGAAGTATCAAAGTATGATAGTTGGATAGAAATAAATCACTGCCAATCGACTATACTAAAACTACTAAATGAGAGAAGAGATCAAAATCCAATATAAGATAAATGTCAATAAAAAATAGCAACTAGAATATCCATCAGCTGCGATGAATCAAAGGTACTCTGAAGGTAAGACCTCCTCAATCTGGTATAAAGCATCAGGTCTAGGTCCATACTCCTGTGGGTACTCCTGCAAGTCTATACCAGGAAAGGGACCAGGTCCTCAGAGGGATATAACATGATACATAGAAACATGCCAATAAAGTACTAAAAATAAATATCAAATGGGTTGCCTAACCTTCTATGAATGTAGTTTGAGAACAACTTTCCAACAAGTGGGCTATTTGGCCAAAATGGGATTGGCATGATTCTCTTGGAGATTCAGGGGCCTACAAAGCATGGCATCTTTTGAACCTCAGAGACCGCCTGATAATATATAATATATAGTGGTCATCATGACCGTGCATCTCTGGCGGAGCGTACAGATTATACAAGAAAAGTACAAAGGAGCCCTGTCACGCCCCAGTCCCAAAAATACGTAGGACTAGGACACGTAAGCATGCCAGCCGCATGGATATGGCAACTCCAATGTATGGAAACCAAATACACATGTACGCTGTAATATGAATATCAAATCCACAAGTGGTATAAAACATATGTCACAAGTCACATGGTATAATCTAAATCTCATCCACCAAAATCATATAGAAATAAATGACCAGTATCTATGAAACTAGATCTCAATAAGAAGTATCTAAGGATGATAGTTGGATGGAAACAAATCCACTACCAACTCGAATATAAGAGCAAATACAATATGAGTACAACACCACAACACAATATAAGAATACCAGCTATCCATCACAGCTCGAAGAGAAGACATCCTCGGATCACATGTAACCATCCAAATCTGTGCTCCTGCAAATACTCAAGAAAAGATACACTTGGCAGCGGACCAGGTCCTCAGAGGGACGTAACAAGATACGGAAAATACGAGCCAATTTGAATACAGTAAACATGCATATGGTTTAAAAATAAATAAGTATGCTGTATAAGACAATCTATATGAATGCAAATGAGGACAACTTTTTGACGTATGGGCAAGGGTAGGCTACTCGATCTAAGCCTCACAACTCACACACCCGTCTAGAACATCAGAAATCGATATACCTCTGGGGTAGCGACCAGCGCGACTCTTCAGAAATCGACATACCTCTGGGGTAGCGACCAGCGCGACACACGCCCGTAGTGCGAACTATATACTACGGTTTACCAGAGTGGTTAAAAGCCCATACGCCTAATGATTGTCCTCCCATGATACTAGGTGCCATGTGTGGGTCAACATATCTAATACATAGTAATGACTGGAGAAAAACTACACATGCAAGAACTATACAGAAATAAAATAAATAAAAAGAAATATAAATAGCATGCAAAGTACTATAAATAATTTGGCAAGGTATCTTGCCTGGGTTCCTGCTGCTGGTATGAATCAGAGTCCAAGTCACAGTCCAAATAGCCTATGTATTACAAATTTATCACGTCAAAAGATAATTTATTTTAATTTATTTAATTCTGGAATAATTACTCTAAAATCCTATTTTAATCTTATTATTCTGATTTTTATGTTAATTCCTAAATTTTGTCCAAAAAAACAAAATTTTATCAACTCGAGACTCATGGCACGCAAATCGAGGCGATCTGTTGACCGAAAAGTCAACCGACACAAACTTAACTTTCATGCATGATTTTCTATAGATTTCAGCATCAAAAATATGCTGGAATTTACGGCTCGTCCGAATTCAAATTCGTTTGGGAATTATGGCACATACAAATTTTATATTGTGCACCGATGGTTAAATTCTAACCTAAAAGTTCTACAGAATTAACAGTATATAAATACTTCGAATTAAATTCTGGTAAAAACATATTTCAATGATCTCGACATTAGCTTTCCGAAACTTTAAACGGTTCATGATTCTGATTGCTGGTTCTTCCGAAATCGCAAAAATATTGAAATATGTCTATTTTTGGACATGCTGTGCTCTGCGAATTTTCCAGAATTTAATACTAATAATTTAGAAAATCAATTTATATAATCAGAAAGCTAACCTCATTATCGTTCTAACAAAAAAAAACTAGGCCTCGTTTAGAGTCCGGAGCTAGGAGATATCGTCCTTTTAATTCGTCATAACTAGTAGAAAATGAGGCTGAATTTATGACAAATTTTGGCTATTTTTGGACAAAAAAGAGAGGAATTTGGGGAGAAAAAATATGAAGGATGAGGTATTTATAATGGTGGACACTACTTAATTAAATACGACTAGGATTGGTTAATTTGGATAGGATTATGATGAATTTAAATAAGGATAGGATATGCATGAAGTTGATTTCCTAGTAGGTTCAGGATTTGAATTAATTTAAAATAGAGTTTGAATTTATCTCAATAATTTATAATCTTAAATATAATTAAAGATAATACAAATAATTTATAAAATCTTATTAATATCTATTAACACTAAATTAGCATCTATCTAATATTAAGACTATATATATCCAAATAAATCCTAAATAATTTCAAAAATCTAAAATAACCTAAAAATGATTCTAAATAAATATTTATATAAGTAAATATATCAATAATTTTATTTGCTAATTAAATAACAGAATACTCTAAAGAAATTAAATATCTATAATAATATAAAATATATACAAAATATCTATTTTGGGTGAGGAAGTTTACAATCTACCCAACTTAAAACAATTTCGTCCTCGAAATTAAAGTAAGACATAATTTGTTAAATCTTTCACATTCGTACACAAGGTATGTCAATCGTAATTTTTTCCAAAAATTTAAATAACAAAATCTATTCGAATCTATTGCGATCACTTCAAAATTAATATAACCACTGTTTAAATCAAAATTCAACCTATCATAATCTCTTCTCGATTTTTAAATAATCAACATCCAAATCTAACTCAAGTCTATATGACATCCCACATCAAAATTTATATCATAATTTTTAACTATCATAATCTCCTTTAGACTTTGAATAATAAACAATTCTAATCAAATCTTATTCCTATTCTTAAATTAAGAATTTTGTACTCTTCAAATATTTAAACTCAATTTACATCCTCAATATTTCAAATAGGTGACCCAACAATCAAAATTAAACTTTTAATTCAAATCATCAAATTGTAAAATTTAAATCTAATTCACCAATTGTTCAAGTCTAAAATTCTATATTTATCCTCAAAATTTAAATCAATGATTCATCCTTCAATATTTAAAATTTAATTTATGTGCTCAAAGTATAAATATTTGGTCCGCAATATCAAGATTTTAAAATTCGGTAAATCCTCATTATCTTAATCCTTCTTTTAAAATTTCTCAAAATTAAAATGACTTGAATCTCCCAATCTAATCTTACTTGATCACAATCTAAAAGAAATTCCTCTCAAGTTGATAATGCACTGCTACCCAACTTAGAATTTACCCATCTATCACAGAAGGCTATATACTTTAAGAAAATATTCCTTAATTTATTTACTCATGTCATTCAATCCTCAAAACTTTAACGCCGATTATATCATATATAATATGTCCTTAATTACAAAAGAATAATCCTTAAGTATGTGATTGGCCTACGGGGTATATCTAGTACTCTCTGTGTATTAAACTTATACCAAGCACGAGGTTTCGTCTTTCTGAAATAAGGGAAGTCGGAGATCAATAATAAAGAGTTCAAGGGCGAGGTAATATAATAGAAGTATCGGGATCAAGGCGTTTAAAGAATTCAAATGGAAATTGTCAAAGCAGTTATGGATTAAAATCCTATTTTGGTAATTCTTTGTTCGCATGCTCGTATTGGTACAGTCATGTAACCGATATGATATGTCAGACATGTCTAGGGCAAGTGTATTCGTCTACTAATCACTACATATTTCAATCCACGTAAAGTAGTATTACGAGGGGCGAATCAAGCGCACTAAGGTTAGCTAGACCCTAATACACTGATTCTGAAATATATTATTGTAGCGCTCCAATAATACATGTGTCATGATCAAGCTCGATAAAGAATAAGCTTGCAAAAACTAGGCTATAATAGCAGCATAATTCGAGGTAGCACAGAAAATATAATGCTGGATTATGATGAGAGAAGTTACAAAATAATTCAAGTTTGCAAAAATAAAAACAACATAAGCAATAATAACAAAAGACTCTACAATCTCTACAGTTATCATACAACCTCCTTGTCTACGTCGCTAGTCGTCCAAATAGGGCATGGACCTCTAAATTCTACCGTCTGAATAAACGTTGTCGTCTAATGCTAGCATACAATTAATGTTATTCAGTTACACTACCTCGATGGGTCAAGTGGACTATGTGATACTAGGTTGTGAGACATACTTTCCAACTTAAAAGAATTAAACTAGTACTGTGACAGTCTTAAGAGGATCCTACAAAAAAAAAAAAAACCTTGCACATGTACATAGAACATAAACTCTTATTAGGGTATATGAGAAAAGATTTTGGTACTTATTAGGGTCTTCTATTGCATTATATAGGTAAGGATCACCTTAAGTCTTAATCATAGTGCTCATAGAACATGTGTCAATCATAGGGATAGAAGAGTTACTAGCCGTTTAGGGGAAAAGGATCTAACCTGTATCGAGGTGAGGGTACAAATTACGTGGTCTACAACTAAGGGTAATCATCACAATCTAATTGAACAACTCAACTATCAGGTTCTAACTACAAGGTACATAATTCAAAATTCAAGATTACAACTATGACTATAGCAAACTATATATCCTATTGTAGAGTATAATCACTTGGTCTATGATCAGAGGTGGCAGGTGGCACGAGTTAAAAGATAAAGGAGAGAAAACATGATTAGTCGTCGCACAAATAACGAGTGCTAGGGTTTCAGAGGAACAAATACATGAAATTAAATAGAGAACTCTAGTTAGCATCATGGCTTTCCAAGGGAAAGGGGTATGCTAGTCTCTGTGTTTGAGGTATGATTAGGAAAATATTCTATGCATTGCTCTTGGCTTTCTAAGGTACTGTCTGCTTATCTCAAGATAAGAATCTAAATTTATAGCTCTCCAATACTTATCTAACTGTGAAGGTTAGGTTCAGTCCTAATATTCAATTTGGGTTTTCTATTGGTTCCTTAATGCTAGTGGCAAACATTATGGTAAAACTTCTAGCTAACTCTAGTAGTGTCTATACTACTCACAGGTCCTCATAATACATCAAGGGGTAATGTTAAACCAATCTATAGATAAGGAATTCTAGGTTCACTAGATATTCTAAACTTAGTAGGGTATCAACACTCTAGTTGTACTCTTAATAGGAAGGTTACCCTACTTATCATCTAACAACAGAGAATTCTATATTATAGGAGGGGCTATACTTAAAGAACTATTAGGGAAGCACATGAATCAAGTATGATGCAATTGTTCAAATAGAACAAATAGGAGGAAGTTGAATCATAGTCAATGTGGATGAGATCCTATACTCTAGTCCTAGGTGCAGGCTTGTTCGGTACAGTAACATAACTGAGACAATATGCTCTCGACCTGCATGGGACACCACAAAAACATGTCACGCCCAGTCCCAAAAATACGTAAGACTAGGACACGTAAGCATGCCAGCCGCATGGATATGGCAACTCCAATGTATGGAAACCAAATCCACACGTACGCTGTAATATGAATATCAAATCCACAAGTGGTATAAAATATATGTCACAAGTCACAGGGTATAATCTAAATCTCATCCACCAAAATCATATAGAAATAAATGACCAGTATCTATGAAACTAGATCTCAATAAGAAGTATCTAAGGATGATAGTTGGATGGAAACAAATCCACTACCAACTCGAATATAAGAGCAAATACAATATGAGTACAACACCACAACACAATATAAGAATACCAGCTATCCATCACAGCTCGAAAAGAAGACATCCTCAGATCACATGTAACCATCCAAATCTGTGCTCCTGCAAATACTCAAGAAAAGATACACCTGGCAGCGGACCAGGTCCTCAGAGGGACGTAACAAGATACAGAAAATACGAGCCAATTTGAATACAGTAAACATGCATATGGTTTGAAAATAAATAAGTACGCTGTACAAGACAATCTATATGAATGCAAATGAGGACAACTTTTCGACGTATGGGCAAGGGTAGGCTACTCGATCCAAGCCTCACAACTCACACACCCGTCTAGAACATCAGAAATCGACATACCTCTGGGGTAGCGACCAGCGCGACTCTACAGAAATCGACATACCTCTGGGGTAGCGACCAGCGCGACACACGCCCGTAGTGCGAACTATATACTACGGTTTACCAGAGTGGTTAAAAGCCCATACGCCTAATGATTGTCCTCCCATGATACTAGGTGCCATGTGTGTGTCAACATATCTAATACATAGTAATAACTGGAGAAAAACTACACATGCAAGAACTATACAGAAATAAAATAAATAAAAAGAAATATAAATAGCATGCAAAGTACTGTAAACAATTTGGCAAAGTATCTTGCCTGGGGTCCTGCTGCTGGTATGAATCAGAGTCCAAGTCACAGTCCAAATAGCCTATGTATTACAAATTTATCACGTCAAAAGCTAATTTATTTTAATTTATTTAATTCTGGAATAATTACTCTAAAATCCTATTTTAATCTTATTATTCTGATTTTTATGTTAATTCCTAAATTTTGTCCAAAGAAACTGAATTATATCAACTCGAGACTCATGGCACGCAAATCGAGGCGATCTGTTGACCGAAAAGTCAACTGACACAAACTCAACTTTCATGCATGATTTCCTGTAGATTTCAGCGTCAAAAATATGCTGGAATTTATGGCTCGTCCGAATTCAAATTCGTTTGGGAATTATGGCACATACAAATTTTGTATTGTGCACCGATGGTTAAATTCTAACCTAAAAGTTCTACAGAATTAACAGTATATAAATACTTTGAATTAAATTCTGGAAAAAATATATTTCAATGATCTCGACATTAGCTTTTCGAAACTTTAAACGGTTCATGATTCTGATTCCTGGTTCTTCCGAAATCGCAAAAATATTGAAACACGTCTATTTTCGGACATGCTGTGCTCTACAAATTTTCCAGAATTTAATACTAATAATTTAGAAAAGCAATTTATATAATCAGAAAGCTAACCTCATTATCATTCTAACAAAAAAACTAGGCCTCGTTTGGAGTCCGGAGCTAGGAGATATCGTCCTTTTAATTCGTCATAACTAGTAGAAAATGAGGCTGAATTTATGACAAATTTTGGCTATTTTTGGACGAAAAAGAGAAGAATTTGGAGAAGAAAAATATGAAGGATGAGGTATTTATAATGGTGGACACTACTTAATTAAATACGACTAGGATTGGTTAATTTGGATAGGATTATGATGAATTTAAATAAGGATAGGATATGCATGAAGTTGATTTCCTAGTAGGTTCAGGATTTGAATTAATTTAAAATAGAGTTTGAATTTATCTCAATAATTATAATCTTAAATATAATTAAAGATAATACAAATAATTTATAAAATCTTATTAATATTTATTAACACTAAATTAGCATCTATCTAATATTAAGACTATATATATCCAAATAAATCCTAAATAATTTCAAAAATCTAAAATAACCTAAAAATGATTCTAAATAAATATTTATATAAGTAAATATATCAAGAATTTTATTTGCTAATTAAATAACAGAATACTCTAAAGAAATTAAATATCTATAATAATATAAAATATACACAAAATATCTATTTTGGGTGAGGGAGTTTACAAGTCCATTCACCTTACTTGTTGTTCTCTCCATCCCATGCTCTAAGCATGTCATATCCATGACACGATGATACCTCTAAATAACTGCCATATCTTCTAGCATACAAATTTTTATCAGCAGTTATCCCTATCCGTCGTATGACCTATACGTACCAGTGGCCAACCAAGTACACAAGTCCATGTCCTACATGAGACACACTCGTATAATAACAGTGTCATAGCCAATTAAACATAACAATGCCTCATGATAATGGGGTGGTCTCATAAGCCAGGTCAACATGCATATATATAATAAAATCAGAATACGACGCCACCGTTGTTGCACCTAAGTTATCCTTGGACGCGTATTTTATATAGCAGTTAAAATATATGCATCATATGAAAGATAAATCACAGTACAATGGCAAGGTATACTTGCCTGGTAAGAAATCTGTAAAGTGTAAGCGTCTAGATGTCAAGTACACAGGATCAGGAACTATGACCTCCGAATAAATATCTTCGGATGCTGAAATAAATATCACCAACATTCCCAAAATTAGCGAGATAGCTAGAAAATACTACCCTTTCGTCCAATTTGGACACAGGGGCAAAATGGTAATTTTGGATCAAAAGGAGTCCACATGTGGCCCACTTTTTATCGAAATATGTGCCAGGGGTAAAGATCTCTAAATAGAATAAATTATAGGTCAAACATAACTCAACGGTATATCCAATTTTGGATTCCGGTGAGCCGAACACAGATTCGCCCAAAAAAAGTCAACCGTAGGGCCCATAAATATACGGCTTGATCAACTATCTCGGAATCACATAAAACTTGGGTCACAGGACCAGCGTGATACCACGAATTCAATGGCATAAGTTTCGTTGTATTCCGACAAGCGTACATTAAATGGTGTAATATTTTACAAAAGTCGCTATACATGATCTTTTTACGGATACGGGTTGATTCCGACGCGAACATACGTCCAAATTCATTTTCGCAAAAGTTCACATGTCAGGATATACCATACACGCCTTTTGGTATAATTGGTATATGACGGGACGGTCCCGTTTGGCGGGACGCGCTCCGTATCGCAAATTTTAAAATTTTTAAAACAAGTTTTTCCTTATTTTTAATCCAATTTATCTATGCATATAACACAAAATAAAATAATCTAATTAGCAAAAAAATATCTCGATTATATGGTCTTTATATAGCAAAAAGTAAATTTAGATTTGGATGTTTGTGGTGGAAGATATCAGTCCTTAAATATAAGTGGTCGCAACAGTTTTTTGCAGTTCAAAAGTCATAGTTTTTCTCCAACTTGGCCTTGATTTCTACCTAGTGTTAAGCGCTGCTCGTTGAAAACTAAATTACAGAGTTGGAAGGGGTATAGGTTGTGAATATACCTGTGAAGACGGAGTCGAAATTGATCGCAAGATGGAACGAAAAATAGCGCGGGAAGTGGGATACGTCGCAGCCAGATTCTACGCGACGTTTTCATGCGGGTGACGCGAACGTCGACTGCGGTGCTGGTCTAGGCGGCTGCACGGTTGCTTCGGGCGGTGGAGTTCGACGGCGCTGGTCGTGGGGGTGAGCGGCTAGGTTAGGGAGTAGTTTTAGGGTTAGGGTTTATAGGCTCGACATATATATATATATATATATATATATATATATAGGAGAAGGGCCGCTCGGGCGGATATAGGTCTGCTGCTGCTGCTTCTGGCGATTTTTGGGTTAGGGGTATTGGGTTAGGTTTTAGTTAGGGAATTAAGTGATTTAGGATTAGGTTTTATTTAATATTTTTTTACTATTATTTATATATACATATACATATGTATATATGGTAATAAAATTTTAGAAAAATATATTTGCACATCCTAAAAATCTATCAGCCTTCTACAAGATTTTCTAAAATAAATAAAAATAAAATAATAGTTTTTCCCATAAATTCTAAATCCATATTTACCTAGTAATTAAAATTTAATAGATTATATTTTCTAATTGGCTAAGTGATACTATAAATAAATTTTAATGCTTAATTAAATAAATATTATATTTTAAAATTATGGGGTTTTGCATTTGGGGATGTGTACGAACGCTCTACAACCAAACACCTTCAAGTATTGGTAGGATACATTTTCCCCTATCCAGAACTTGTTCGGTAGATTACCATTAAGTGGAGCTGATGGAGACAAGTTGATTAAGTGAACTGTTGTCATAAATTCTTTACCCCAAAAACTCTTTGGCAGATTGGTGTGAGATAATATGGTTCTGATCTACTCAAAGATCATTCTATTCATCCTCTCTGCCAACCCATTGTGTTGAGGGGTCTTTGGAACAAATCTTTCATGTTTGATCACATTATTCTTTTAATAGATTCTGAAGTCTCCTATGTACTCACCACCATTGTCAGTACAGATGTACTTTAGAGTCGTGCCAGTCTCACGTTCAACGCTAGCATGGAACTGCTTGAATACTTCAAAGATTTTATAGTGCCCCACTCCACGTTGGCACTATGTACAAGAGATATCTCTTTGCTGGATCGAGCAAAAGCCTTCTCGAAGAGTTCTCCGATCGAAATATAAGATGATTGATCTAAGTGAGTGGGCAAAACTTTATTCTCTGATTCTTGTACGCCTTAATAATAAATCTAAGTTTTTATAATGCTTGTTGCTAGTAGATAACGTTCGCATGAGAATGATAGAACGAGATCTGTATGCTTAACTAGAGAACTTATATTGCTTGTCTAAAGAAATAGAACCATTTCATGCTAAGTAAAAGAGATAAATTTTGTAGGCTAGTACATACATACAGAATGTTGCAGGCTAGTATATACAGACACCGCTATCGAACGAACTACTACCATCTAATAAGAAGAGTAAAAGATTTGCTTGAACTTGTGAATCCATTATATGCTAAGTAATAGTAGAATTGTGTGCTTTAGTTAAAAGAGAGAGAAAAACTACTACCATGCTTTCTTATATAGAGATTTCTTGCCTGTTTTCTACCGTACTGAAAGTGATAGAAATTTGCATGCTAGATTTATAGAACTATTCTTGTTTGTTACTTGTTAGAAGAACTAGACAGCTTGGATATATAATTTAATGTTTGAACTCGTCTAGAGTATTGATAGTTATGAATCCCGTACATCGCTGGTTACGTGTCCCGTACATCGATGGTTACGAACATTGTATATAAATATAATCAGATCGAAGAAGAGATAGTATAGAAGAATTGTATGTTAATTGTCTGCTTGCATTATATAGTTTTTATCTGACAGAAGTGCATTCATGTATTGGTTTGACAACTTCTGCACAAGGTTTATCTCTCTCGAGTGGTTCCTGGGGCACTAGAGATTGTTCGGCCTGAGAGAGATCTGGACACCCTGAGGCATGACTTCCTTATATACGAGAGGGTGTGGATATTAGTATAGTAGTGAACCATGAGTCTCGATTGCTATTTTAAGCGTATTTTAGTATAGAGAAACCATGTGACTCAGCATCTCTTAGCCAATCTATAATTAGTGAGATGGGCTTGTATGTCCCAACTGCTAATTCTGGGGATCCAACACTTGGGGGCCATCATATAGTTAGGGTGCATGCTAGGTTAGCCTTCTTGCATACCTGACTGTTGGATGCAGGGACAGACAGAAAATATAACCTTATTCATATATACAAATTATTGCTAACTTGTATGTCTGTTGCAGGGATTACCGTTCGATGAAGGGTAAGAATCACTGAATAAGTGATGTACTCATTATTAAATTTTCCTTGCTATCATGTACTGCTCCTAAACTTACATGCTTTGCTTGAATATGATGATACCCTTATGATAAGAAGAATAATCCATTAGAGATAGCTTATGTTCCTAAGAGTTAATGAATATGGCTCACGACACATGCTGTGTACTTTACGATAGTACACTGTTCCTATAGCTTACTTGATTGTATTAAATATGCAAACTATTTTTAAAGATGTATTTTCGAAAATAAGTTATCTGACTCTAGTCCTGTGCTACATGAAATGAACCTAGGTAAAAGTAGTAAGATAACTAGTAATATAATATTTTATCACATGCTTACTTAGTGTTGGTTTTAGAGAGTGTTGATTCTGTTTGTTGCTTTTATACTCATCAGTACTTTTACCAAAGTGCTGACCCTCCACCAGTTCTGTTCGCAGATGCTGGATCGTTTGAACAAGCGATAACATATCCTCATCCTCAGGAGCCAAAAATTTGGCGTCAATGCCTTGAGCCGTTTCAAGATATTTTGAGATACTTTCGTATAAAGGGATATAATATATGAAACAATATCATTGTAATCGAGAGAGAGCTTAAGCGATTTGTAATCTCGGCCAAATGGACTTCTTGAATATCAATAAAGAGCTTATTTTCTTATGCCATTATATTTTTTATTTTTTTGCATATTGTGCCACCGCTTCCATCTTGAATAGCTTGCTTGTCCTTGTTCAAGATTTGGCCTTATGCCAGCATAACTTAGGCTTGCACAATATCATGTCTATGCGAGGACGATCAGTTCTGCGAGGCACCATGCGATGATGAATCGGCCCTTGCGGGTATCAGGGCATGATACATTTGATCTTTGGTTTTGATTGCATATGCCCATAATTTTCTGGAGTGATCATCAATGAAGGTAACAAAGTGTCTTACACCGCCAAGAGTTTTAGTAGTCATAGGCCCACAAACATCAGAGTAAACAACATCCATATGTTAGATTTTCTAGTTGCAGCCTTATAATAAAATAAAACTCTATATTGTTTTTTTAGCTAAACAATTAGTACATGGTTCAAGAGGTGTACCTTTCAATTTTAACCCGGTTAATATCTCTCTTTTAGCTAGAATTTGTAATCCCTTCTCACTTATATGACCCAGTCGCTTGTGCCATAACCCAATCGTTGATCCTGATTGGTCAATTGCTGCATTAACATGATGATTGTTGATCTTAGCATACATCATATATAGTGTATTCTTCTTCTATCCTCTAGCTAGTACTAGGGAGTCTTTGCTGAGTTTTCGTTTGCCTACACCAGACACATTGGTGTAGCTTTCATCATCCAGCAAACCGGTAGATATCAAGTTCGGATGCATGTCTGGAATATTTCACACATTCTTGAGAATTAAGGGACATCCAATATTGGTCTTAAGATCTATTTTTCCTTTGCTCGCTATCTTAGAAACTTTTTTATTTTTCATCCTCATATTTCCGAAGTCTTCGCTTGTGTAGGATGTGAAAATTCCTTTCTGGAAGTAACATGGAATGATGCATCAGAGTCTATAATCCAGCATGAATTTTGAGAGGTTAGATTAATAAGACTATCATCACAAATGATGATTATCTCATCGCCTTTTGAAGCTGCGACGGTTGTGTCTTTGGTTTCTTTATTCTCATTTAATTCATATCTCTTTTCTCTTTTGAGTTTTTTGTATTTTATTTTCATGTGGCCCTTAAGGCCACAATGATAACATTCTATCTCCTTTCTTGGTTTGGAAGTGCCTCTGGAATGATCTCTAGGCCTCCTTTTGGAGTGGTTATGGTCATGGTCATGGTTGTGGTTTTTTTTGATGATTTCTTTCTCGAATCTCAGAAACAAGGGCCTCGGACTCGTTTAATATGCCTTAATCTTTCTGCCTCGCTTCTTTATTCAATAAACTTTCATTCACTAAGGTTATTGTAGTATTGACCCACTTTTATGGGCAAAATTTCTGATACCACCTATCATGCCCCGGTCTGCCACAATAGCTTCACTCAAGTTTAGGGTACTATTTGCCCTCTATCTTATTTTGGTAGTAGGGTTTCGAGCAGCTGATGCCTTTTTTGGAATACTTTATGGTGTGAACTACTTATTTTGTATCATTGTCTCAAAGGCCTTAATGTATGAAGTACACTCCCGGTTTATCACATCCTTTCTAAGTTTCGTTAACATAATAATTCCTAACGAAAGGGCCCGTATGTACCAATTCATCAGAGGCTTGAATGATGAACTTAGAAAGGATGTGATGAACCAGGAGTATACTTTATACATTACGGCCTTTGAGGCAACAGTACAAAATGGGCAGTTCACACCATAAAGTATTCCAAAAAAGGTATCAGCTGCCCGAAACCCTCATACCAAAAGAAGATAAAGGGCAAACAGTGGCCTAGACTTGAGTGCAACTATTGTGGCAGACCGGGGCCTGTCACGCCAAAGTCCCGTAAGGGCCAATCATCCTCGCTTGGTCCTTACGGAACCGATCATCCTCGCTCGGTCGCGATATCGTACAAGCCTAAGTTGCGCTTGTACCAGGCATAGTACCTGCACTAGACACAAGTTAGACAAAAAAAAATATAGGCACATAATTTAAATACAGAGAACCAAAGTTAAACATATTTGATAGGAATATAAAATTCTTTCTTTATTTAATACTTGAAGATTGGATTACAAAGTACTTTCTTGGTCGAGTTACAAAATATGCCATAGATGGATTACAAACCCAAAACTAGCCACAATGCCCACACATCATATTCTTTTAGTAGGATCAAAATAAAATACCTAGCAGATGAAAAGCTTGCACACTATAGAGGAAAGCCTTGGAAAGCTGCACAAGTATGATTCTTCTTGAAGGGATGCGCTCCTAAAGCTTCAAAATAGTTGCCAAAATCTTGCTACCAAAACCTGGAGATTTTGCCCATAAACGTGGGTTATTACTACAACATGTACTGATGAGCGACCGTGGCCAAACTCACCTAAAAATCCACACTAAGTAAACATATGAAGATAGCATTATTATGTGATCTTTCTAGTTATCTAGATTTTTTTAACAATTCATACAATGAAACATAAACGATAAATTGAACCATACATATGATAATTCTTACCTACGGCCGAACGGTTATCCCTACAACAGACACACAAGTTAGCTATAATTTGCATATGTGAATAAACTTATAAATCAATCTTGTCATCAAGTATTAGGTATACAAGAAGGTAAACCTAGCATGCGCCCTAACTACATGATGGTAAATCAAAAAATCCATGAATAACAGTTAGGACTACAAACCCAGGCTAAATATTAGACATGACACCCCCCTAATTGTGAGGACTAAAAGTCTCATGGTGTTTCGATTATCTCTCCCAGGCCGAACGATCCCCAGTGTCCTAGGAACCACTCGAGAGACTGACCTTGTACAGAAGTTGTCCAAAGACCGATGCAATGAATGTGTTCTATCAATTAATCAGTTCTATTATAATAGTTGAACAAAAATATTCTATGTGGACTATCTTCTTTTTGATAGAGTTGTGGCTCTTCAATAAGTTCAATATCGATCAATTCAAACCATAAAAGATTTTCAATAAGTTTAATATGCAGCATAAGATAAGTAACGTGCATCAATATCTTGAACGGTTTGCAGTAATTATTCTATGATTCAAATATCATAATTCCTTATCATGCAATAAGTAGTAGCAATTCTATGTTAACATGTAAATCATGTTCATTAACTTATCTTGTTACTGGGGTGTCAAATTGAGCATAAGGACAGGCATTTTGAGTGGATAAGAGATCATTTTATTAATAGGCATGCAGACTAAGGATTCATCATAGGGCCAAAGCCACTCACCGATTAAATCAACTAGAATATAGGGAAGCTTACGCACGATCACTCCTTGATTACGCATCCTGAAATTATAACAATACTTGGTTAGCATCGTTCGATCTATTTCTCTTATGATTCAAAATGAATGTACAAGCGGAAAAGCGAATCATGAAAAATTAAGTCATCGAAAGTAAGGCAAAACATAAAACAACACAAAACCAAGTAGCAAAACAACCAACAAAAACTCTTGGACTCATTTCAATAGAAGTCGTTCCATCAGTTTGAAGGGTTTATTGCATTTTGTCCGTGTTGATTTGGCGAAAATGTTTTCCCGAGACTAGATTCTTAACCGAGTCAAAGTTACAAGTGTTCCATAAGTGAACCGCTGAAAGTAGGGCATTACAGAGGTAAGGACATCTTGAGGAGCATAGTTGCTTAAGGAAACCATAAGTGTGTTCTAACTATCCGACAATAAACTGAGTAATTCATCTTCCAACACCAACTTTATGGTTAAGAGTTAATTTACTAACTCTTGGAAATAACTCAAGTGTTCAGAAATACTTTATCTATCTCTGTATTTCAGGTTCACCAAATGTCGAATGATGACAATTTATTTTGAGGAGTCTCTCGCTCGTACATCGATGCTAATTTTTTAACAGTTGATGGGCATCGATTTCTTTGGAAATATGGTAAAATATGCTTTAGTTGATCCATGGACGGATTTCTCCAATAGATTTTTGATTTAGAATAGTCCAATATTTGTCCAATTTTCCCTCTGGCTTCTGTCCACCCCAGAGTACCACTTCATACAGATCCTTGCAGTAGAGGATATCTTCCATCTGTGGCCTATATATGGAATAGTTTAAAGATGGGAGCTTGATCATGGTTGAGGAGGTAGAAGATGATTCTGTAGGATCGATATGTAAAGTTATATACTCTAGAGTGGGGGGGGGGGTGAATAGAGTTGGCAGCAGAAATAATAGCAATTAAAAATTAATAACTAAATCACAGTTATGTTATATCATAGTTAATCAAAGCAATAAAGTAGAGAGAGAAAGCAAACGCAAATATCGAGATTTATATTCTTCCTCTTGTGAGGAATATTCTAGTCTGGAGAACTCAAGCTCCATGTTTGAAACTCTTGTGACTTCTTACAAACACGAGCTTTTATCTGAAGAGCGCGATCGACTTAAATTGTGAAGTGTCTCACTTTTATCAAGCCTCTTGATTACAATGCTCTGAAGCTTCTATACCGTACTACACTAACAATTAGACTAGAGGTTGTAAACTAGCTTGGGATTAAAAAATGAAAGCTTTGAATGGCTAGTAGACCAGATAGAGAAGATGAAAGGAGTGAAGAAGATGTGTAGGATGGTGAAAAGCTCATCTATTTATAGCATTTATGCTGATAGAGTTCTGACAGAACTCGGGTAGAGTTTGGTCAGAGTTTGGGTGCTTAAAATTAGGAAAGTGACCATTGCATCCGAGTCTGTAGGCAGACCTGGATTTTAGGGTTTACTAGTTCAGGTACCCGAGTTCGGGCCAAACTCTGTCCGAACTCTGGTGGTCAGAAACCATAATTTTGGGTTGAGTTTTATTGAAACCTAAGTTGGCTTTGATTTTAAACAAAATACAGGTTTTGGGTTTTGTTTTAAAATTAGGCTTATTTTAAATAAAACTGGGAATTTTAAAATTTTTTTGGTCAAGCCTAGTATGATGCGATTTACATTTTTTCTAGACTCAATAAAAATGTGAAAAAAATATATTTAAGAATGGAAAAGAAATATAGACAAGACGACTGAGTAGATCGTGAACGGTAGCATCACTGGTTGTTGTAGTTCGTTCGAGTAGCCCTTATATCGAGTTCGAGTTTAATCGATTATCAAAATCGGTTCGACCATGACTAATGGTTCAACAATCTTTCCCATTTTGATAATTGACAAATCTTGACTGATATAACATCTTAAAAAGTTTGGTTATACTACCTTCTCTTCCTTGAAAAAGTACAAGTGTTATTTTTTCCCCGTTGTCATTTACCAAAATACTCTCCCATAATATATGCGTACATAAAGACAAACATGATAAAAATAATAATAATAATACAGCAGATATTTTACAGAGCAGTTATATTTGAGAAGATGTAATTGATCTAAAAATATGTGCCAATATCGCACAATAAACAGAAATAAATTGCATAATCATAAAAAGCTACTACAAGTTCTACAAAAAAACTACTAAATGTTCTCAGAATGTAAGATATTTCTAAGACATGATGACAATAAAGAACAACTACTAGACATGATGTTTAAAAGAACAGTGACAACAAAATATTATCAATCATCCTGGTCAGCAGTATTGTCACCGCCACCACCACCACCACCACCACCACCATAAGAAGATCCATGCTCACCAGAAGATCTGAATCAGTCAAAGGGGCCAGCTGGATTAAAGTACTAGCGTACTTCATCATCCTCATCACGATAGCCAAAAATGGTAGGATCCCTGAGAAAGACGTTTAGGCCGTTAGGCTGATGGGACTGGGAAAAACAGAGGTCGACCAAAGTGTTAGATATATCCTGAGTACGCATGATATTATAGTACTCATACTCTCTGAACTGATCAGTCTAATGAGTCTCTAAGGCACTGGGCCGATCCTGAGTAGCCCAATGCTGATCCTGAGTCAGCTGTATGTGATCTCTCATCATATAGTAGAGACCCTCAGTAGTTTATGGATAATCATGGGCTGGGACAGCGAGTGCTGGAGCAGGAGATGGAGTAATAGGAGTGTCAGAACACCGAGCGGCAGAAAGATGTGAAGGTACAACAAGGACGTCACACTCTTCCAAGTCGATACCAAAATGCTGAAAGATAAGTGGTAAGTACATCAAATAAACAAGATTTCTCTTGTTCTTGTGAGCATGTACCATTATCTCGATCATAGTCTTTGGGAAGGAAAAATTAATCCCAAAGTGAATATGGTAGATGGCAGACAACTCGAGGGAATCTGTGGAACTCTGCTTCGGAAGGATAGCAGAAAAGATAATTCTGTGGAGGTTGTAAAAATACAAACTCAGGTGTCTTGCCTTGGGCTTGCCATCAGGACATGGATTGGGATGACATATCAAGGTCTTGAAAGAGTTCAAAGACATGTGAGAAGGAAATATAAAATTGGCGAGGTCCTTTAGCGCTTCTCTTTCGTTAGGAATTTAAAGAATTGTCCCTAAGTCTTTCGTATCAAATTTAATGTCTATTCACCCATGTCACGACCCGCACCCTGAATTTGGGTATGAGTCATGAGTACGCCCAGCCTACGCCATAGTGTCGGCAGTAGAATGCTGTACAATGAGCCACAAGTAATCTATAACTCACAACATATATACATCTCCACATTATACTCAATTACAGGCACTAGTTTAAATAAATACACCAAGATAATATTGAAATAATAATCTTGATGTTGGTTCAATGAATCTTTCCCAAAACTAAATATCCAAAATACAATGTTCAAAATAATTGAGAAAACTGTCGAAGAATAATCCGACCCAAATAACTAACAAAATCAACTACTAATAAACTACTCCATCGCAGACGGTATCTGAGCTGCTAACTCTCCCTGATCGTCCGGAAGGGCAAGTTCAGGTTCTATTATGTCATTGGCATACTGTCCATAATATGTAGAGATTTCATCCTTATTGTATTCACCTAAAATATTTATCTAGTCAGGAAAGGAATGAGTATATCATAGTGAAATTAGTTCCAACACATGGTAGAAGCTATAAGACAATAAATAACAATAAATATATGATAGCAACAAACTGAACTCACAATAAAGTAGCTAGAATAACCAAATACTAAAGTCCTGTCATGGCAACCATATAGTACAATATCTCCAAGCAACAAAAGAAATAACTATAATGGATGGAAGAACAGATAAGAACAACTACTCTATGTGATTTGAAATACCTTGTTGACATATGAACGGCTATGGGATAATATTCGACAAATCACAAGTATCGTGCATGGCTGCTATTATTCTAGAAAGGCTATGGCATAGAAATGGTAGTTCACACGTCAACTAAGTATTTTTCCTCCCCACAAGTACACATGAATTCTAAACCAGTCATGAAGAAATAACAATAATCCCGAACAATCACGTATCTCATAATAAAGAATCTATCATACTAATCCGTGTAACAAGTGTTAATGAATCAAATAATCAATACTAAGCATGCATTATAGAGACTATCAAGCACTGAAAGTAATCATGGAAATGTACTCGCCTGTGGTCTTTAGCTCGTATGAATCAGAATCCAAGTCACAGTCCAAATAGCCTATGTATTACAAATTTACAATGTCAAAAGATAATTTATTTTAATTTATTTATTTTTGAAATAATTACTTTAAAATCCTATTTTAATCTTATTATTCTGATTTCTCGATCAATTTCTAAATTTCGTCCAACAAAACTAAATTTTATCAACTCAAGACTCATGGCACGCAAATCGAGACAAACTATTGATCAAAAAGTCGACCAACACAAACTCAAATTTTATTCATGATTTCTTGTATACTTTAGTGTCAAAAATATGCTAGAATTTACGGCTCATCCAAATTCAAATTCGTTTGGGATTATGGCACATACAAATTTTGTATTATGCACCGATGGTTAAATTCTAACCTAAAAGTTCTACAGAATTAACAATATAAAATATTTAGAATTAAATTCTGGTAAAAATATATGTCAATGATCTCGACATTAGCTTTCCAAAACTTTAAACAATTTATGATTCTGATTCCTGGTTCTCCCAAAATCGCAAAAATATCGAGACGTATATTTTTGGATATGATGTGCTCTATGATTTTTTTAGAATTTAATAATCATAATTTTATAAAAATTTTTATATATTCAGAAATCTAACCTCAATATGGTTCTAATGTAAGAAAATAAGCCATATTTGGAGTCCAGAGCTATGAGTAATGGCTTCTGGAAGATGAAGAAATCCTAGATGATAATTCTCCAAAATTTGGCTCAAAGAAAAACCCTAAAATTCCTAAACTAACTCATATATATGGACGAGAGAGGAAGCAACCGTGGCTCGTGGGTGTGCCACATAATGTGCATCAAAGTAGCCCCACCCAGATCGGACGGTTCGCGTTACAGTCGGCTTGGCTCAGCTGAGTCCGAGTCGGTCTAGGACTCGGGTCGGCTCGGCTAGGACCGAATTCACCCGCGCCCACCCTTGCCCTCTCTCGCTGACAGTTGGGCCTCACTGACTGGCAGCACTGGCTGACACGCGGGCCATGCTGGCTGCTGACTGGACGGGTTGGGTTAAATTAGGATTTTCTTTTTCTGGAAATTAGTTTTTAATTCAGTTTTTCCTAATTAACTTAAAATAAATGCTAAAAATAATCAAAAAATTCCCAGAAAATTTTAGAAAATATATTTGATTATTTAGAACCTAAAATAAAAGTTTGGGGTATTTTTAATTATGTTTGATCTTGAAATAAATTCTTAAAAGTCCTAGGAAATTAGGGTTACCAATTTTTAATTAACCAAAAATTATGGAAAAATCTCACTAGCCCCAAATTAGCCTAAAAGTAATATTTAAGTTAGAATTTCAGGATACGGTGGTTACAAGTCTACCCTCCTAAGAAAAATTTTGTCCTCCAAATTTAAGGCAGAACAAATACGAGAAGAAAAAATTACCTCATGGTGCAAAAAGATAAGGGTAACGCTCTCGCATCTCTTCTTTCCACTTCCAAGTGGATTCACTGGGAGAATGATGCCTCCAAGCGACGCAAACCAAGGGAATTACTTGGTTATGAAGAACCTTATCTCTGTGGTCTAGGTGTAAACCCCCTCACCCAAAATTAGGCCTGCTTGGCTTAGATAGTGAGACTAGGGCTAGTTTGAACCCAAATAGAAATAGAACACGATATTTATTTAATTTTGTAATATTTATGTCACATAGTGCACCTTACCGTTGCTTCGATAATTGGAGCATTACACTAGCCACTGCCTTCCTACAAACTTCATACTCTTTCCCTAGATATGACCACCTTCTATTCTGACCTCGGTGTAACTTATAATTATGCTCTCTTGTGCTACATTTTAGTCGCACAATATTTGTCGTAAACGTTATTATTTAATTCTAAATAATTCCAACTTTGTATCATTGTGCGTTCCAATCAAAATTGGAGACACAATCTTGACCCATTTCGTACAACCCAATTTATGATAATATTCTACTCTGAGCCCTCTACGTCCATGACACTTGTGTTACACCTAATTTTATTCCCATGTACTTATAATTAATTTCAGAACACCTTACGTATTAATTTTAATTAAATTAATCCAATTTTTATTTTTGTGTAATTTTCTAATTGTTGGGCACTTTTATGCAGAAATGCAATAAGGTGTCCACACCATTGGAGATGATACATGAAGAAACCTATTTTTTGTTCACATAAATTTTCTCTATAAATTTTTGAAATGTGCAACGCAACATCGTCCCCAAATTAACCCTATCCTTGCAATTTAAACAATGCAAATTATAGCCTCCAAACATCCCTATGTGAGGCCAAGGCCCAACTCCAAGGATATGTTGACCAAGCCCAACCCCTAGTTAAAATATCAAACCCTATTTTCTATATATAAATATAAACTTTTCTTTTTTTATACATTTACAAAACCCATCCCAACCCTATTCCTCAGCCGACCCCTTTACAAACTACTGTTCATCTCCTTCTCCCCGTTGCCGAGTTCGGCCACCCCGACCTCGTCGGACCACCCGCCTTGGTCGTCGATGCCTCCCCGCTGCTAATCCACCTGAACCAAGCACCCCACCTCGCCTGATAGAACCCGACCCCGTTGAACCCGCCGGATCTGTACCTCGTCTCCACCATACCTCATCCACGACTCACCGCCACCACCGTCTTTTCTGACTGCCTCGACCACAGCCACCTCTTCCTCCATTATCTCCTTCTCCTTCCTCTACTGGAGTCAATGATGAGTAGCACCCCCCGCTTTTTTCTCCCCCGACGTTCACCTCTTCCCCCTCGACCACCGCACCATCAACAACACCACCTTCATCTTCCCTTTTCCCCGATCGACCCTCGACCAACTCCGTCGCTGCACAACACCCGACCACCACCATTCTTTCCGCCTGAACGTCCACCACCCTGTCCTCCTTCTCCTCCTCCTCTTCCCTGTCCTCCCTGCTCGACTCTTCCCCGGCCAGTCCTTCACTCGCAGCGCCGAGCAACCCCACACCACCAGCACCACCACTACACCATACCACCCGTACCACCACTGCACCATACCACCAGCACCACCACGAACACCTCCCTGCTCCTCCTTGGCTGGACCTCCCCCTGGCCGAAGCAGCATCACCACCCCATCATCATCATCATCAATCCATCATCATCATCATCATTACCCAATTACCCCATCATCAGCATCACCACCCTATCATCATCATCATCAACCCATCATCATCATCATAACCATCACCCTATCATTACCCCATCATTATCATCATCAACCCATTATCATCATCATCACCCCATCATCACCCCATCATCATTATCAACCCATCATCATCATCAACCCATCATCATTATCATTATTATCACTCTATCATCAACCCATCATCATCATCATCATCATCATCCCATCATCATTATCATCACCCCAATATCAATCACCCTCCACATCATCACCATTATCCCCATCATCATCCTCGTCATCACCATTATCCCAATTATCTCATCCTCGTCATCACCATCACCCCATCATCTTCCATATCATTACCATTATTATCATTTCTATCATCATGACTATCATCATCACCATTATAATCATTATCACCTTAACCCTAATCAACATTATCATCATCGTCATCATCCTCAATATCGATATCGTTGTCGCCATCGTGGACCGTTACCCTCATCGAAGACAACTTACAGCAGTCACCCCTTGTGCCTATGCACGCTGACCCCGAAGATCAATTGGATTATTCTATGCGACTTTTGTAGCAGAATATTGGACTACGCCGCTTCTTGCCAGGCAAGTATAGCTTGCCAAATTGTTTACAGTATTTTGCATGCTATTTATATTTCTGTATATTTATTGCATATGTAGTTTCTTTCAGTCATTATTATATATTAGATATATTGACACACACTTGACACCTAGTATCATGAGAGGACAATCATTAGGCATATGGACTTTAAGCACTCTGGTAAACCGTAGTATCTAGCTCGCACTACGGTAGTGTATCGTACTGGTCGCTACTCCCGAGGTATGTTGATTTCTGGTATCGTGCTGGTTGCTACCCCCGAGGTATGTTAATTTTTGATGTTCTAGACGTGTGTGTGAGTTGTAAGGTTTAGATCGAGTAGCCTACCCACGCCCATACGTCAAAAAGTTGTCCTTATTTGCATTCATATAGATTGTCTTGTACAACGTACTTATATATTTTCAAATATTATGCATGTTTACTGTATTCAATTGACTTGCTTCTATATATCTTGTTATGTCCCTCTGAGGACCTGGTCCCTTGCCAGGTATAGACGACCATGAGTATCCACAAAAGTACGAACCCGGACCTGACGCATTACTTTCTGCCGAGGAGACCTTACCCACTTAGCTTCATTGATTATCTCTAACGATGGATCCTTTAGCTGACACTCTTATATCATCACCTTATTCTATATTGGAGATTTTACTCTTCTCTCTCATTTTAGTTGATATAGTCATTGGTAGTGGATTTGTCTCTACCCGACTATCATTATTAGATTATTCAAACTCTTTATTCTAGTATAGTTATTTCCTTTTTGTGACTTGTTGTGTGGATGAGATTAGTATTTCTGTGACTTGTGATAATATAGATACCACATATGAGTTTTATTTATATTACAGCGTACGTGTGTATTATGGTATCCATATATTGGAGTTGCCATATATATACGGCTGGCATGCTTACGTGTTCCTAGTCCTACATATTTTGGGACTGGAGCGTGACATATTTTTGTGGTGGCCCATGCAGGTCGAAAGCATATTGTCTCGATTATATTACTGTACCGAACAAGCCTGTAATTAGGACTAGAATATAGGATCTCATCCACAATGGACTATGACTCATCTTCCTTCCAATCTATTCTGTCTATATAATCGTATCCTGCTTGATTTCTGTGCTTCCCAAATAGTTTCTTGAGTATAGCCTTCTCCTAGAGTATAGAAATCGCTGTTATAGGATGATAATTAGGGTAACACACCTACTGAGAATACAACTAGAGTATTGACACATCACTAAGTTTAGAATATCTAGTGAACCCTAGCATTCCTTATCTATAGATTGGTTTACCATTATCCCTTGATGTATTTATGAAGACTTGAGAGTAGTATAAACACTACTAGGGTTAGTTAGAAATTTAACCATATTGTTTGATCCTAGTATTGAGGGACCACTAGAAACCCAAGGTTGAATATTAAGACTGAACCTAGCTTTTATAGTGAGATAGTATTATAGAACTATACATTTAGATTCTTGTCTTAATATTAGTAGACAGTACCCTAGGAAGCCAAGAGGAATAAAATAATATTTTTCTAGATCATATCTCGAACACAGAGATTAGCAAACCACCTTTCCCTTAGAAAACTATGATATTATCTAGAGTCTTTTTTATTTAAATACAAATCTTGTTCCTCTGAAAACTTAGTGCTCGCTATTTGTGCGATGAATAATTAAGTTCTTATTTTCTTTCAACTCGTGCCACCTAACCCTTCCATTCTTAATGTTAACCCTTTTGTTCTATGAACACTAAGACTAAGACTTAAGATGAACATAACCTATATAATGTAAGAGGATACCCTAATAAGTACCAAAACCCATTCTCGTAGACCTTAATAGGAGTTTCTACTTTATCCTTAAGGCGGTACAGTATTAGTTAATTCTTATAAGTTGGGTAGTATATCTCACAATATAGTATCACGTATCCCTCTTGACCCATTAATAAAGTATAATTGAATGACACAAACTATAGACTTGCATAAGAAGATAGTATTTATTCAGACAGTATAACTTAGAGGCCCATATCCCTATTTGGTCGACGAACAACTTAGACAAGGAGTTAGTATGACAACTGTAGAGACTGTAGAGTCTTATTTTCCTTGTGAACTTGAATTATTATTTTGTACCTTCTTCCATCATAATCCAGCGTATTTATATTTTCTGTACTACTTTGACTTATGTCACTATTGTAGCCTAGTTTTGCAAGCTTACTCTTTTATCGAGCTTGATCATGATATATGTATTATTGGGTATACACACTAATATATTTCAGAATCAGTATATTATGGTCTGATCAACCATAGTGCGCTTGGTTTGCCCCTCGCATGACTACTTACGTGGATTGAGATAAATTTACTTAGCTTCTTAGACGAATGTACTTATCCTCTAGATATGTCTGAGTGTATCGTATCGGTTACATAACTGTACTAATACGAGCATACAAATAAGAAATTACCAAATAGGATTTTAATCCACAACTACCTTGACAATTCTCATTTAAATTCTTTAAATGCCGTGATCCCTATACTTCTATTCTATTACCTCCCCCTTGAACTTTTTATTATTATTTTCCGTCTTCCCTTATTTCGGAAAGACGAACGCTCATGCTGGGTATAAGTTGATACACTAATAGTACTAGACCATAGGCTAATCACATGACTTGGTGACTCTCTTTTATAATTGATTAAGGGCATATCATGAATGATATATTTCTGTGTTAAAAACTCTGAGGACAGAATAACACGATTAAATAATTTAAGAAATATTTTCTTAGATATATAGCCTTAGGTGATAGATGGGTAAATTCTAAGTTGGGTAGAAACCGCATTGTTAAACTTGAGGTAAATTCTTTTAGATCATGATCAAGTGAGAATAGATAGAAAGAAACCATGCCTTATTTTAATTTTGAGGACAAAATTATTTTAAGTTAGGTAGATTGTAAACCCCCTCACCCAAAATTAGGCCTACTTGGCTTAGATAGTGAGACTAGGGCTAGTTGAACCCAAATAGAAACAGAACACGATATTTATTTAATTTTGTAATATTTATGTCACATATTGCACCTTACCATTGCTTTGATAATTGGAGCACTATACTAGCCACTGCTTTCTACAAACTTTATACTCTTGTCCTAGACATGACCGCCTTCTATTCTGACCTTGGTGTAACTTATAATTATGCTCTCTTGTGCTATATTTTAGTCGCACAATATTCATCGCGAACGTTATTATTTAATTCTAAATAATTCCAACTTTGTATCCTTGTGCGTTCCAATCAAAATTGGAGACACAATCTTGAACCATTTCGTGCAACCCAATTTATGATAATATTCTACTCTGAGCCCTCTACGTCGAAGACACTTGTGTCCCACCTACTTTTATTCCCATGTACTTCTAATTAATTCTAGAACACATTGCGCATTAATTTTAATTAAATTAATCCAATTTCCATCTTTGTGCAATTTTCTAATTGTTGGGCACTTTTATACAAAAATACAATAAGGTGTCCACACCATTGGACATGACACATGAAAAAACCTATTTTTCGTTCACATAAATTTTCTTTATGAATTTTCGGAATGTGCAAAGAAACATCGCCCCCTCATTAACCCTATCCTTGTATTTTAAACAATACAAATTATAGCCTCCAAACATCCTTATGTGAGGCCAAGGCCAAACTCCAAGGAGATGTTGACCAAGCCCAACCCCTAGGCCAAACATCAAATCCTATTTTCTACATATAAATACAAACTTTTCTTTTTTTTATTCATTTACATAACCCATCCCCAACCCTATTCCTCAGCCGACCCCTTTAAAAACCATTGTTCATCTCCTTCTTCCGCTGCCGAGTCCGGCCACCCCGACCTCGCCGGACCATCTGCTTCGGCCATTGATGCCTCCCCGCTGCTAATCTCCCTGAACCAAGCACCCTACCTCGCCAGAGAGACCCGACCCCGCTGAACCTGTCGGATCCGTACCTCGTCTCCACCATGCCTCATCCACGACTCACCGCCACCACCATTTTTTCCGACTGCCTCGACCACAGCCAACTATTCCTCCATCATCTCCTTCTCCTTCCTCTACCGGAGTCAACGACGAGCAGCACACCCCACTATTTTCTCCTCCGGAGTTAACCTCTTCCCGCTTGACCACCGCACCATCAACAACACCACCTTCATCTCCCCTCTTCCCCGATCGACCCCCGGCCAACTCCGTCACTGCACAGCACCCGACCACCACCATTCTCTCCACCTGAATGTCCACCACCTTGGCCTCCTTTTTATCCTCCTCTTTCCTGTCCTTCCTGCTCGACTCTTCCCCGACCAGTCCTTCACCCGCAGCGCCGAGCAACCCCACACCACCTGCACCACCACTGCACCACACCACCAGCACCACCACGAACTCCTCCCTGCTCCTCCTTGGCCGGACCTTCCCCTGGCCGGATCAGCATCACCACCCCATCATCATCATCATTAATCCATCATCATCATCATCATTACCCAATCACCCTATCATCAACATCACCACCCCATTATCATCATCATTAACCCATCATTATCATCATCATCATCATCACCCCATCATCATCATCATTAACCCATCATCATCATCACCCCATTATCATCATCATCACCCCACCCCACCATCACCCCATTATCAGCATCACCATCCAATCATTATCATTATCAACCCATCATCATTATCATCATCACCCCATCATCACCCTATCATCATCATCATCAACCCATCATCATCATCATAATTACCCCTATCATTATCATCATCACCCCATCATCACCCCATTATCAATCACCCTCCACATTATCACCATTATCCCCATTATCATCCTCGTCATCACCATCATCCCAATCATCTCATCCTTGTCATCATCATCATCCCATCATCTTCTATATCATCACCATTATTATTATTTCCATCATCATTACTATTATCATTACCATTGTAATCATTATAACCTTAACCCTAATCAATATCATTACCCTCGTCATCATCCTCAACATCGATATCGTTGTCGTCATCGTGTACCAGTTACCCTCACCGAAGATAACCTGCAGCAGTCACCCCTGATTCTCGTGCCTGTGCACGCTAACCCCGAAGATCTATTGGATTGTTCTGTGCGACTTCCAGAGCAGAATAGTAGGACTATGCAGCTTCTTGCCAGGCAAGTATACCTTGCCAAATTATTTACAATATTTTGCATGCTATTTATATTTTTGTATATTCATTGTATGTGTAGTTTCGTTCAGTTATTACTATATATTAGATATGATGACACACACTTGACATCTAGTATCATGAGAGGACAATCATTAGACGTATGGGCTTTAACCACTCTGGTAAATCGTAGTATCTAGCTTGCACTACGGTAGTGTGTCGCGCTAGTCGCTACCCCCGAGGTATGTCGATTTTTGGTGTCGTGCTGGTCGCTACCCCGAGGTATATCAATTTCTGATATTCTAGACGTGTGAATGAGTTATGAGGTTTAGATCGAGTAGCCTACCCACATCCATACGTTAAAAAGTTGTCCTCATTTGCATTCATATAGATTATCTTGTACAACGTACTTAGATATTTTCAAACATTATGTATGTTTACTGTATTCAATTGGCTTGCTTCTATGTATCTTGTTATGTTCCTCTGAGGACCTGGTCCCTTGCCAGGTATAGACGACCATGAGAGTCCGTGGGAGTACGGACCCGGACCTGACACAATACTTTCTGCTGAGTAGACCTTACCCACTGAGCATCATTTATTATCTCTAGCAATGGATCCTTTAGCTGACACTCTTATATCATCACCTTATTCTATATTAGAGATTTTACTCTTCTCTCTCATTTTAGTTGATATAGTCATTAGTAGTGGATTTGTCTCCACCCAACTATCATTGTTGGATTATTCAGACTCTTTATTCTAGTTTAGTTATTTTCTTTCCGTGACTTATTTTATGGATGAGATTAGTATTTTTGTGACTTATAATAATATATATACCACATGCGAGTTTTATTCATATTACAATGTACGTGTGTATTATGGTATCCATATATTGGAGTTGCCATATACATACGGCTGGTATGCTTACGTGTTCCTAGTCCTACGTATTTTGGGACTGGGGCGTGACACTAGGATCTCCACAGGCTGCTCTGGATAACGGAGGCTTGGTCCAACCTCAAGCTCAGAATGATCTAATACATGGCTAGGATCTGCCACGTATCATCTCAGCTGGGATACATGGAATACATTGTGTACTCCTTCCAATATAGGCGATAAGGCTAGTCCATAAGCTACTACTCCGACCTTCTCCAGAATATTGAAAGGTCCGATGAATCTTGGACTAAGCTTTCCACCTGCACCGAAACGAATTATTCCACGTGTCGAAGAGATCCTCAAGAACACTAAGTCGCCAACCTCAAACTCTAGCGGTCTTTTGTGCCTATCGGTCCACTGCTTCTGTCTGTCCTGAGCCACCCGAAGTCTCTCTCTAACCTGGTTTACCTTCTCTGCAGCATCTACTACCATCTCTGGTCCTAAAAGTACTCTCTCTCCTACGTCGTCCAAAGACAATAGAGTTCGGCATCTCCTACCGTACAAAGCCTCAAAATAAGATATCTCGATTCTAGCATGATAGCTATTGTTGTATGCAAACTCTACCAGGTAAAGATGATCCTTCCACGACCACCAAAATCTAGTACACATGTCCAAAGCATATCCTCGAGCGTTTGAATAGTCCTCTCTGATTGTCCATCCGTCTGAGGGTGGTAATCCGTGCTCAATTTGAGTTGGGTACCCACGCTAGCCTACAAACTCCTCCAAAAGTGGGACATAAATCTACTATCTCGATCGGACATGATGCTTACTGGAACTCCATACAGCCAGACTATTTGTCTCACATATAAATCAACGAGCTTCTCCATGGAAAATTCTACTTTAAAAGGCAAAAAGTAGGCTTATTTGGTCAGCTTATCCACAATGACCCAAATTGTGTCCTTCCCTCCTGGAGTGCGTAGAAGTCCAGAAACATAATCCATCGTGATATGCTCCTATTTTTACTCTGGAATTGGTAGTGGCTGTAGCAATCCTCCTGGTCTCTGCCTCTCGGCTTTGACCTGTTGGCATACTAAACATTTGACAATAAAATATGCTACCTCTCGCTTCATTCTATACCACCTCACATGTTCCCACAGGTCCTTGCATATCTTGTTAGCTCCCGGGTGTATAGAATACTGAGAACGATGAGCCTCCTGCATGATCTCTTCACGCAGGTCCCCACTAGGCACACATAACCTAGTCCCGTGCCTTAAAGAACCATCATCTACAATAGAGAAGTCATCCATCAATCCTGCCTGCACCTGAGCTCTGAGGCTTCGCAGACCCTCATCATGGCACTGCGTCTCTCGAATCTTCTCCATCAGTCCTGATTGAATCTGTATGCCCATCATCTACGTTTTAACTCCTGGAATAATAACCTCGATGCCCAGGCTATCCAATTCTGCTAAGAAGTGACGATCCGTTGTCAAGTATATCATTACTGGATATCTGCTCAAGGCATCAGCAACTACGTTAGCCTTTCCTAGATGGTACTGCAGTAAAATATCAAAATCCTTCATCAGTTCTAGCCACCTACGCTGCCTTATATTCAGCTCATTCTTTGTAAAGACGTACTTCAAGCTCTTGTGGTCAGTGTATATTTCCACCCGCTCTCCGTACAGATAATGTCTCCTCAGTTTTAGAGCGAAGATCATCGCTGCTAATTCTAAGTTGTGAGTAGGATAGTTTCTCTCATGTGGCCGCAACTGTCTAGAAGCATATGCCACTACCTTCTTGTTCTGCTCTAGAACACATCCCAAGCCCTTCTCCAAAGCATCGCTATAAATGAAAAATTCTCCTCTCCCCGATGGTACCGTCAAAACAGGCGCTGTGGTCAATCTCTTCTTTAGCTCATTAAATACAGCCTGACATTCTTCAGTCCACTTGAACTGTACATCCTTCCTAGTGAGTCAAGTCAATGGCTCTGCGATACGAGCAAAATTCTTTAAAAATTTTCTATAATATTCGGCCAATCCTAAGATGCTTCTGATCTCTGCAATAGAACTCAGAGTGGTCCAAGACTCTACAGCAGCAATCTTCTTTGGATCCACCGATATCCCGACTTCTATTATCACATGCCCAAGGAACTCTACCTTATCCAGGAAGAACTCATATTTCGAGAGTTTTCCATAGAGCTTCTCCTTCTGAAGGGTCTCTTGCACAAACCTTAAATGCTTCTCATGCTCTTCCGATGTCTTCGAATAGATAAGAATATCATCTATGAATACTACTACAAACTAGTCAAAGTATTGGTGGAATACCTTGTTCATCAAGTTCATGAAGACTATCGGAGCATTAGTCAACCCAAATGGCATTACCATAAACTCATATTGGCCATATCTTGTCCGAAACACTATTTTTGGAATATCTTCCTTCACTACTAGAAAAAGCGGGATTAGCGACGTATTTTAGCGACGTCAAAAGAAACGTCGCTAATAATATATAAATTAGCGACTCATTATAAACACGTCGCTAGACGTCGCTAAATGACGACATTTAGCGACTTTTAATACGATTTTAAAAGATAAGTAGCTATAAGTTCAATTAAGGTCGCTAAACGTCGCTAATATGTCTAATTTAGCGACGTTTAGCGACGTATATAGCGACATTTAAACTCAAAATATTTAGCAACGTGTTTAGCGACGTCCTTTACGTCGCAAATATTTAATTTAGCGACATTTTTTATTGGACGTCGCTAAACGTCGCTAAAATTTGGTTAATTAGGGGTCGGTTTCATTTTTCCCCGTCAGTTGAAATTTCGATTCGAAAACAAATTCCCCCCCCAGCTCCGTCGACCGCGACTACTCCGGCAAGGTATACTCTCTCTCTCTCTCTCTCTCTCTCTCTCTCACAGGACACATGTGACATTGACACAAACACGACACACACACTGACACTGACACAGACACAGACACGGCACACACACACACTGACACAGACACTGATCTGGACCTAGGGTTAGGGTTAAGGTTAGGGTTAGGTTTTTTGACATGGGGTTAGGGTTAGGGTTAGGGTTAGGGTTAGGGTTAGGTTTTTTGACATGGGGTTAGGGTTAGGGTTAGGTTTTTTGACAATGTTCATGCATGTGCGATCATGTAGAGATCAGATTTTAATTTCTTCTTTCAAGTATAAAATAAATAAATAATATGGATCGATGAATAAGAAAGAAAGAACATAAGTGTATTTATTTGCACTTTTGCAATATATATATATATATATATATATATATATATATATACATACATAAATACATACATACTAATTGTTTGATTTTGTGGTTACTATTCATTGGTCCAATGGAGGAGGGGAAGAAATGATGGCTATTATTGAATCCATGTTCATATGTCATGACTACGTACATTGGGTGAACAAATTAGAACTAATTCCTGAATATTCGTACAACAACTGATCATGTGATCAAATTAATTAGAACGCCAATTATTCGACCAGGAAGTGTATGATCTAAGCAACCGTCCTTAATTGTGCCCCAAGAATTTTGAGCTCTAGCTACTTCCTCGTTCCACTCCCAATATATATAGGGGTTAATTGCCGAAAGCAAAGTACTGCGGAGTTATGTATCTCAGTTCCTCACCCTACTGCCAGTTTCAAGAAGTGCCTAATGGTCTAAATAATATGACTATAACAGTTGAATTAGCTAAACAAAACTTACAAATAAGCTTAAATAAATAAAGGATTAATTTCAACACTTACTGAAATCACTAGCTAGCAGTATGAAGAGCCTCTAATGGAGCAAAGATATCATCGCAGCATGCATCATTAAGGACATGCATCTCAAGAAACTTATTGGCTTCGGCTGGAGCCTACTACACTAAAATCCGGACACTGACACAGAAGTGGGTTAAGGTATAGTAGTAAAGTGGTATTAAGATATTATTTGGGTAATGTTATATATATATATATATATATATATATATATATATATATATATATACTGCTTTTCCCATAACGGACACTGACACAGACACAGAAGTTAATTTTGCATGTAATGATTTATATGATACATACTGTCAATTTTGCAGAAGTATCTAGAAATGGATATAAATTACTATCTGCGTCATCGTTCGTGGATGTACAACCGTCATCCTGATGACATGTGCGGTGTGCGGGATGAATTCATTGAGGGTGTACAGCAGTTCCTGCAGTTCGCCAAGGTGTTCCCTCAGTACATGGACGGTACCAAAATTAAGTGTCAATGTGTGAGATGTCGCAACAGGAAATATCATCCAGAAGTGGAAGTTACATATCATTTATACTCGAAGGGCTTTACGCCGAATTACTATCAGTGGACCGCGCACGGAGAACTTGTATCTCTAGCATCGGAGTCGAAGCCCTATGTGGAGCCGTATATGGATGTCCAAGACCACGATGCTTACGACGACGGGTTGGTGAACATGGTTTATGATGCGGCGGGGCCTAGTTTCAATCCTGACAATTATGATGCGGCAGGACCTAGTTTCAATCCAGACAATTATGATGCAGCTGAGGAGGCACCGAATGCCGATGCTGCAAAGTTTATGGAGTTGCTTGAGAATGCAAGGACTCCACTATATCCTGGTTGTGAGGACCATTCATCGTTGGAGGTGGTTACAAGATTATTGAGCATCAAGTCCGATTTTAACATGTCGCAAGAATGCTATAATCGACTGCTCGATTTGATTATAGAGATCTTGCCCGAGGGTGCAAAGTTGCCTAAAGACTTCTATCGATCTAAGAGGATGGTGAGATCGCTTTGGATGGGATACGAGAAAATCGATGCATGTCGCAACGGGTGCATGTTGTACTACAAAGACGACAAGGATGAAGATGCGTGTAGATTCTGTGGTGCTGATCGCTACAAGGCCACTGTTAGAGAAAAGTCTGTCGGTGCAAGGAAGCCTACCGATTCGATGCACTACTTGCCTTTGACGCCGCGGTTGCAGCGGTTGTTTATGGTTAAGGAGACTGCAGAAAACATGAGTTGGCACAGGCGAAAACAGATCGAAGGAGTATTGGATCATCCATCCGATGGAGAAGCATGGAAGCACTTTGATCGAGAGTATCCATATTTTGTCGAGGAAGCGCGTAATGTCAGATTGGGGCTCTGCTCTGACAATTTTGCCCCATTCGGACTTTCGGGCTCCCAGTATTCGTGTTAGCCTGTGATCGTCACTCCGTACAATCTACCGCCTTGGATGTGCATAAAGACTCCGTATATGTTCCTAACCGTTATTATCCCGGGTCCGAACAATCCGAAGAGGAACATCGATGTGTACTTACAGCCTTTGATAGATGAGTTGAATCAGCTGTGGGAAGTAGGTGCCAACACGTACGATGTTTCTAGAAAGCAGAATTTTCAGATGAGGGCAGCACTTATGTGGACCATCAACGACTTTCCGGCCTATGGAATGTTATCGGGATAGAGCACCCGTGGTCGTCTCTCATGTCCGTATTGCATGGACCGTTCTCAGGCTTTCCGTTTGAAATACGGAGGCAAACCGTGCTTCTTCGATTGTCATCGACAATTTTTGCCGAAGGATCATCCGTACCGGAGGAATCAGAATGCTTTTCGTGCGGGAGTTGTGGAGAAGGCCAATCCACCTCCAAGGTGGTCCGGATGCACGATATGGGAAAAGGTAAAAGATTTACCAAGTGCTATCGAAGAGCCTGCTAAGGGGTACAAGTGTGACGGATTTGGTCGCACCCATAACTGGACGAAGAGGAGTATATTCTGGGATCTGCCATATTGGAGCACCAATCTGATCAGACATAACCTTAATGTCATGCATATCGAGAAGAATATGTTTGATAACATAATTAATACTGTAATGGATGTAAAGGGGAAGACAAAAGATAATCCGAAGGCCAGGTTGGACTTAGAAGACATATGTAGACGTCCTGCATTGCATCTGATAGAGGAGGGGAATGGAAAGTTAAAGCAACCTAAGTCAGTTTTCTCACTGGATAAAGAGGATAAAGGTAGACTTTGTAGGTGGATTCAGGGTCTAAAGTTTCCAGACGGGAGATTGTGGAGTTGACATATAATTATGGCCCAGAACCTGCTAATATCGTGCTATTCAGGTGTGAATGGTTCGATCCGATTCAAGATCAAGGTTAGAAAATTGACAAGCATGGCCTTGTGGATATAAACTACAAGCGTAGATATCAAGGCTACGAACCATTTGTCCTATCAAGTCAGGCTCAGCTCGTGTACTTCACAACTTATCCTAGACGGGGGACAGCGAGGTCGGATTGGTGGGCAGTATGCAAGACTAAAGCTAGAAATATCTTTGACATTGACGAAATAGCTTATCAGGAGGACGATCTACCTCTTGTAACAAATATTGTAGATGTGGACTCAACGGAAGTTACTCATTACATGAGTAATAATGTAGAAGATGTAGAATTATCCGAAGAGGACGACGAAGTAGATGAAAGTGAAGACGAGGAAGAGGAAGAGCAGGACGAGGAAGGCGAACAAGATGAATTTTTTGAAGATGATTGAAAATATAAAATATTCCATGTAGAATGTAACTATATTTGGACTGTAAAATGCTTTGAGATATGTATCACATTTTGACATTAACGAATATATGTATTATATTTTGACTGTATAATGCTTTGAGATATGTATCACATTTTGACTGTAGAATGTAGTATATATTTGTGTTTCTCTATATTCATCAAATATTGTTATCAGATATGACAGGACGACGCGGAGGATTCGGCAGGTCCCGAGGTAGACAGAGTGCCACTCCGGTACTGCCTACTGTTGGTTCCGGATCATCATCGCCCAGTACTCCAGTATATCGAGCAGTCACATCTCCGACTGCGACGACGTTGCATGGCATCACTCCTGGGATGAGTAGTTCCAGGCGTGATAGTACTCCCTCGTCCAGCGTTCCTCCTGCTGACGGAACCATGGAGACTGATGAGCATGTAGAGGAGGTCGTGCCGACGTTGTCCCAGCATCAGCAAGATCCTCCATGCGCACCACCGGAGGAGACGAGGACAGAGATTTGGGCCGATGGTACAAAGTAAGTCAATTAGATGGTTTAGTATATATTTGTGTTTCTCTTTATTCATCGTATATTGACTTTTTCAGTAATCTAAATTATTATTTCTGTATAGATATCGTCCATCGTCGGTTCAGAGACGCCTGGGCCAATTTCTGAGGAACAACTATGGTGGCCCTTGGATCAACTACTCTGAGGCTCCGGAGGAGAGGAAGGCGTTCTGGTTTGCGCACTTCCAGGTAAAAGTATATTAAATAAATCCTCTAATTTATGCATATTCGTGATGCTAACTTAATGAATTATTTATTGTAGCAAACGTATTTTTATCCTCCGCACCGGGCCGAGTTGATCGAGCGGCTCTTTCCTACCGTTGCCGCCAAGCTTATCCGAGATGCTCTGGATGACCAGAAGGCTCGTGATCATGCTGGAAAACCGATCCAAGGTTGGATCACGCCTGAGCAGTGGACTGCGATGAGGGCTAGATTCGACGATCCGAGCTACAAGGAAAGGTCTAAGAAGGCCAAGGAGGCTAGGCAGAATGCTGCCAAGTGGTGTGGTGGCTCGATTCCGATGACGGAACATTTCCGTCGTTTGGTATGTTTTTTCTTTTAAAATATATTATTTTAATATAAGTACCATAAAATGGTACTTGGAAAAAATATTTAAGTTTAGTAATAAAAAATATATTTTTAACAGGTACAGAGGGGTGAGGATGCAAACATGGTGACCGTCTTCTTGGCCACCCATCGCAAGGACGGAAATCTCATTGATGAGAGGGCCTCACAGACCTATGTAAGTATTACTTTACTTTGTGTTTATTTTAATATAACTTAGGCAATTATTGAGTTTCCAAACCTTTTCTAGGCCGAGTATCTTAGGCTTCGTGAGCGGGCGACTGCTAGTGCACCTACACCTGGAGAGGCTGGTGCTTCGTCGCAGCCCGGTCCATCTCCGTCGGCGGACGACCTGTGGGTGACCGCAGCTGGTGGTCTCCAGAGGGGTACGTACTACGGTACGGGCTCCTATGGCGCCCTGGTTGCGACGCAGTCATCTAGGGCCTCCCCGACAGCTGTGTATTCCACACACCCCTCGCAGTCGCAGCCCTCGCAGTCGTCGGCCAGAGTCCAGGAGGCCGTCCAGGAGGCCGTCCAGGAGGCCGTTGACCGTCAGATTGCGTCTCTCCATGACGACTTGTTGCGAAGTATGGAGGACTAGTCCCGGTCCCAACCGCAGGCGGACGATCCGATGCTTATCGCACGATTGGATATGCTCGACCGCAGCATGACGGAGCTACGAGAATTGACAAATGATATTAGAGCCTCCAATGATCGCAACATCATGGAGCTGCAGGCGTCACAGCTATCGATGGGCGAGAAGCTGACGAGGATGCATGCGTCACAGCTATCGATGGGCGAGAACCTGACGAGGATGCAGGATTCAATGGGTGATAGCAGTACGAGGCTGTTATCTACCCTGGATTCTTACAACCAGCGACTCGCAGACTTGGAGCGGGCACGGCCGCCACCGACGTCACTGCCTTCTCCATCGACATCGGTGTCGATTCCACGGAACGAGTATGAGGAGTTGTTATCCTTGAAGCGCGCCGCTGGTCAGCCTCCTGCAGATCCGTAGTAGTCTAGTTATTTTTATTATTATTTATGAATTATTGGTACTTCAATAATAGACATGATGTATGATGCTTCTTGTGGTCTTTAAATTTTTAGTTAATTTAATTGGATTATATAGTTATCCACATTTAATTGGATTGATACTTCTTGTGGTCTTTAATTTAATTGGATTATATAGTTAACTAGATTGAATCATGTTGGTGTGTATGATGAAGATGATGTAAAACTGCAGGGAATCACCAATGTTTGATTCTGGAAATTTTTTTTTATTTTTTTTTTAAAATTAGCGACGTTATTAGCGATGTGTAGCGACGCTTAGCGACGTTAATTTACGTCGCTACTTACGTCGCTACTCAGCGACGCTGAAAAACGTCGCTAAGTTCGTCGCTAATGACGTCGCTAAAGTCGTCGCTAAACGTCGCCAATTGCTGACATGACAGTATAGCCAGGTCATTAAAGACGTCGGTGTAACGTCGCAAAAAATGTCGCTAATCAGCGACGTTTAGCGACTTTTATAAACGTCGCTATTTAGTGACTTGGCGTCGCAACACGTCGCTAAATTTAGCGACACATTAAAGTCGCTAAAAAACGTCGGCATAGCGACGTTTAGCGACGTTTTTGGTTTTAGCGACTTGGAGTTTTCTGACTGATTTAAAACGTCGCTAACTACGTCGCTAAGCCTAATTAGCGACGATTTATTGTTATTTAGCGACGTTTTTAGACGTCGCTAATTTGACTTTTTCTGGTAGTGCTTCTTTACCTTCAATTGATGATAGCCAGACCTCAAATCAATCTTCAAAAATACTCTCGTACCGCTCAACTAATCAAAAAGATTATCTATTCTTGGTAGCGGATATTTGTTTTTGATGGTGAGGTTGTTCAGAGCCCTGTAATCAATGCACATTCGTACTGACCCATCTTTTTTTGGTACAAATAAGATCGGGACTCCCCAAGGCGAAGAACTCGATCTAATAAAACCCTTGTTTAGCAAATCATCCACCTGCTTCTTCATCTTTGTCAGCTCGCTGTTGTTGATCCTGTAGACTCACTGCAATACCAGTTCTGCCCCAGGCACTAAGTCTATAGAAAATTTAAGATCTCTGTCCGGTGGTAATTCGGGTAGCTCCTCAGGAAATTCGTCTAAAAATTATGTAATAATAGGGTATGGCAAGTCCTTCTCTTCTACCATGGCTCCACAAATAATTTTATCACTCTGCTCAACTTTTTCCCTAACAAACTCAAATTTTGGCTTTCTTGGAGGATGGAACAGTACACATCCTCTACGACAGTCTATGCTAGTATGGTGCATACTCAACCAATCCATTCCAAAGACAATATCGAAGCTCGAAAGTGGCATTACGAGTAAACTAGCATCCAAATTATGGCCTTCCAAGGTAACACTATGTCCTTTACAAGTATTACTGACTAGGATAGTATCTATACCAATTGTGATCTTACAACTCCTACTCAAGGGTTCTGTTACTAAACTATGCTTAAGCACAAAGGATACAGATATAAAGCTATATGATACGGGTGGTGTGGGGAGAGTGCTATTTACTCTGGAACCGCTCGCTCTGGTCTTGGGTGGCATTCTGAAAGATTGGAAACAACCAGAATAAAGTTGATATGGCATAAGATAAGAAAGTATTCAAGAAGGACAATCAACTAGGAAAAAGGTCTGATTGCTTCAAAAAATTTAATAAGGGTTAGCAAGTTGAGTATACGGGATCCCTATAGAAGCATGAAAAATATGCTGGAAAATTATACGCATAAAACCCCCAACATGCATGAAGCCCGCGTAAAACAGAACTTCAGCGCTATGTGGCATAAAAATATGACTTTAGAGCTATACGCGTAAAACAGAGCTTTAGCGTTGTGTGGCATAAAATATGGCTTCAGAACAGCCCGCGTAAGGCAGCACTTCTAGGCTGTTTTGGCGTAAAAAGGTTGCTACACCTCCCTCCGGCGTAAAATATGTCTGCTTTTAATGCAGTGTGAAGTTGTACGAGGAACTCTTTATATTCCTCGAATGAACCTGTCAGACAAAGCAGTGAACCTGACTCCTGACAAAGAGTACTGCACGACGATCGAGAGGACGGCTGTAATGATGATTCTGCACAGAGGCCCAGGCTGTCGGTTAGTGACATATCTTTGATACAAGTCATTTTTACGCATTCAAAGAATACGTTGCCTATTCTACATGGGCAGAAATGAGTCTTTATGCTCAACATAAGACGAAATCAGATGCCACGTCAAAAGCTGTCTCTCGTACAGAGCTCGAGGCATATCTCTGCAGTTAATGCACGAGATGGGGGCAGATCTTTATATTTAATGCATAAAATTTTGGTCTATTTTTAATGACTGGGAGAGCTAAAACTAGGGCTAATACGCTCACATCACCATCCCTGCATGTTACGCCAACCAGGCTATTTTTAACTATAGGAGTACGCCGTATGCTATCTCCTCGAAATAAGCCAACCAGGCTATTTTCAACTATAGGAGTATGTCATATGCTATCTCCTCGAAATATGCCAACTCAGGCTATATTTGCAAAGGTACGTGATAAGGCTATTTAGCCCAGAATACGCTCAAGACCTCAGTCAGAAAGGATAATTAGCTAGTTTATGCTACTTACCTATTATTTATGCAGCATCAAGCTTTACGCTATTTGGCTTTTACGCCAACAAGACAGCTATTTAGCTTTTACGCCAACAAGACAGCTATTTGACTTTTACGCCAACAAGACAGCTACTTGGCTTTTACGCCAATAAGACAGCTACTTGGTTTTTATGCCAACAAGACAGTTATTTGGCTTTTATGCCAACCATCTTTATGCAAGGGGCAGTTACCTACGTGGCTTGCATGCCGTGATCTTCGATGAGAAATTATACGCGTTACCTCATAATAGGACACACATTATACACGAATTCAGGAGATCATTCAGACATGCATAGCAGTTATTATAACGGCCGCGTAAAGAGTGCAACTCTCTTCACAGTTTGGCTTCTACGCCAACTGGACAGTTACTGTGACTGAGCTCTATAAATAGAGACCTCCGGTCACAGGAGATGGGGGTCAAAAAAGAAGGTCAAGATCAAGAAGATCGAGGAGAGGGTCAAGATCAGAGACCAAGAGATCAGAAAGAGAGAGAGAGAGAGAGAGAGAGAGAGAGAGAGAGCATAAACAAAGAGTAGTGATTGACGACTTTAGCAACGAGAGTTCAATCTCTCCTGCAATCTTTGAAGCTTCTTCTTCTTCTACAACACTTCTTCATCATCATGTGGTCTAAGGGACAAAGTGATCGACAGCAGATCAGACTCTTATAGCAATTTTTTCTCAAAATTATTTTTATTGTACTTAACATCCTCGTATAGGATTAATTGTACTCTTTTTTCTTGTTTATAAACAAAGAAAGGGTTTTGTATAAATCTACTTTTAATTTTTTTTGTTTATCATCAAACAATCCCTAGTTGTGATTGAGTATTTTTCTATTCCTAGTATGTATATCCTATGGCAGGCTCGCAGTCATACTTCTAACTTAAGTAATACTACGAGTTCGCAACCTTGTGCAAAACTTGACCTGCATGGGCCACCACTAAAAATGTGTCACGATTCGCACCCTGAATTTGGACATGAGTCATGAGTAAGCCCAGCCTATGCCACAGTGTCGATGGTAGAATGCTGTACAATGAGCCACAAGTAATCTATAACTCACAAAATATATACATCTCTATATTATACTTAATCATAGGCACTAGTTTAAATGAATACACCAAGACAATATTGAAACAATAATCTTGATGTGGATGCAATGAATCTTCCCCAAAACTAAATATCCAAAATACAATGTTCAAAATACTTGAGAAACTATCGAAGAACAATCTGACCCAAATAACTAACAAAATCAACTACTAATAAACTACTCCATCGCAGACGGTATCTGAGCTGCTAACTGTCCCTGATCATCCAGAAGGGCAAGATCAGGCTCTATTATGTCGCTGGCATACGGTCCATAATGTGTAGGGATTTTATTCTTATTGTATTCACCTAAAATATTTATCCAGTCAGGAAAGAAATGAGTACATCATAGTAAAGACAGTTCCAACACATGGTAGAAGCTATAAGACAATAAATAGCAAGGAATATATGATAGCAACAAACAGAACTTACAATAAAGCAGCTAGAATAACAAAATGCTGAAGTTCTGTCATGGCAACCATATAGTACAATATCTCCAAGCAACAAAAGAAAACTATAATGGATGGAAGAACAGATAAGAATAACTACTCTATGTGATTTGAATTACCTTGTTGACATGTGAACGGCTAGGGGATAATATCCGACAAACCACACGTGTCGTGCATAGCTGCTATTATTTCAGAAAGACCATGGGATAGAAAGGGTAGTTCACACATCTACTAAGTATTTCACACGTCCACTAAGTATTTCCCCTCCCCGCAAGTACACATGGATTCCAAACCAGTCACAAAGAAATAACAATAATCCCGAACAATCACGTATCTCATAATAAAGAATCCATCATACTAATCCGTGTAACAAGTGTCAATAAATCAAATAATCAATACTAAGCATGCATTATGGAGACTATCAAGCACTGAAAGTAATCACAAAAATGTACTCACCTGTGGTCCTTAGCTGGTATGAATCAGAATCCAAGTCACAGTCCAAATAGCCTATGTATTATAAATTTACCATATCAAAAGATAATTTATTTTAATTTATTTATTTCTGGAATAATTAATCTAAAATCCTATTTTAATCTTATTATTCTAATTTCTAGGTTAGTTCCTAAATTTTGTCCAAAAAAACTAAATTTTATCAACTCGAGATTCATGGCACGCAAATCGAGACGATCTGTTGACAGAAAAGCCAACCGACACAAACTCGACTTTCATGCATGATTTACTATATATTTTAGCGTCAAAAATATATTGAAATTTATGGCTCGTCCGAATTCAGATTAGTTTGGGAATTATGGCACACACAAATTTCGTATTGTGCACCGATGGTTAAATTCTAACCTAGAAGTTCTACAAAATTAATAGTATAAAAATACTTCGAATTAAATCCTGGAAAAAATATATGTCAATTATTTTTTCCATTATCTTTCTGAAACTTTAAACGGTTCATGATTCTGATTCCTGGTTCTCCCAAAATCGCAAAAACACCGAGATGCATCTATTTTTGGACATGCTGTGCTCTAGGATTTTTATAGAATTTAATACTCATAATTTAGTAAAAAAATTTATATATTCAAAAATCTAACCTCAATACGGTTCTAATATAAGAAATTAGGCCATTTTTGGAGTCTGAAGCTATGAGTAATAGCTTCTGGAAGATGAAGAAACCCTATATGACAATTCTCCAAAATTTGGCTCAAAGAAAAACCATAAAATTCCTAAACTGACTCATATATATAGAGTAGAGAGGAAGCAGATGCGGCTTATAGGTGTGCCACATGGAATGCATCCAAGCAGCCCCACCCAGATCAGACGCTCCATGTTTCAGCCGGCTTGGCTCAGCTGAGTTCGAGTCGGTCTAGGACTCGGCTCAGCTCGGCTCGGCTCGGCTAGTACCGAATTCACCCGTGCCCACCCTCGCCCTCTCTCGCTGATAGCTGGGCCCGGCTGACTGGCCACGCTGGCGGACACGCGGTCCAGGCTGGCTGTTGACTGGGCGGGTTGGGTTAAATTAGGATTTTTCTTTTCTGAAAATTAGTTTTTATTTCAGTTTTTTCTAATTAACTCAAAATAAATGCTAAAAAATCAAAAAATTCCTAGAAAATTCTAAAAAATATATTTGATTATTTAGAACCTAAAATAAAAGTTTGGATTATTTTTAATTATGTTTGACCCTAAAATAAATTCTTGAAAGTCCTTGGAAATTAGGGTTACCAGTTTTTAATTAACCAAAAATTATGGAAAAATTTCACTAGTCCCAAATTAACCTAAAAATAATATTTAAGTTAGATTTTCAGGATACGAAGGTTACACCCCAACATAGGAAGATACAACTACAGAATCACAAGATAAGTTGTAATTAAATATTCGAATAATATTAAGAGCAACAGGAAATGATATAGAAACTAGGTCATTTAGTTGCAGGAGTTGGAAAAAAAATTATGGTCCGAAAAGATATTGAAATAAATAGGGGATCCAACACAGACAGTTCTAGGCTGAAATTTACTAAACCATTCTATAAACTGGGTTAGTGATGAGAAGGTAAAGCCATCAAAAGAACTGTCGTCCAGTTGGACCGGAGAGAAAATAGAAGGTTTCCTTGGTTGATAAGATGAATATCCCTCACCGGCTTGCTTCCTTCTCTTCCTAAAGAGATTGGAGGCCATAAGAATATAAATAGGGAAAGTGGATCCCGCTGTTTCCAATATAACTTAGTCAAACAGAGTTCGGGCAGAGTTCGGGTCGAGTTCGGTACGATAGCTCTCCCAGAACTTTGTTTTGACTATTTTACAGCTGAAACGGTGTTCATTTTTCATATTTCTCAATCCTTTCAACTTTTTAATTCAAACATTATTAATTTTAAATTTCAATAAATACTAAAATAATTATTTAACAAATTAATTTTCGTTATGCTTTGACGATCTCAGATTAGTTACAGGGGTACTGTCCCAGCTAGCGAAGGTCCACGAAGGGACACTTAAGTTCCGTTTTGCTTAAGCCATAGCTTTGGTGATAGACAGACCCCTCTATAAGCTTGTCTCTAAATCAATCCTTACATATTGGAATTAATTCAATAAATAAAGTTAATTAATATTATTGATATATAAAATTCTTAATTCTCGACGTAAATAGTTGAATCTATCTTCTGCCAAAGGTTTAGTAAAGATATCAGCTAGTTGATATTCAGTGTCAACATATTCTAAATTAATGTCTCCATCTAATTGATGATCTCTAAGAAAGTGATGTCGTATCTCAATATGCTTAGTACGTGAGTGACATACATGATTCTTAGTTAAATTAATAGTGCTAGTGTTGTCACAATAAATGGGAATATGTGAATATTGCAAGTTGTAGTCTTCTAGAATTTGCTTCATCCACAAAATTTGTGCACAACAATATCCTGTGGTGATATACTCAATCTCAGTAGTTGATAATGGGACAGAATTTTATTTCTTGCTAAACCAAGAGACTAAATCTTTGCCTAGGAAATGATATGTACCACTAGTACTTTTCTATCTACTTTGCATCCAGCAAAATCAGTATCCGAATAACTGGTTAGGTCAAAGGATATGGCTTTGGGATACCATAAGCCAACAGAAGGAGTACTCTTAAGGTATCAAAAGATATGCTTAACAGCGCATAAATGTGATTCCTTAGGGTTAGCTTGGAATATTGCACATATGCAAACACTAAACATGATATCAGGGCTACTAGTAGTTAAATATAATAAACTATCGATAATATCTCGATACTTACGTGTGTCAACTGGTTTTCCTTGTTCATCTATGTCAAGCTTAGTTGAGGTTGCCATCGGAGTTCCAAGTGGCTTGGCTGACTCCAGATCAAACTACTTTAGCATATCCTTTGTGTACTTGGCTTGGTTGATGAATGTCCCATTTGTGGTTTGGTTGATTTGCAGTCCAAGGAAGAACATCAACTCCCCCATCATGCTCATCTCAAACTCACCATGCATATACTTAAAAAATTCTTGACAAAGAGATTCATCAGTAGAACCAAAAATAATATCATTAATATAGATTTGAACTAGCAGAAGATTATTATTCAAAGATTTTATAAACAGTATTGTATCAACATTTCCTTTTGAAAAATGTTTTTCAAGTAAAAAAGAGCTTAGACGGTCGTAATAAGAACGAGGGGCTTGTTTCAGTCTATATAAGTCTTTTTTCAACTTGAAAACATAATCAGGGTTTTTAAAATTAGTAAACCTAGGGGGTTGAGAAACATAATACTCTTCTTTTATAAAACCATTTAGAAAAAGCACTTTTAACATCCATTTAAAATAGTTTAAAATTTTGAAAACAAGAAAAGGCACATAACATGCGAATTGATTCTAAACGCGCAACTGGGATATATGTCTCATCGTAGTCGATACCTTTCTCTTGGTAGTATACTTGAGCTATGATTCGAGTCTTGTTATGTGTGACTAAACCATTCTTATTAAGTTTATTTCGAAATACCAATCGAGTGCCAATTACCAAATAATCAATGGGCTTGGGAACAAGTTCCCAAACTTGATTCTATTCAAATTGGTTCAATTTCTCTTGCATAACATCTAACCAATAGATATCACTATAAGCTTCTTCAATGTTCTTAGTCTCTAGTTGTGAAATAAAAGCTACACTAGAAGCTATGTCATGCTCCAGTCCCAAAATACGTAGGACTAGGAATACGAAAGAATGCCAGCCGTATGTATATGGAAACTTCAATATATGGAAACTATAACACATACGTACATTGTATTATGATTAATAATTCACAAGTGGTATAGATTTATGTCATAAGTAACATGGCATAACTAGATCTCATCTACAGAATCAAATAACCAAGCAACTATATAACTGAATCAAATATAAAATACTTGATAAGAATAAGTAGTTGGGCGAAGATAAATCCACTAACAACTAGAATATAAGAGGAACAAAAATAAGCATATCTAATGAACAATGAGACTCGAAGAGAGACCTCCTAGAAAGAGAATGGAGTAGCAAATCCCGATCCGTGCTCCTGTAAATAGTCAAGATCGTCTATACTTGGAAAGAGACCATGTCCTCAGAGGGACGTAACAAGATACATAGAAGCATGCCAATTTTAATACAGTAAACATGCATAATAGACATAAAATATATAAGTATGCTGTTCAAGACAATCTATATGAATATGCATAATGAGAACAACTTTTTGACGTATGGGCATGGGTAGGCTACTCTATATAATCTCATAACTCACACACACGTCAAGAACATCAGAAATCGACATACCTTGAGGGTAGCGACCAGCGCGACACCAAAAATTGATATACCTCAAGGGTAACGACCAGTGCGACATAACTACCGTAGTGTGTGCTAGTTACGATGGTTTACCAGAGTGGTTATAGTCCATACGCCTACTAATTGTCCTCCTCTCTTATGATACTATGTATCAAGTGTGTGTCAACATATATATAGTATATAATTATGACTGAAAAAAATACACATGCAATAAATATAAAAAATATAATAAGCATGCAAAGTACTATAAGCAATTTGGCAAGGTATCTTGCCTGGTCTGAAAAGGGATGAAGTCTCAACTCAAGGTGTCGTCTGATCTACCCGTCACATAAATTAAACAAGTTAGGTTACAAAAGTGGGTGAATAGGTTCCTCCATTTTAATTTATTTTAATTATAAATACAATAACCTAAAATAGTATTTTAACCTTATTATAATTTTATTTTATTTTTAAACCCTAATTTTGGTCCAAAGAAAGTCAACTTTATGGATTTATGATTCGTGGCACATAAATCGAGTCAATCCGTTGACCCAAAAGTCAAGTAACTTAAATCCTTGTTTTGTGTGTAGAATTCCATAGATTTTAGTGCTACATGAATACTGGAATCGACAGTTTCATAAAATTATAAGTCGGTAAAGAGTTATGTCCACAAGGGCGCACATAAGACAATTTTTGGTGATTTTCTATTTACCTCTACGTTGCAAAAATTTTACAGTAAATTAAATCTACATGTGAAATTCTAAAAATATTATTTTATCTAATTTCATCATGTCAACTTTTCAAAACTTCAAACGGTTCATAATTCCGAATTCGGGATCTCCCGAAATCTCGAAAATACAAAAACGTATCTGATTTCGGACAGCTGACGCTTTTAGAATTTTTTGGAAAAGTAAGTTCATAAATTATTAAAATAATTTATATATTCAAAAAAATAATCTTGATATATTTCTAACAAAAAAATTGGAGTGTGTTTGGAGTCCGAAGCTAGGAGATATCGTCTTTTTAAGTCGTAATAACTACTAGAAAATGAGGCTGAATTTATGACAAATTTTGACTGTTTTTGAACGAAAAAGAGAGGAGTTTGGGGAAGAAAAATATGAAAAAAGAGTTTATTCTATAAGTCTAATAGGTATTTATAATGGTGAAGACTACTTAATTGAATACGACTATGATTGACTAATTTGGATATGATTAGGATGAGTTTAAATAAGGATAGGATATGCATGAAGTTGCTTTCCTAGTAGGCTCAGGATTTGAATTAATTTAAAATAGAGTTTGAGTTTATCTCAATAATTTATAATTTTAAATAGAATTAAATATAATACAAATAATTTATATATAATTTTATTAATATCTATTAACACTAAATTAACATCTATATAATATTAAGACTATGTATATATCCAAATAAATCCTAAATAATTTTAAAAATCTAAATAAATTTCCTAAAATTCTAAATCAATTACAAAAAAATATAATTAAATATTTTAACCTAAAATAAATAATTGGTAGGAACAATATGCAAGTATGGTCTCATAGTAAATCATGAAAGTCCTAGAAATTTACGTTCCCTATATTTTAATTACCCTAAAATTCTAAAAAAATCTCCAAAAATCTAAAATATCCTATAAATGATTCTAAATAAATATTTATATAAGTAAATATATTAAGAAATTTATTTTCTAATTAACTAAAAGAATACTCTAAAGAAATTTAATATTTAAAATAATCTATAATAAATATAATAATATAAAATACACACAAAATATCTATTTTTGGTGAGGGGCTTTACAATCTACCTAACTTACAAAAATTTTGTCATCAAAATTAAAAATAAGAAATAATTTGTTAAATCTTTCACATTCGTATCTAAGGCAAGTCAACCACAATCTTCTTAAAAATTTAAATGACAAAATCTATTCAAATCCATCATAATCTTTTCAAAATTAAAATAACTACTGTTTAAATCAAAATTTAACCTATCATAATCTCTTCTAGATTCTTAAATAATCAAAATCCAAATCTAATTCAAATCTATATGACATCCCACAACAAAATTTAAATTACGATTTTTAACTATCATAATCCCCTCTAGATTTTAAACAATTCTAATCAAATATTATTCATATATTTCAACTTAAGAATTTTGTACTCTTCAAATTTTAAATTCAATTTCTATTATCAATATTTCAAATAGGTGATCCAACAATCAAAATTTAACTTTTAATTCAAATCATCAAATTATAAAATTTTGAATTCAATCCATCAATGTTCATGTTTAGAGTTCTATTTTTTTCTCAAGATTTAAATCGTTAATTCAATATCCAATATTCAAAATTTAAATCATGTGCTCAAATTATAAATATTTGGTCCGTAATATCAAGATTTCAAAATTTATTCTATAAGGCATTCTTATCTTTAAAGTTAAATCATCATCATCTTAATCATTCTTCTAAAATTCTCAAATTTAAAATGACTTAAATCTCTCAGTCTAACCTTACTGGATCACATTCTAAAAAAAATTTACCTCAGTTGACAATGCAACTTCTACCCAACTTAGAATTTATCGATCTATCACATAGGCTATACATTAAAAAAACTTTCTCAAATTATTTAATTGTGTTATTCAATCCATAAAATATCTCACATATTTTATGTCCTTAATTACAAAAGATAGTCACCAAGTAATGTGATTAGCCTATGGGGTATATCTAGTACTATTTGTATATCAAACTTATACCAAGCACGAGATTTTATCTTTTTAAATTAGGAAAAGACGAAAAACAATAATAAAGAATTCAAGGAGGAGGTGATAGAATACAAGTACGGGTTCAAGACAATTTAAAGAATTCAAAAAGGGAGTTGTCACGGCAGTTGTTGATTGAAGTCTTATTTTGGTAAATTTTTATTTGCATGCTCATATCAGTACAGTTATGTAACCGATAAGATATGCTCGGACATATCTAAAGGGCAAGTATATCCGTCTAATAAGCTGAGTCAACTATATCTCAATCCACGTAAAGTAGTCATGCGAAGAGCAAACCAAGTGCATTAAGGTTGATCAGACCATAATAAACTAATTTTGATTTAGACAATGTATTAGTAGGCATCCCCAATAACACATATGTCATGAACAAGCTCGATAAAAGCATAAGCTTGCAAAACTAGGCTATAAAATAGCAGCATAAGCGGAGGTAGTCCAGAAAATATAAGTATACTAGATTATGATGAAGGAAGGTACAAAATAATTTAAGTTCACCAAGAAGATTGGTGTTGTGCCTCTACAGTTGCCATACTAACTTCTTGCCTAAGTCTAAAGTCAATCAAATGGGGTACGGGCATCTAAGTTCTACAGTCTGGATAAATACTATCTCTTATGCAAGACTATAGTTGGTGTCATTCAATTATACTTCATTAATGGCTAAAAAGGATTATGTGATACTAGGTTATAAGGCATACTACCAAACTTACAAGAATTTAACTAATAGTGTTATTGAACAATAGAGTGTATATACCTAATACAAGTTACCTTCCTAACCCCTATCAAGCACGAAAGAAAAGATAAGATTGACGTTGTGAAAGGATCAAGCAAGATGTAAGACAAGCAATCAAATAAGAATGCGAAATAAAATCAAGGGAGATAATTAGATAAGTGGATGAGATCCTATACTCTAATCCTATGCGCATGCTTGCTCGGTACAGTAACGTAACCAAAACAATATGCTCTTGACCTGCATGGGCCACCTCTAAAATATGTCATATCCCAGTCCTAAAATACGTAGGACTAGGAATACGTAAGCATGCCAGCTGTATATATTTGAAAACTCTAATATATGGAAACCATAACACATGTGTACGCTGTATTATGAATAACAATTCACAAGTGGTAGACATAAGTCACAGGGCATAACTAGATCTCGTCCACAGAATCAAATAACCAAGCAACTATATAACTGAATCAAGTATAAAATGCTTTATAAGAACAAGTAGTTGGGCGGAGACAAATCTACTACCAACTAGAATATAAGAGGAACAAAAATAAGTATATCTAATGAACAATGAGACTCGAAGAGAGACCTCCTCAAAAGAGAATAGAGTAGCAAGTCCTGATCCGTGCTCCTGCAAATAGTCATGATCGTCTACACTTGGAAAGGGACCAGGTCCTCAGAGGGACATAACAAGATACATAGAAGCATGCCAATTCAAATATAGTAAACATGCATAATAGACAGAAAATATATAAGTATGTTGTACAAGACAATCTATATAAATATGCATAATGAGAATAACTTTTTGATACATGGGCATGGGTAGGCTACTCTATCTAATCTCACAACTCACACACACATCAGGAACATCAAAAATTGATATACCTCAAGGGTATCGACCAGCGCGACACCAGAAATTGACATACCTCGAGGGTAGCGACCAGCACGACACAACTACCGTAGTGCGTGCTAGTTACTATGGTTTACCAGAGTGGTTATAACCTATACGCCTACTAATTGTCCTCTTCTCTCATGATACTATATGTAAACCCCCTCATTTAACTCTATAGATAGTCTGGTATAAGATGGAAAATTTTGGTATAGCAGCAGTTGATTGAGATTTAGAGTAAAGTTGCAGATGTCTGATTATTTTAATTAAACCCTCGGTGCACACTACCATTGTTGAAATATTCGGATCCCAACATCAGCTCATAAATTTTAACAGATTGTTGCACTCTTGACTTGATACGCCTATTTAGACGCTGGACCTTCCCGTCCCTCAAAATCAAATCCATTGTGCCCTAAATTTATTTGCATAATTTTTCGTCTCCAAAATCCCATATTTAATCCCGTGTCGCGCACCTGTGTCGTTGCCATCTATTTTGAGCCACCATCTCAACCCATTGAGTCAGACCAATTAAAGGGTCCAAGACTGACACCAAGCCTACATCATTTTTGACCTTTGTGTCACTCTCAATTGAGATCCCATGTGCTCCCATTTAGTTTAAGAGCATATGACAATTTATTCTAATTAAATTAGGGATACCAACTTTGACTAATCCTATTTTAATCCTATTTAATTCTAATGCCCATTTAATTGAGCCTATGCCAAACACACAATACCCTCTCACCCTACAAAATACCAAACACCAATTCCCCCATAATTTTTCTATTATTTCGTGTGTTTGTGCAAATAACCAAACTTAAGGGGCTAAATTGCAAATATTGTGACATATGGCATACCCTCATTGGTCCAGGCCAAATGAAGGAGCCATCCCTCTTCCTTGACTGGTCAACATCCCTCCTCCCTCTCTTTTGGATAAAAAAAATTACTTCCTTCATGTGCAATCTCCACCACCCATTTGAATTAGGCCAATCCCCACCATCCAATCCTCACACCCTTCCCTATATAATGTCACCATCACTATACACAACCCTATGTCGGCCCTAATCCCAATAACTAGAGAAACCTCCACCCCCTCTCTCTCTTTCTCCTCCCTCATCTCTATACTAAACCGAGCCTCCTCCCATTTTTTTCTTCTTCTTCTTCTTCTTCTTCTTCTTCTTCTTCTTCTTCTTCCTTTCACCTCCTCCTTCTTCTACTCCATTTCAGTTTTTGGCCGAGATCCCTGCTATTCTCCGGCGGCCTCGGCAGCGTCGCTCTGGCCAGGCCACCCACTACTCCGGTCAAGATCCCTGTTATTCTTCGACGGCCTCGGCAGTGTCGCTCCGGCAAGGCCACACTGCCATTCTCCGGCCGAGCACCGTTGCTCGTCTTCACCACTACGAGCTCGCACCACTTCCACCTCCTACCGCTGCTCGTCTTCACCGCCACCATAGCCACGACCTCTACCATTGGCCTTAACCTCGGCCATCCCCATCCCAGACTGCTACCTCCAACTTCACTACCACCACCGCACACCATTATCACCGCCACCATAGCCCGACCACTCCACCACCACCCTCACCTTCATTATTCTGTGGCGTGCCGACTTCTCCCTACCATCGGCGCAGCCACGAACTACCGTCTCCGGCTTTAATATACCACCTCCAGCTTTAATACCACCACCACCTCCACACACCTACACCATCAGCACCTTTGCCCCGTGGCCAAGCCACCCTCCGGTCACCTCTTCTCTGGCGGACCTCCCTCGTTGTCGACCCCACCGGCCAGCATCAACCACCTCACCGAGGTAAAATACTCCCCCCTCTCTATATATTTATATATTGTTTAGTATAGTGTAGTATAAATGATCTTGTGATAATGATGGGTGATTAGGGTTTAATGTTGAGTTTAGGGTTTATTTTCATAAGTATTAAAATGGAATTAATGGATATAAATGAGTTAGGGTATGAGAATACATGGATCTTTGTTTAGGAATGGGATTATATAAAATGGTTATGAACTATATGCATGGTTGGAAAATGCTAGGTTAATATTTAAGGCATTGAATATATATTAAGATACATTAGGATGTTAGGGCATTTCAATTAATATATGCAATAATTATTGTTGGTGAACAGATTTAAATTATTGAGAAATAAGATTCTGATATTGGAACATTGATGAACATTGAGGAGCACGTGTTTGATGGTGAACTAGTGTGTATTATCAAACCATTAGTCACTCATTGGGGATTTATAAATAATGTTTAGTTAAATTGAGGAATAGTTTTAATGTGAAATGGAAATGATTGTATATATTTGAGGGTTTAATAAATAGTATATAATTTATTCGAGGATGCTGTTTAAAATATGCGGGATAACGTCTGTGAAGACCAGGGAAAAATTGGAGGATTAAACATATTTGAACTACTGAACTCTGTGCTTAATATAGTAGGATTGAGGATAGTTTGATGATATTGTATATATGATTAGTTTGATTAGATGTAATATCCCCTTGGTCAACCATGGTCCACCCTCTAGCGTCGTGTCCCTGTGAGTTGTAGGTGAGTCTGAGCATATGTTTAGACGTGTGTCACATCCATGTTTGTCATGTGATAGTTTATTGATTGAATTTGTATCTCGTCTCTAGGTTCTACGGGACCTGCGGACTTGGACGTGGTACCGGATCCCCATCTTCAGTAGCCGGATGCAAGCAAGTGTACCTTGCCACCCTTTATTTCAGTTACAGATATTTTATTGTTTCAATTATGTACATAGTGTGCGTATTTATTTACAATCGATACTTCGCGTTCAGATCACAACCGGGTGCAGACATTCATCGTAATGTCTTGTAATGAAAGCTAGATATTCGTAACACCTCGATGTACATACCTGAGTATATTGTCATCCCAAGATACATTCATATACTATTATCGTACCAGATTTCCTATATCCTGATACTGACATCATGACCGGAGATTGGGATGACCTTAGGGTCACGTCTGTTGAGTTATTTTTGTGTGACGAGACTGTTAGATAGAGTTTCAGGTTCAGCGCCCAAACGTTGACCACTTGGGATAGGGAAGATAGTTACTAGACGTTTGGGCTCCTCTGTACGCGCTTTATATATGTATGTCATGTTGATGTAGTATTCTTGTATCTAGAGTAGATGTATCACCCGTGTGACTCTGTACTCGGAGCTACGGTATACCCCGTGTGTCTCTGTGTTCGGAGCTATGGTTTTATTTTAGACAGTCCACGCGTCGAACATTGCCTTTAAACTGTGTCTCACTTATTTGGTTATAATAGATTACCCTATCGTTGCACTTGTACTTTCTATTATACTTGGCATGCTGTATTTTTGTACCTTGTTACATCCCTCTGAGGACCTGGTTCCCTTCCAGGTTTAGTTGAGGAGGATTATTCAGAGGAGTACGGCTCGGGTACATATCCAGCAGAAGGACCCACTGCCGAGGACGAGGTCATCCCCGAGGACTTCGCCGGATCTCTGGTAGTGACACTTTCCTTGGGACGGTATTACTATCTAGTTATCTGATGCCGTTTCAAGTTATCTTATTGCTTACTTTTATTCCAGTATTTTGTACTAGCAGGTTTGTTCCCGTGTGACTACTTTAGTATTTGTACTATGATACAGTATCTCGTGACATTTTCTTTCTGCACATTAATTGTTATGATTACCTTTATGTGCTCTTATATCTGTTGCCTGTGGATGAGATTTAGATTAACCATTTATGTGTTATGTGTTGAGTTATTTATTGTCCTTTACAGCTTAGGTGCACTCCGACGGGCCCATTAGATTGGGATGCCCGTCGAAGTGTGCTACTAGCCATTGCCACGTGACTCAGTTCCTTATCTTTGGAATCGGGGCGTGACAAGATTTTTGTGGTAGCCCATGCAGGTCCATTTTAAATCATCTTGGTCACCTGACTATGCCAAGCGAGCCTGCAAATTAAGAATAGATATTATGATTTATTGTTGAATATGATCTCAATCCATAATCGATTTTTAAAACTTCCTTTTGTATGTGATTATCGCCCTTGGACTTTTCAATAGTATTCGTTTAGATTTTGCCAATATCGTTATCATTGTTTCTCATCTCCTATTAATTCGGAAAGACGAACGCTTGTGCCTGATGGTTTCCTCCAGAAGAAGATTGTAGTTCAGACGGCAGAAGACATAATTTGTGCAATAATCTCTGAGAAGATTGTTACCCTCAGTAGGGTAGGCTAATAGGTTCATTTAGATGCTAGAACTAGTGTGGAAGGTTTGCTAGAGAATTGGACCCAGTAGTATGTCCTTAGAATTGGTAAAATCTTACTTGAGATAACGATGCTTTAGAAAGTACTGGGAGCTAGAAAGATTGGCGATCATAACCCTCTAGAATAATTCATGGAAATGCATAGCCCGATGCTGAAAACTAGTGGTTGTATATGATAGCAATACCAGGAACGATATTATGGACTAGAGGAGATAAAATTTTAGGCTCTCACTTGGAAGATGATGATCTGATACCAAAAATTTTAGTTTGTGCTTGGGTGATACCATTATTTTAATTGTACTATGTGACCGGAGCAATAAATAACGGAAAGAAGAAATTTAAGGAATAAAATTTTAGGGAAAACTTTGAGGAGAAGAGAAATTATACATTAGGCAAGGAAGAATTTTTCTCTTGGAGGATTAATGTTGTAAACAGAATGGAAGAATTTATTTTGAGGTTAGGTCTAGACTATAACATCGTCCTAGCATGAGTTGGTTGAGCCAATACTATGCGACTTTAGATTGTCGATGTGGTTGCATTATTTTTAGACCACCAGGTTACCCTGAGTTAAGTTTCTTCTGGGAGCCCGAGAGCATGGTATCCAATATTAGCGACACACATTATAAAGGGTGAACTAGTGTACCCCCGCATTATATCGAGTTTGAGGATGTGTTTCTGGAGAATCTTCTAGGCCTGCCACCCGACAGAGAGATAGAGTTTGCTATAGAGTTGACTCCAAGAGCCGAACCGATTATTTTCCCGTCTTCAGACTAGCACCGATAGAGTTAGTTTAGTTGAAGGTCCATAGTAGAGGATCTCTTAGACAAGGGTTTCAGTCGGGCTAGTATTTTTCTATAGGGAGTACCCATCTTATTGTACCGAAGAAGGACAGGGACGGTATGTTTGCGTATCGATTACAGGGTGTAAACCCCCTCATCAAAAATAGGATTATTTAATTATTCTAATTGAGATACAACTACAATCCAAATCCCAAGTATCCAAATTAGGGTACCAGTCTACACTAAGCCTGTTATGCCATGACTCTGGGGTACCACCCGAAAATCTAGTTCTTTATGTTTTTGATGTATTAGTAATTACCAGGTTAAATTGTTAATTAATTTGAATATAAGGCCAATTTTACCTCAAGCAGAACCGAACCAAGCCCACGTGCGCCCTTTCAAGTGGACCACCAACCCAACAAAGCCAGACAGGCCCAAACCTCAAGGCCAACCGCGAACCACTTCACCCATATAAATATACATCTCTTTCACTCAAACCCTAAAAATACCTACCACCACTATCTCCAAAGGAACCCTAGCCGACCCCTACTCCACCCCTCCCCTATTTCGGCCGGCCAACACCTAAGGCCGCCACCCTGCTTGACTACTCCCCAACCCGCCGGTCATCCCGCCCGACTGCTCCCCAACCCGTCGGACATCCCGCCCGATTGCTCCCCAACCCGCCAGCCATACCCCGCCCGACTGCTCCCCAACCCGCCAGCCACAACCCGCCCGACTGCTCCCCAACCCGACCGGTGCACACCCGTGCGACTCCACCCAGCAGAGCCACTGCCGGAGCAGCTACTGCTGCTGCGGTCCCTGCTCTTGCTGTTCAGCCGCTACCGCTGACGCTGCTCGCCGGCCGACGCCGGAGTTTCCATTCGCCGGAGAACGACCAGGTGACGAGAAGAACCTCGTCCAGCCAGCAAGGTAAATGCCTATACTCTTGTATCGTGTTCGTATGTGAGCATCGTGTCACCGCGTCGAGAGTTGTATGCTGGACACAACTTAGTTAACTATAAATTATATATATAATCGGCATGATGATTAGCAAGAGTCAGAACTCATTTAATAACCAGCGATTACCTTAATCATGGGACCTGTCGTCAATGACTAGTATTTTACCTGAACCCCTGGGCATAAACCCGGTATATTGAGCAAGGAAATCAAGGACATGTTTTCGTGTAGAGTAGAAGTAGTTGTCAAACCTTAACTCGATAATTTATTATTGCAAGGTGCATGTTGACCAAAGACAGAACACGGGTACACCCTAGCTATGCGTACCTGTGATGCTGTATTCGGTCAACAGTAAACCGGCAACAATATCGAGGAACAACGTCATAATTAATTATGTATTTCTTAGTGTCTGATATTAGATTGTTATATTATATTTTGTGTTTAGGACCATTGGACTAGCCGGGAGACACTGCAAGAACAGGCTTCTGGCACTCACAGTTTGAGGACTTAGACAAAATACCTTGCCATCTTTCTGTTTAAATTAAATATTGTATATGTTGTATGTTAGTTGCTATTCTATTTTATATAACTGTGCGCGTCTGAGATTTATTCGGGTGCTATCGACGGATGCGTCGATAACTTAGTATTTCTTGGCCTAGTCACTAGTAGACTCATCCCAGTGAGGAGGATATGTTAATATTTTCCAGGACCTGACACTTTACATGTTACACTGTGACATTCATATTGGGATGCGGGTCAGCATATTCGACTAGATATCGGTGCGTGTGACATGCATCACGGTTAGTACGTAATTCAGGTTTATATTTTATATTAGTAGAGACTGGCATGTAGCTACGTGGTATGCACGTCGAGTATTCGATTTGTATATTTATATTGGGAATGGAGGACCACTAGTAGGCATGTGGGATACACCCATTGGAATCCGTAGCATCCGGAGGAGCCACGGATCCAATGACCCCCATTTTATTCAGATTCTCCATTCTTTGGAGCGGTATAGACGTATATATACTGGCAGATTTCCCGTTCTTTGGAGCGGTATGGACGTTATACTATTCAGATTCTCCGTTCTTCGGAGCAATATGGACGTTATGCCTATACCTACTCATACGTACCAAAGTTGTTCTCACAATTGCATTCACTTAGATTGGTTAGCACACCCTTTATTGCATTTACTTTATTTAGTATTTATATATGGCATATTTCTATGTATCTTGTTACGTCCCTCTGAGGACCTGGTGCCTTTTTAGATTTGGACGAGGCTTTCTACCCCACAGTATACGGCCCCAGACAAGAGACGAGATTTGCTACAGCTGAGGAGTTAGAGGTACAGCCGTCAGAGTTCTCGTGACCAGTTGGTAGGCCTTCAGCCTAGTTGGGCACATCATTATCTAGAGCCCTAGCCTCATCATCTTTTATATCTTATTTTAGTACTTTATTTCGTCATAGTAGTGGGTTTGTTCCCACCAGACATTATTGGTTGTACTATGATATCTTGAGACTGGTGTTCATCTTCCAGCAGTTTATTCAGTAGTACTTCTTGCTCTTTATTTGTGGATAAGATTAGATTACCTGTTATTGACTAATATTGTACCTGTTAGTATTATAGGACAGCGTAGTACCCTTCGTCGATCGTTTAAATTGGGATATCCTCGGAGCTGTGTCAGCTGGCTATTACCACGTGGCCTGGTTTTGTGTATTTTGGGACTAGGGCGTGACATGGTTTTAGTGGTGGCCCATGCAGGTCTTCGACTTATTCGCTGTGGTATGGTAACATGCCCGACGAGCCTGCAATAGGATAGAATTTACTAGGTCTCATTCACCTTGATTTTATTCCTGAACTTCCTTCGTATTATTTCTAAAATACTGCATCTTGTTTGTTTGATTCTGTTCTTTTTAATAAAGTCCTATCTTTTGCAGCAAGATGAACTTACGTAGTGGACGAGCAGCACCCAGAGCTGCGGTGCCAGACAACACCACTCAAGGAGATGAGGTACCCCAAGGGCAACCCCCGCTGCAGACACCGATGATACATTGGCACGAGACATCTCAAGGCGATCCTACACCACAGCCTGAGGGACAGACTTCCCAAACGATCCTCACACAGCATTGTGAGGGCCAGACTTCAGGAGCTATACCGATGCCATAGACTGAGAGGCCGACATCTGAGGAGACGCCTACTGCACAGCCAGAGGTTCCACTACCACCACCTCTACCTTATCCACCCCAGATGCCATAGCTAGACGGATAGCCACAGATGCTACAATTCCTTCCGACTATGATGCAAGCACAGTGGCAACAGACAGAGACTTTGAGACAAAGTTTGATGGCAGTAATAGAGAGGACATATGTCCCAGCACCCATACCAGCACCTCCACCAGCCCAGACCGGTGGCACTGTTAGATGGTTCTGACAGATGGGACCAGATACATTCTTAGGCAATAAGACTGCAGAACAGATCTCAGATTGGATCGCCAATACAGAAATGCTACTAGAGGCATCGCAACTACACCCAGACCTATGGATGCCTGCAGTGAGGGCCCAACTGAAAGGCAATGCCCATCACTGGTGGGATTCCATTGAACGTAGTATAGGCAAGAACCAGACCTGGGAACAGTTCTTAGAATACTTCAATGCAAAGTATTTTCCAGCCACAGTTAGGAATGCCCTGTACTTCCAGTTTCTACATCTTGAACAAGAAATATGACTGTGGACGCATATAACGCGGAGTTCAGCCGTCTTAGCAGATTTAGTGCCGTCCTGATACCCAATAAACTCGAGAAAGCTCAGAGATTCTATCACGGCCTCAATTTTGAGCTACAGAGGTATACCACCACACAGGCAACAATTTCTTACGAGGAGGTTCTTGCGGAAGCGAGAATCCAGGAGGCCATTACCAAAGGAGCTAGACGTCCCAGTACGACACTGCCAGCCAGAGCCCAGCCCAGAGCAGGAGGACCGATCCGTCGTCCCAGAGTATAGACACATCAGAGGATAGCACCATACCAGCAGAATAAACTTCCATCTTGCAACTACTGCGGTAAGAGAGGACATTACCAGAAGGACTGCCAGAAAAGACTAGGAATATGCATGATTTGTGGAGCGAGTCAGCACTATGTCCGAGACTGCCCATAATGCAGAGACGTAGCACCCCAGACGGGATAGAGGCCAGCAGCACCAGTTCCGAGGATACCACCCCCACCAGGAGGACAACGTCCACCAGCCCCCGGAGGATTTCAGAGGGGACCACCCTTGGCCCTGCAGCAGACACAGTTCAAGCTAGCTCGACAGCAGATCAGAGGACAGAGACAGGGACAGGCCTTTGCCTTAGCAACTGAGGAGGAAACAGAGAGAAGCAATCATAGGTACCATATTAGTTGCCTCATTACCTGCGACTATATTATTTGATTCAGGAGCTACATTGTCATTTATATCTAGTAGATTTGTAGCAATGCATAGAGTAGCTACTTCACCCTTACCTAAGAGTTGGAAGATTCTTACCGGAGGAGGTATCGTGCCGGTTACCAGCACTATCAGAACGTGCTCGGTAGTCGTATGTGGAAGAGAGATGAGAGCGCGATTCTTGGTGTTACCCATGCCGTAATTTGATATTGTGCTAGGCATGGACTGGTTAAGCCAGTATAACGCTGTACTGGATTGTCGAAAGGGAAGCGTCACTTTTAGACCGCTAGATCAACCGAAGTTTGAGTACATACGAGGGACCGTCGAGCAAGGAGTAGGACAGATAGCTGGAACTTGTATGGCTATGAAAATTACACCCCCACTAATAATTACAGAATTTGAGGATGTATTTCTCGAAGAATTGCTAGGTTTACCGCCAGATAGAGACGTAGAGTTCACCATTGATCTAGTACCCGGAGTAGCACCGGTATCTTCTAATATGTACAGATTGGCGAAGAAGGAGTTAGACGAGCTGAAGCTACAATTGGAAGAGTTGCAGAGCAAGGGATTTATCCATCCTAGTGCATCACCCTGGGGAGCACCGGTGTTGTTTGTACCTAAGAAGGATGGAAAAATACGCATGTGCATTGATTACAGAGCCCTTAATGCTCTGACCATCAAGAACAAGTACCCCCTGCCGCGGATTGACAATTTATTCGACCAGTTGACAGGAGCAGTGGTGTTCACTAAGATTGACTTAAGATCGGACTATCATCAAGTGAAGGTGCGAAGAGAAAACATCCAAAAGACAGCATTTAGGACTCGTTATGGTCACTACGAGTTCTTAGTAATGCCATTTGGGCTGACGAATGCGCCAGCTGTATTTATGAACTTGATGAACAGAGTATTCCACCAATACTTAGACCAGTTCGTGGTAGTCTTCATCGACGATATCTTAGTGTACTCGAAGAGCCATGAGGAGCACGAAGAGCACTTGAGATTAGTGTTGGAGACACTGAGAAGTGAGCGACTTTATGCCAAGCTGAGCAAGTGTGAGTTTCTTCTAGATCATGTCGCTTTCATTGGACACGCCATCTCAGGAGAAGGTATTTCAGTAGATCCGGCCAAGATTTTATCGGTAGAGACATGGCCGACCCCTACCAATGTCTCAGAAGTGAGGAGCTTTCTAGGACTTGTCGGATATTACCGGGGGTTCGTAGCGAACTTTATAAAGATTGCAGAGCCGATGACCCGCTTGACCCGTAAGGAGCAGGAGTTTACCTGGACAGAGGAGTGTCAGAAGGTATTCGATGAGCTGAAGAAGCGTTTGACTACAACACCCATCTTGACCATACCATCCGGACCCGGAGGATTCGTGATCTACAGCGATGCATCTGGGAAAGGATTAGGATGTGTCTTGATGCAGCACGGGAAGGTTGTAGCCTATGCTTCTAGACAGTTGAGGACACATGAGAAGAACTATCCCATCCACGACTTGGATCTTGCAGCAGTAATCTTTGCTTTAAAGCTTTGGAGACACTATTTATATGGAGAAAGAGTAGAGATATTTACTGACCATAAGAGCTTAAAGTACATCTACACCCAGAAGGACCTGAACCAGAGACAGAGACGTTGGCTTGAAGTGATGACAGATTTCGAGATAGAGCTAAAGTACCATCCGGGAAAGGCCAACGTCGTAGCTGACGCATTGAGCAGAAGACCTATAGCATTCTTCCTGACTACCCAACAACATCTGTTGAAGGATGTAGAGCAGATGGGTATAGAGATTGTCATGCCCGGAATAGATGGACAATTGTCGAGTTTTCAGTTACAATCGACATTGGTGGAGAGAATCAAGGCTGCTTTGCCGACATATGTCAGATTTTAGAGACTTAGGTAGAGGACAGAGGCTAGAATACAGACAGGACTGCGGACACATAAAGACGAAACTTTGAGATGCGGAGATCGTCTCTATGTACCAAATGGAGAACTTCGGCAGGAGTTGATAACAAAAGCAGACAGTTCAACCTACTCTATTCATCCAGGAGGCACGAAGATATACAGGGACTTGAGACAGTACTACTGGTGGCATGGAATAAAGAGAGAGATAGCGCGCTTTGTGGCCAAGTGCCTGGTGTGTCAGCAAGTCAAGGCTGAACATCAGAGGTCTGCAGGATTGCTTCAACCACTACCTATACTGGAGTGGAAATGGGAGCACATCACTATGGATTTTGTTACGGGCTCTCCGAGGAGTCCTAGTGGTCGCAACACAGTATGGGTAATCGTGGATAGACTCACCAAGTCTGTATACTTTTTACCCTTCAGAGTTGGACAATCTACAGAGGTCTTAGCAGACATGTACATAAGGAAGATCGTACGACTGCACGGAGTGCCAGTTAGTATTGTGTTTGACAGGGATACGAGGTTCATATCTTACTTTTGGCAGAGTATGCAAGAGAGTCTCGGTACCCGTCTGAAGTTTAGCACCGCGTATCACGCACAGAAAGATGGCCAGTCGGAGCGCACCATTTAGACGTTGGAAGACATGTTGAGGGCGTGCATGCTGGATTTTGGAGGATCATGGGAGGACCATTTACATCTGGTCAAGTTTTCCTACAACAACAGCTATCAGGCGAGCATCCAGATGGCTCCCTATGAAGCATTATATGGCAAAAAATGTCGTTCTCCAGTATGTTGGAGTGATATAGGCGAGCGACAGATTCTCGGTCCAGAGCTGGTTGTTCGTACAGTGGAGAAGGTGAAGAAGATCCAAGGACATCTACGAGCAGCACAAGACCGGCAGAAGCATTGGGCAAATGTGCATCGACGACCCTTAGAGTTTCAGGTTGGAGATCACGTATTTCTAAAGATCTCGTCTACTCGAGGGACTATCAGATTCGGAGGCCGAGAAAAGCTGAGTTCGAGGTACATCGGACCATTCGATGTGTTAGAACACATTGGAGAGGTTACTTACAGATTAGCCTTGCCGCAGACTTTGGAAGGAGCCCATGATGTCTTCCATGTATCTCAATTGAAGAGGTATATACCGGATCCTAGTCACGTGCTTGACCATTCCAAAATCACAGTCAGCCTGAGCCTATCATATGAAGAGGAGCCTGTGGAGATTCTAGACAGAAGTGAGAAGGTATTGTGAGGGCAGACCATCCCCCTAGTTCGTGTCGCATGAAGACATTATGTACCCGACGAGTCAACCTGGGAATGCGAGGAGGATATTCGCCAGCGTTACCCCCACCTCTTCGAAGGCCTAGGTATGTAGTAGCATTTAAATTCAGCCTTTAGTTCTTACCATACGTATGTTTAAATTTCGAGGACGAAATGCTCTAAGGAGGATAGATTGTAAACCCCCTCGTCAAAAATAGGATTATTTAATTATTCTAATTGAGATACAACCATAACCCAAATCCCAAGTATCCAAATTAGGGTACCAGTCTACACCAAGCCTGTTATGCCACGACTCTGGGGTACCACCCAAAAATTTAGTTCTTTATGTTTTTGACGTATTAGTAATTACCAGGTTAAATTGTTAATTAATTTGAATGTAAGGCCAATTTTACCTCAAGCAGAACCGAACCAAGCCCACGTGCACCCTTTCAAGTGGACCACCAACCCAACAAGGCCAGACAGGCCCAAACCTCAAGGCCAACCGCGAACCACATCACCCATATAAATATACATCTCTTTCACTCAAACCCTAAAAATCCCTACCACCAGCATCTCCAAAGGAACCCTAGCCGACCCATACTCCACCCCTCCCCTATTTCGGTCGGCCAACACCTAAGGCCGCCACCCTGCCCGACTGCTCCCTAACCCGCCGGCCATCCCGCCCGACTGCTCCCCAACCCGCCGGCCATCCCGCCCGACTGCTCCCCAACCCGCAAGCCAAACCTCGCCCGACTGCTCCCCAACTCGCCAGCCACACCCCGCCCGACTGCTCCCCAACCCGACCGGTGCACACCCGTGCGGCTCTACCCAGCAGCGCTGCTGCCGGAGCAGCTGCTGCTGCTGCGGTCCCTACTCTTGCTGTTCAGCCGCTACCGCTGACGCTGCTCGCCGGCCGACGCCGGAGTTTCCATTCGTCGAAGAACGACCAGGCGACGAGAAGAACCTCGTCCAGCCAGCAAGGTAAATGCCTATACTCTTGTATCGTGTTCGTATGTGCGTATCGTGTTGCCGCGTCGAGAGTTGTATGCTGGACACAACTTAGTTAACTCTAAATTATATATATAATTGGCATGATGATTAGCAAGAGTCAGAATTCATCTAATAACCAGCAATTACCTTAATTATAGGACCTGTCGTCAATGACCAGTATTTCACCTGAACCCTTGGGCATAAACCCGGTATGTTGAGCAAGGAAATCAAGGACATGTTTTCGTGCAGAGTAGAAGTAGTTGTCAAACCTTAACTCGATAATTTATTATCGTAAGGCGCACGTTGACCAAAGACAGAATGCGGGTACACCCTAGCTACGCGTACTTGTGATGCTGTATTCGATCAACAGTAAACCGGCAACAATATCGAGGAACAACGTCATAATTAATTATGTATTTCTTAGTGTCTGATATTAGATTGTTATATTATATTTTGTGTTTAGGACCATTGGACCAGCCGGGAGACACTGCAGGAACAGGCTTCTAGCACTCACAGTTTGAGGACTCAAGCAAGATACCTTGCCATCTTTCTGTTTAAATTAAATATTGCATATGTTGTATGTTAGTTGCTGTTCTATTTCATATGACTGTGCGCGTCTGAGATTTATTCGGGTGCTATCGACAGATGCGTCGATAACTTAGTATTCTTGGCCTAGTCACTAGTAGACTCATCCCAGTGAGGAGGATATGTTGATATCTTCCAAGACCTAACACTTTACATGTTATACTGTAACATTCATATTGGGATGCGGGTTCGCGTATTCGACTAGCTATCGGTGCGTATGACATACATCACGGTTAGTACGTAATTCAGGTTTATATTTTATGTTAGTAGAGACTGGCATGTAGCTACGTGGTATGCACGTCGAGTATTCGATTTGCGTATTTATATTGGGAGGGAAGGACCACTAGTAGGCATATGGGATACACCCATTGGAATCCGTAGCATCTGGAGGAGCCACGGATCCAATGACCCCCTTTTTATTCAGATTCTCCGTTCTTCGGAGTGGTATGGACGTATATATACTGGCAGATTCCTCGTTCTTCGGAGCGGTATGGACATTATACTATTCAGATTCTCCGTTCTTTAGAGCGGTATGGACGTTATACTATTCAGATTCTCCGTTCTTCGGAGCGGTATGGACGTTATGCCTACACCTAATCATACGTACCAAAGTTGTCCTCATAATTGTATTCACTTAGATTGGTTAGCATACCCTTTATTGTATTTACTTTATTCAGTATTTATATATGGCATGTTTCTATGTATCTTGTTACATCCCTCTGAGGACCTAGTACCTTTCCAGATTTGGACGAGGCTTTCTATCCCACATTATACGGCCCCGGACAGGAGACAAGATTTGCTACAACTGAGGAGTTAGAGGTGCAGTTGTCAAAGTTTTCGTGACCAGTTGGTAGGCCTTCAGCCTAGTTGGGCACATCATTATCTAGAGCCCTAGCCTCATCATCTTTTATATCTCATTTCAGTACTTTATTTCATCATAGTAGTGGGTTTGTTCCCACCAGACATTATTGGTTGTACTATAATATCTTGAGACTGGTGTTTATCTTCCAGCGGTTTATTCAGTACTTCTTGCTCTTTATTTGTGGATGAGATTAGATTACCTGTTATTGACTGATATTGTACCTATTAGTATTATAGGACAACGTAGCACCCTTCGTGGATCTATTAAATTAGGATATCCTCGGAGATGTGTCAGCTGGCTATTGCCACGTGGCCTGGTTTCGTGTATTTTAGGACTGGGGCGTGACACAGGGCGTTAAGTGTTGTAACGATAAAGAACAAGTACCCTATGCCGCGCATCAATGATTTATTTGATTAGTTTAGCGGCCCATATGTATTCTCGAAGATCGATCTTAGATCTGGCTATCATCAGATCAAGGTACAGAGATAGAACATTCCGAAGACGGCTTTTCGGATGAAGTATGGGCACTATAAGTTTTTAGTCATGCCGTTTGGTTTAACCAATGCGCCAACAATATTTATGAGTCTGATAAATAGTATTTTTCACCAGTACTTAGATAAGTTCGTGGTGGTATTTATCGATGACATCTTGGTGTATTCCAAGAGCCAGGAGGAGCATGAGAGACATCTAAGGATCGTGTTGGAGATGCTGAGACAGGAGAGGCTATATGCCAAGCTCAGCAAGTGTGAGTTTTGCTTGGATAGAGTACCATTCCTGGGACACATAATCACCGGAGATGGACTATCAGTTGACCCGGAGAAGATAGCTGCAGTTGAGAGATGGCCAACCCCTATATCAGTTACAAAGGTTAGAAGTTTTCTCGAACTTGCCGAATATTATCGAAGGTTCATGGAAATTTTCTCGAGGATTGCTGCGCCTATAACGAGATTGCCGCGTAAAGGTGAGGAGTTTATCTGGACCGAAGAGTGTCAGACGGCTTTTAATGAGCTGAAGAAGCGTCTGACATCAGCACCAATTTTGACACTCGCTTCAGGATCGGGAGGATTTATAGTGTACAATAATGCGTCTGGGAGTGGATTAGGATATGTACTGATGCAACACGGCAAAGTCATAGCCTACGCATCGAGACAGTTGAGAGTTCATGAGAAGAACTATCCTACGCACGATCTAGAGCTAGCTGCAGTAATATTTACACTAAAGCTATGGCGACACTACCTTTATGGAGAGCGTGTTAAGATTTACACAGGTCATAAAAGTCTGAAGTATGTCTACACGTAGAAGGAGCTCAACATAAGACAGAGGCACTGGCTAGAGTTGATGACAGATTATGATATAGAGTTACAGTACCATCCTGGCAAGGCGAATGTAGTAGCAGATGCCTTAAGCAGGAAGCCCATGGCATACTTTTTGATGACTCAGCACAAATTCTTAGAGGATCTTCAGGAGCTCAGGATAGAAATTTTATTGCCAGGCATAGATGAACAAATGGCCAGTCTTGAGGTTCAGCCTACATTGATTGAGAGGATCAAGGCATCCCTGCCTATAGATGCGAGATTTCGACGACTACGAGAGAGGACAGAGGCTGACATGCAGACGGGACTCAGAATTCATGAAGATGGAACATTGAGGTGTGGAGATTGCCTATACGTTCCGAGTGGTAAGCTACGCCAAGAGTTGATAACCAAGGCTCATAGCTCAATTTATTCTATTCATCTGGTGTCACTACCCGATTCTAGAAAATAGGGTTATTTTTTTTTTTTTTTTTGGTAAATTGTGTATTGTATTTAATTATTTATATTTATTTAGTGATTGTTTTATTTTTTAATGATTGTTTTAGGGTTTTGGCTAGCCTGGACCCATGTCAGACCCTAGTGGACCCATGTCCGACCCAGCCCACACCCTTGTGAGAATTATTTTGTGGCTTAGAAATATTTATTATATTTTTAGAAGGTTAGTGGGAGAGATTTGGAGCTAGTTTGAGTGCTTTTGGAACCCGAAATCCGAAACCAAGTGAGTAGGGGCATTTTGGGAATTTGGAAACTTGTGTAACCCCTTTATTAGCATGGCCGGCCCTATTTCCTACCCACATCTAACCAAACACAGTAGCAGCCCCATTCCCTTTGTATTCTTTACTTCTTCTTCACTTCTTCTTCTTCTCCACTTCTTCTTTCTTCTTCCTTCTTCTTCAAGGTGAGTTTTTCTTCCTTTCTCTTCCTTCTTTCTTCCATTCCTTCTTCTTTATGCTAGCCCTAACCTTGCATTTTTCCTAACCTAGGTGTGAGGAGCTTAGATCTAGTATGGAAGCTAGATTTGGTGGCTTGGAGCTTGAGGGAGGTGATTTCTAGTAGATCGGAGACCTTGGCCTTGGGATTCCAACTCCCAAGAGGTAAAACCTAACTTCCCCTTGCTAATTATTTTTGTGTAGTATAATTAGTGTTGTAGAACCTTCCTAGACCCTAAGCCTTCCCGTAGGAGGAAGTTGGAACTAGTTTGGTTGAGTTTAGAAACTTTGACATTAGGTTTTGTGTCGATTTCGGGTGGAATCCAAAATTGGCCCAATTTTAGGTGATGCCCTAGGTTAGACGGACCTAAGTAGACGTTGTCGGGTGTCTTGAGGGTGAGTACGTGTCTCCGTTCGGACACGGAAAGCCGTATCGCAGAGAAACGGACGTTTCGGGCGAAATTGGTGTTTTTCGTCATCGCCGATTCTAAGCGCTTGCGCATTTTCGTCATGGGCCTAAAATCGACGGGAAAGCACTTTTTCTAGGATCTAGACATCGTTTAGAGCACGTGGGTAAATTTTGTGCCGATTCCGAGTTCTTTTGGTATACGTTTCAGGAGGTTTTCCGAACCGCGCACCACGTATTCGTCGAAATGACCGAACGGCCATTTCGACTTAGTTTCCTCGTTTTGGGCTTGTGCGCGCATTGGGTTAGTATCGGGGAGTGTCTGCTAGAGTTTTCGGGTTATATTTTATATATTTTAGGATATTAGTGAGTGTCGGGGTCGTTGGGCGTTAGTGGGACGTGTTGTTTGTGTGTTGTTGTGTGTTGCGTTGTGTTAGTGTATATGTGTCTATATATATATATATATATATATATATATATATATATATATATATATATATATATATATATATATATATATATATATGTATACATTTATATGTATGTGTGTTTATGTATATATATTTATATATATATGTGTGTATTTATATCTATGTGCTTGTGTGTGTATATGTCTATGTGTATATATATATGTATATGTGTAAGTGTGCTTGTGTGTGCATATGTATATATATATTTGAATGTGTATGTGTATATATATATATCTTAGAGTGTGTGTGTGTGTATTGATATGTATATATATATATTTGTATGTGTGCATATATATATTAATGTGTGTGTTTATATATATATATATATATATATATATAGCTATGTATATATTTGTGTGTGTGTGTGTTTTAGTGTGTGTATTAGTGTGTTTGTGAATGTGTTAGTGTGAGTGTTAGAGAGTAGATATAAGTGTATATATATATAGGTATTTAGTTGTTTATATATATAGTTATATGTGTGTATATATATATATATAGGATGATATGTATATATGAATATAGGAGTGTTTGTGTGTGTGTGTGTGTGTGTGTGTGTAGCTGGAAGAGGGGGAGGCAGCCACTACAGCAAGGGCAGCAGCTGCTGCTGCCTGCAGTAGCAGCACAGCAACAGCAAAACTGCAGCAGCAGTAGCCAAAAGCAGTAGCAGCAGCAATGCGAAGCAAGCCAGCAACAGCAGCAGCAAGCACATGCAGCGTAGCAGTGAGGCAGGTTGCGAGGGAGAGGGTGAGGAATAGATAAGATAGATAGATTGCTATATAGATAGAATTGATAGTTAGATAGATGGGTTAAGAGATTGATAGTTAGATAAGTTATTAGATAGATAGATAGTTACTTAGATAGGTAGTTAGTAGATACATAGATAGATACCTATATCTATGGATAGATAGATAGGTAGATGGTTAGTAGATACCTATGTCAATATGCATATATATATATATATATATATATATATATATATATATATATATATATATATATATATATATATAGATATATATATATATATAGATATATATATATATATATATATATATCTATATATATATATATACCTAGAGCTAGATATATATTATAGTTAGTAATATATATATGTGTATAGGTAAGGTATAGGGGTATATGTATATGTGTGTGGATATCTATATATATAGGTATATACATACTTAGATATATATAAATATGGTAGATATCTATATTACCTAGCCTAGATTAATAACTAGGTATATAATCTTTAGTTAGATAGCTAGTTAGAGGGGTTCGAGAGCGGTATCTCAATACCTTGAGATACCGAGGTATCTCAATACCTTGAGATATTCAAGGTATTGAGTTTCGAGCGGGGTATTTGAGCATTAGCCTAGAAAATGTTTTGGAGTGATTTTTGTATGTTTATATATATATATTTACGCGTGCTAGCATAGGTTTTAGCGAGTTTAGGCGGGGTGCGTGGCCTAGGACGAGGTATCGGATACCGAGGGTATCCCGGTATCTCGATTAGGCGAGTTTGAGAGTTTAGTAGCTTAATGAGCTCGGTTTGACCTAGAATTTCAGGGGCACCCTAGTTTGACCTAGCTTTGACCATAATTGTCCTCGTTGACCGTAAAAGTCAATATTTGACCTAGTTTTGACCTAGAGTTGACTTTTTGGACCTCGGGTTGACTTTTTGACCCAAATTTTACCGGTTTGACCCGTTCGACCTAGAATAGCCCTAGAAGCCTATTTTTAATTATTTTATATCAGTTTAAATTCTTAGAATCCTATTTAATTCTGCTTTTCGCAATAGGTCCTTGCGACACCGGTCCGGATCTCGATCCTCATCAGTTGCTCAGGACATCAGGCGAGTACCTACCTCTGATAGTTTCTATTTCATGATAACGTTTATATTACCTGTTCTAGAACTATGATACTTGATTCTGACACATTGTTACACGAGCTGGTACTAGTGGATCCCGTCATGAGATGCTATCCCCCTTACCGTGTTCAGCGGGTACTCTATCACGTGTATTTCATCATGTGCTTCGGGTATTGATTCTCATGTGCTATCATGTACTTCTTGTGCTCTCGCTTTCGTGTGCGCGAGCTATTATCATGTACGTAGCGTGTTGTGGTTGGATCCAATGGTATTAGTGGGGGAGGGGAGTAGGAGTTGGTTATGTGATCAAAGCCAAATAGTATTCATGTGTATGTTGGTTATGCAACTCAAGCATAACGGAGTTATCGTAGTGTTCTTCATGTGCAACCTAAGCCGATCACATAACGAACTTGTGCTCAAGGCACTTAGCTAGTTTTCATGTATTCTCACCTGCAGTTACTTTTTCAGTACTTGTATTGTTCTCCAGTTTACTTTGCAGCTACTTATTGTGCTCCATCTTATATTTATTTCCTGTGCATCTTGTATACTTTTCTATTGCTCGTCATATACAACTTACCATGTATTTGGAGTTGCTTTCAGAGTTATGTATTTTGCTCCAGTCCTAACTGGGCATATTTTTTCCAGAGGATCCTGAGGACTATTGCCCGACGTTCTACGGGCCGAGTGTTGACGACTGTTGTGACCCCGAGATCGAGGAGGAGTGCGCCGAGGAGACGCCGTTAGCGCCCTAGTTAGCTAGGTGGGTTTCCTGGGTTGGTCCCAGTGTTTTATTTTGGATGATTGTACTTATTCTTTTGTTGCCTGTGAGGTGTTGTAGCTATTATAGACTTGGACTGTATTATTTTGGATTGTCTTGCTCTCTTGGTTCTGTTTCTTTGTTTATATCATATCGTGCTTATATTCTTCCTCTAGATTTTGTGATTGAGATTATTGATATATATATTGCGTGGTTGCCCTCCTTTTGGAGAGGATTTTAATATATATATTGCGTGGTTGCCCTCCTTTTGGAGAGGTCATGCCGAATTTTTCTGTGAGATATAGATAGATATGGTTGACCTAGAACGGACCTTTACAGTGTTCTACCGCCGATTTTGCGGCATAGGCTGGACGTACCCATGGCTCATGCCCGATTTTTGGGTGCGGGTCATGACACGTTTTTGGTGGTGGCCCATGCAGGTCTAGTTTTTAGGTTTACCTGCAATAGGATATAGGATATAGGCTGAGAGAGAGTGTACTCAATCACAAATAGGACCCTTCCTGCTTTCTTTAGCTATCTTGAACTTTCCTGAAATTATTTTCTTTTGCAATATTACTGTCCTTCTTTGATGATATCGTTTCTTGCACTATATTGACTTCTTTTGATCTGTGTTTTTCTTGATTCCATTCCAGCACTTGCTTTATTTGATTCCGGTGCTTCCCATAGCTTTGTGTCTGTATCTTTTGCTGTTAGACACCATCTTGTTGCTGAACCTTTAGCTAGACTCTGCAAGATCATGACCGGGGGTGGTATCATCCTAGTCCGTGATGTCTGCAGAGACCGGAGAATTACCTTGGGAGGCCGGGAGTTGAGTGTGTGCCTACTCGTAATGCCACTTTCGAGCTACGATATTGTACTCGGGATGGATTGGTTGAGTACGCGTTGTGCTAGTATAGATTGTCGTAGAGGCAGAGTTTTGTTTAGTCCGCCGAGTGAGCCAGAGTTTCAGTTTGCCAGAGGAGCAGCGGAGCAGACCGAGGGAGTCTTCTGCGGAGCCCTGGTGGTAGAGCCGAGGTCGCTACATCCACTGATAGAGGAGTACATGGATGTCTTTCCGGAGGAGTTGCCAGGGTTACCTCCGGACAGAGATGTGGAGTTCTCTATAGACTTGGTGCCAGGCGCGGAGCCGATATCCCAGCACGTCTATAGAGTCAGCAACAGTGAGCTGGTAGAGTTGAAAAAGCAGGTGGATGAGCTTCAGGACAAGGGATTTATCAGATCTAGTTCTTCTCCGTGGGGTGCTCCGGTACTTTTTGTGTCGAAGAAGGATGGGTCGATACGGATGTGTATCGACTACAGGGCTCTGAACAACCTTACAATCAAGAACAAGTATCCGCTGCCGCGTATTGATGATCTTTTTGACCAGTTGAGCGGAGCGAGGGTGTTTTCCAAGATTGATCTGAGGACAGGCTACCACCAGGTGAAGGTCAGGAAGGAGGATATTCCGAAGACAGCTTTTCGGACCAGATATGGACAGTATGAGTTCTTGGTGATGCCGTTTGGGTTGACTAATGCCCCGGCAGTGTTCATGAATCTGATGAACAAGGTGTTCCATCAGCATCTGGACAGGTTTATGGTGGTGTTTATAGATGACATCTTGGTGTATTCGAAGACCCCAGAGGAGCACGAGGAGCATCTGTGGATAGTGCTGGAGACTCTCAGGAAGGAGAAGCTTTATGGAAAAAGCTTTCGAAGTATGAGTTCTTCCTTGACAAGGTTGAATTTCTTGGTCATGTGGTGCCTGGAGAGGGTATCTCGGTGGATCCGAGAAAGATCATGGCAGTTGAGGCATGGAGTGCTCCGAGTTCAGTAGCCGAGGTCAGGAGTTTCCTGGGACTGGCAGGCTACTACAGGAGATTTGTTCAGGATTTTTCCCGGATTACAGAGCCGTTGTCCAGATTGACCCGGAAGGACGTAGAGTTTGTTTGGTCAGAGGAGTGCCAGGTTGCCTTTGATGAGCTGAAGAGGAGGTTGACGACAGCTCCAGTGTTGACGTTGCCATCAGGTTCTGGAGGATTCACTATCTATAGTGATGCATCGGGGAAGGGACTGGATTGTGTATTACAACAGAATGGGAGGGTGATTGCCTATGCTTCCAGGCAATTATGTCCTCATGAGAAGAACTACCCTACCCACAATTTGGAGTTGACAGCGGTCATCTTTGCTCTGAAGTTGTGGAAATACTATTTATACGGAGAGCGTGTGGAGATCTTCACAGACCACAAGAGCTTGAAGTATGTGTTTACCCAAAAAGAGCTGAACATTAGGCAGAGGAGATGGTTGGAGTTGATGAAGGACTTCGCCATATCATTGCAGTACCATCCAGGGAAGGCGAATGTAGTTGCGGATGCGTTGAGCAGGTATCCGGTATCTATGTGCCTGACTACAGATCGTTATCTTCTGGCAGATCTAGAGAGCTTGGGCATTGAGGTGATAGTGCCTAGAGTTGAGATGCAGATGTGGGGACAGCAGATTCAGTCAGAGTTGGTAGACCAGATCAGGGCTACACAGTTTGAGGATGAGTCCCTGAGGAGCATCAGGGCGCAGGTTCAGATAGGTTTATCAGATGACTTCACCATTGCTGATGATGGTTCTTTGCAGCACGGTACCAGGTTGTGTGTGCCGAGTGGGTCATTGTGCGAGGAGGTTCTCCAGGAGGTGCATCGATCCCAGTACTCTATGCATCCAGGTGCCAACAAGATGTATAGAGATCTGAGACAGCATGTATGGTGGTACGGGATGAAGCGGGAGGTAGCACGCTTCGTATCCCGATGCTTAGTGTGCCAGCAGGTGAAGGCAGAGAGGCAGAGGCCAGGAGGATTACTCCAGCCGTTATCCATTCCGGAATGGAAATGGGAGCATGTGACCATGGATTTTGTTTCTGGACTTCCCCGTTCTCCAGGCGGGAAGGATGCGATTTGGGTCATCGTGGACAGGTTGACCAAATCGGCCACTTTCTACCATTCAAAGTGGGTACGTCTACAGAGAGGCTAGCAGAGATATATGTGCGCCAGATAGTCAGAATGCATGGAGTTCCTGTGAGCATAGTATCAGATCGGGACAGTCGCTTTACTTCGCATTTCTGGAGGAGTCTACAGGCTAGCTTGGGCACCCAGCTCAAGTTTAGTAGTGCGTATCACCCACAGACAGATGGTCAGTCAGAGAGGACCATACAGACACTTGAGGACATGCTTCACACTTGTGTTTTGGATTTTAGAGGCTCTTGGGAGGATCACTTGCACTTGGTAGAGTTTGCTTACAACAACAGCTACCAAGCCAGTATCGAGATATCACCTTTTGAGGCATTATAGGGACGGAGGTGTCGTACTCCGTTGTCATGGGATGATGTAGGTGAGAGAGCTTTGCTTGGCCCGGAGATGGTGGTTGATGCAGCGGAGAAGGTCAAGCTCATTAGAGATAGACTTCGGGTGGCACAGGACAGGCAGCGACATTGGGCCGATAGCCACCGGAGACCTTTGGAGTTCGAGGTATAGCTTAGAATCTAGATTTTTATTCTTGAGTTTGCTTGTGATTGCTTGTTTTAGACTAAGTGCAGAGACCTTGTTTGTGCTAGGTTGGAGATCTGGTGTTCCTGAGGATTTCTTCGACGCGGGGCACTATTCGCTTCGGTGGAGGCGGGAAGCTTAGCCCACGTTTCGTCGGACCCTTCCGTATCCATGAGAGGGTCGGCGCCGTGGCGTATAGGCTTGAGTTGCCGCCTACGTTGGAGGGAGTTCATGATGTGTTCCACGTGTCACAGTTGAGACGGTACATGGCGGATCCCAGTCACGTATTAGATCACTCAGAGATCGTGGTGGGCCCTACTCTTAGCTATCCAGAGCAGCCAGTGGATATTCTGGATCGGCGGGAGAAGGTGTTGAGGAACCAGACTATTCCCTTGGTTCGCGTCGCGTGGAGGCATCACTCTCCAGGGGAGTCGACCTAGGAGAGGGAGGATGAAATGCGCGAGCGATACCCCTATCTCTTCGAGCCCTGAGGTATGGTTCTTTCTTTGTATTCCTGTCCTAGTTTCGTCTTTTAATTTCGAGGACAAAATTATTTTAAGGAGGGTAGACTTGTCACTACCCGATTCTAGAAAATAGGGTTATTTTTTTATTTTTATTTGGTAAATTGTGTATTGTATTTAATTATTTATATTTATATTTATTTAGTGATTGTTTTATTTTTTTAATGATTGTTTTAGGGTTTTGGCTAGCCTGGACCCATGTCAGACCCTAGTAGACCCATGTCTGACCCAGCCCACACCCTTGTGAGAATTATTTTGGGGCTTAGAAATATTTATTATATTTTTAGAAGGTTAGTGGGAGAGATTTGGAGCTAGTTTTAGTGCTTTTGGAACCCGAAACCCGAAACCAAGTGAGTAGGGGCATTTTAGGAATTTAGAAACTTGCGTAACCCCTTTATTAGCATGGCCGGCCCTATTTCCTACCCACATCCGACCAAACACAGCAGCAGCCCCATTCCCTTTGTATTCTTCACTTCTTCTTCACTTCTTCTTCTTCTCCACTTCTTCTTTCTTCTTCCTTCTTCTTCAAGGTGAGTTTTTCTTCCTTTCTCTTCCTTCTTTCTTCCATTCCTTCTTCTTTATGCTAGCCCTAACCTTGCATTTTCCCTAACCTAGGTGTGAGAAGCTTAGATCTAGTGTGGAAGCTAGATTTGGTGGCTTGGAGTTTGAGGGAGGTAATTTCTAGTAGATCGGAGACCTTGGCCTTGGGATTCCAACTCCCAAGAGGTAAAACCTAACTTTTCCCTTGCTAATTATTTTTGTGTAGTGTAATTAGTGTTGTAGAACCTTCCTAGACTCTAAGCCTACCCGTAGGAGGAAGTTGGAACTAGTTTGGTTGAGTTTAGAAACTTTGACATTAGGTTTCGTGTCAATTTCGGGTGGAATCCAAAATTGGCCCAATTTTGGGTGATGCCCTAGGTTAGACGAACCTATGTAGACGTTGTCGGGTGTCTTGAGGGTGAGTGCGTATCTCCGTTCGGACACGGGAAGCCGTGTCACGGAGAAACGGGCGTTTCAGGCAAAATTAGGGTTTTTTGTCGTCGCCAATTCTAAGTGCGTGCGCGTTTTCGCCACGGTCCTAGAATCGACGCGAGAGTACTTTTTCTAGGATTTAGACATCGTTTAGATCATGTGGGTAAATTTTAGGCCGATTCCGAGTTTGTTTGGTGTGCGTTTTAGGAGGTTTTCCGAACCGCGCACCACGTGTTCGTCGAAATGACCAAACGGCCATTTCGACTTAGTTTCCTCGTTTTGGGCTTGTGCGCACGTTGGGTTAGTATCGGGGAGTGTGTGCTAGAGTTTTCGGGTTATATTTTATATATTTGAGGGTATTGGTGAGTGTCGGGGTCGTTGGGCGTGAGTGGGGCGTGTTGTTTGTGTGTTGTTGTGTGTTGTGTTGTGTTAGTATATATGTGTCTATATATATATATATATATATATATATATATATGTATACATTTATATGTATGTGTGTTTATGTATATATATTTATATATATATGTGTGTATTTATATCTATGTTCTTGTGTGTGTATATGTCTATGTGTATATATATATGTATATGTGTAAGTGTGCTTGTGTGTGCATATGTATATATATATTTGAATGTGTATGTGTATATATATATATATATATATATATATATATCTTAGAGTGTGTGTGTGTATTGATATGTATATATATATATTTGTATGTGTGCATATATATATTAATGTGTGTGTTTATATATATATATATATAGCTATGTATATATTTGTGTGTGTGTGTGTGTTTTAGTGTGTGTATTAGTGTGTTTGTGAATGTGTTAGTGTGAGTGTTAGAGAGTAGATATAAGTGTATATATATAGGTATTTAGTTGTGTTTATATATAGTTATATGTGTGTATATATATATATATAGGATGATATGTATATATGAATATAGGAGTGTGTGTGTGTGTTTGTAGCTGGAAGAGGGGGAGGCAGCCACTGCAGCAAAGGCAGCATCTGCTGCTGCCTGCAGCAGCAGCACAGCAGCAGCAATGCTGCAGCAGCAGCAGCCAAGAGCAGTAGCAGCAGCAATGCGAAGCAAGCCAGCAGCAGCCGCAGCAAGCACATGCAGCGTAGCAGCGAGGCAGGTTGCGAGGGAGAGGGTGAGGAATAGATAAGATAGATAGATTGCTATATAGATAGAATTGATAGTTAGATAGATGGGTTAAGAGATTGATAGTTAGATAAGTTATTAGATAGATAGATAGTTACTTAGATAGGTAGTTAGTAGATATATAGATAGATACATATATCTATGGATAGATAGATAGGTAGATGGTTAGTAGATACCTATGTCAATATGCATAGATATATATATATATATATATATATATATATATATATATATATATATATATATATATATATATATATATATATATATACCTAGAGCTAGATATATATTATAGTTAGTAATATATATATGTGTATAGGTAAGGTATAGGGGTATATGTATATGTGTGTGGATATATATATATATATAGGTATATACATACTTAGATATATATAAATATGGTAGATATCTATATTACCTAGCCTAGATTAATAACTAGGTATATAATCTTTAGTTAGATAGCTAGTTAGAGGGGTTCGAGAGCGGTATCTCAATACCTTGAGATACCGAGGTATCTCAATACCTTGAGATATTCAAGGTATTGAGTTTCGAGCGGGGTATTTGAGCATTAGCCTAGAAAATGTTTTGGTGTGATTTTTGTATGTTTATATATATATATATTTACGCGTGCTAGTATAGGTTTTAGCGGATTTAGGTGGGGTACGTGGCCTAGGACGAGGTATCGGATACCGAGGGTATCCCGGTATCTCGATTAGGCGAGTTTGAGAGTTTAATAGCTTAATGAGCTCGGTTTGACCTAGAATTTCAGGGGCACCCTAGTTTGACCTAGCTTTGACCATAATTGTCTTCGTTAACCGTAAAAGTTAATGTTTGACCTAGTTTTGACCTAGAGTTGACTTTTTGGACCCCGGGTTGACTTTTTGATCCGAATTTTACCGGTTTGACCCGTTCGACCTAGAATAGCCCTAGAAGCCTGTTTTTAATTATTTTATACCAGTTTAAATTCTTAGAACCCTGTTTAATTCTGCTTTTCATAATAGGTCCTTGCGACACCGGTCCGGATCTCGATCCTCATCAGTTGCTCAGGACATCAGGCGAGTACCTACCTCTGATAGTTTCTATTTTATGATAGCGTTTATATTACCTATTCTAGAACTGTGATACTTGATTCTGACATATTGTTACACGAGCTGGTACTAGTGGATCCCGTCATGAGATGCTATCCCCCTTACCGTGTTCAGCGGGTACTCTATCACGTGTATTTTATCATGTGCTTCGGGTATTGATTCTCATGTGCTATCATGTGCTTCTTGTGCTCTCGCTTTCGTGTGCGCGAGCTATTATCATGTACGTAGCATGTTGTGGTTGGATCCAATGGTATTAGTGGGGGAGGGGAGTAGGAGTTGGTTATGTGATCAAAGCCAAACAGTATTCATGTGTATGTCAGTTATGCAACTCATGCATAACGGAGTTATCATAGTGTTCTTCATGTGCAACCTAAGCCAATCACATAACGAACTTGTGCTCAAGGCACTTAGCTAGTTTTTATGTATTCTCACCTGCAGTTACTTTTCCAGTACTTGTATTGTTCTCCAGTTTACTTTGCAGCTACTTATTGTGCTCCAGCTTATATTTATTTCTTGTGCATCTTGTATACTTTTCTATTGCTCGTCATATACACCTTACCATGTATTTGGAGTTGCTTTCAGAGTTATGTACTTTGCTCCAGTCCTGACTGGGCATATTTTTTCCAGAGGATCCTGAGGACTATTGCCCGACGTTCTATGGGCCGAGTGTTGACGACTGTTGTGACCCCGAGATCGAGAAGGAGTGCGCCGAGGAGACGCCGTTAGCGCCCTAGTTAGCTAGGTGGGTTTCCTGGGTTGGTCCCAGTGTTTTATTTTGGATGATTGTACTTATTCTTTTGTTGCCTGTGAGGTGTTGTAGCTATTATAGACTTGGACTGTATTATTTTGGATTGTCTTGCTCTCTTGGTTCTGTTTCTTTGTTTATATTATATCGTGCTTATATTCTTCCTCTAGATTTTGTGATTGAGATTATTGATATATATATTTCGTGGTTGCCCTCCTTTTGGAGAGGATTTTGATATATATATTGCGTGGTTGCCCTCCTTTTGGAGAGGTCATGCCAGATTTTTCTGTGAGATATAGATAGATATGGTTGACCTAGAACGGACCTTTACAGCATTCTACCGCCGATTCTGCGGCGTAGGCTGGACGTACCCACAGCTCATGCCCGATTTTCGGGTGCGGGTCGTGACATCTGGGAGGTACAAAGATGTACCGAGATTTGAGACAATATTACTTATGGCATGGGATAAAGAGAAAGATTGCAAGATTCGTGGCGAGATGCTGGGTCTGTCAGCAAGTCAAGGCTGAACATCAGAGGACTGCAGGACTATTGCAGTCGCTTTCCATTCCCGAGTGGAAGTGGGAACACATTACCATGGACATCGTCTCAGGATTCCCACAGAGCCCTAGCAGGAAGGACTCAGTTTGCGTTATCATAGACAGACTCACCAAGTCTGTATATTTCTTGCCCTTCAGAGTTGGGTAGTCCATGGAGATATTAGCTGACATATATATGAGGCAGATAGTACGACTACATAGAGTACCCGTCAGCATTGTATCGGATTGTGATTCCAGATTCATGTCATATTTTGGCAGAGTATGCAGGAGAGTCTAGGAACTCGTCTCAAGTTTAGCACGACATATCATCCACAGACTGATGGCCAGTCAGAGCACACGATACAGATACTAGAGGATATATTGAGAGCATGAATGATTAATTTTGGAGGACCTTGGGAGGACAATCTACACTTGGTGGAATTCTTCTACAATAACAACTACCAGACTAGCATACAGATGGCACCTTATGAGGTACTGTATGGCAGGAAGTGTAGGTCACCGGTATATTGGATGACGTGGGAGAGCGTCAGATACTTGGTCCAGAGTTGGTGACACAGATAGTGAAGAAAGTCAAGCAGATTCAGAGCCACCTACGTGCAGCATAGGATATACAGAAATATTGGGCAGATGCACACCGCAGACCTTTGGAGTTTAAGGAAGGTGACCATATATTTTTGAAGATATTGCCTGCTCGTGGTACCATCAAATTCGGAGGCAGAGGCAAGCTGAGTCTGAGGTACATCGGACCTTTTAATATCTTGGAACGAGTTGGCGAAGTGGCTTATCATCTTGTATTGCCTCCATCATTAGAAGGAGTGCATGACATATTTCACATATCACAGTTGAGGAGATACGTGACAGATCCTAGCCATGTGCTTGATCATTCGGAGATTACAGTTGGGCCCAGTTTATCTTACGTAGAGCAGCCAGTGGAGATACTCGATCATAGTAAGAAGACTTTAAGAGGTCAGACTATTCGACTGGTCAGAGTTGCATTAAAGCATCATTCGCCAGGCGAGTCTACCTGGGAGCACAAAAATTCTATTTGATAGCATTTCTCGTATTTATTTGAGGACCAAGGTACGAATTTACGTACCACATTTGATTACTAGTTGCTTTTAAAATTCTCTTAGCTATTATCGTGCTTTACTTTTAATTTTGGGGACAAAATTTTTCTAAGTCGGGAAGGATGTAAACCCCCTCATTTAATTCTATAGATAGTCTGGTATGGGATAAAAAAATTTGGTATAGCAGCAGTTGATTGAGGTTTAGAGTAAGGTTGCAGATGTTCAATTATTTTAATTAAACCCTCGGCGCACACTACCGTTGTTGAAATATTCGGAGCCCAATATCAGCCCATAAATTTCAACAGATTATTGCACTCTTGACTTGACACGCCAATTTAGGCGCTGAAACTTCCCATCCCTCAAAATCAAATCTATTGTGCCCTAAATTTAATTGCACAATTTTCCATCTCCAAAATCCCATATTTAATCCCGTGTCGTGCACCTGTGTCGTTGCCATCTATTTAGAGCCACTATCTCAACCCGTTGAGTAAGACCAATTAAAGGGACCAAGACTGACACCAAGCCTACACTATTTTTGACCTTTGTGTCACTCTCAATTGAGATCCCATGTGCCCCCATTTAATTTAAGAGCATATGACAATTTATTCTAATTAAATTAGGGATACCAACTTTGACTAATCCCATTTTAATTCCCATTTAATTTTAATGCCATTTAATTGAGCCCATGCCAAATACACAACATCCCCTCACCCTACAAAATACTAAACACCAATTCCTCCATAATTTTTCCATCTTCAGCAGCCGAACGCAGGCAAGTGTACCTTGCCACCCTGTATTTTAGTTACAGATATTTTATTATTTCAATTATGTATATTGTGCGCGTATTTGTTTACGATCGATACTTCACGTCCGGATCATAACCGGGTGCAGACGTTTGTCGTAACGTCTTGTAATAAATGCTAGGTATTCCTAACACCTCGATGTACATTCTTGAGTATATCGTCACCCCAGGACACATTTATACACTGTTATCGTGCCAGATTTCCTGTATCCTGATACTGACATTGTCACGACCCGATTCCTTAGAATCGCTTGAGGCGTCCCCCGAATCGTGACCGCCGTGCGGGCCTGGGGTTGCGCCCGCACAAGGCTTTAATGATTTGTATAGCAAGCACATATTCAGAGTACGCAGATAAATTGAAACACATATTTAAAACATGAAAAAGTTCTTTTTATTGATAATGAACATCTATTACAAACTCCTGAACGAGTCAGCTAATATGCCGAACGGCTTACAAAAGAGATGACTCAAAATGAGATAGCAGTCCTGTACATTACATCCCTTTATAAACTCAAAATGATAAAGACCTCCAGGCTGGAGGACGGCTTTGCCACGGAGCTGCATTTGTGTATGAAGAGTTGCAGCTTCGGACTTCAAAATGCTTCAAGGGCGCGGTGAAGGTGCGCTAACAGCTGGACTGGATCGGGAAGATGACTTCGGCTCCTCGCTCGGTTCGCCTTGGTGCGGAGAACCTGTTTCAACGAGGGTCAGCATATCAAAATATGCTGGTGAAGGCGAGCTAGCCTTACTATACCAATCAACACGTTGTTTTAATGAAGCATGCATATTTGTGGGTTTCTTTCTTGCCTTAGTTCATTTATAAGTAAGCAGCATATAGAATTTACTGAAATAAACTAGCCACCGTTCGGTGGATTTTTACCTGCCCGTCTGAATGACCTGTACAATACTTACCTTGCCTTCCCTGCCACGAAGACACAAGTTAGTTGCAACAGGTTTAAATATACAGAGGATCACTGGCATAATACCACGAAGGACGATTTATAGTCTCAGGACGGAAGGGTGTGCAACGCGGGTGGCGAGTGTCACGACCCGCACCCGGGTGTTCGGGCACGAGTGCGTGGGCACGTCCAGCCTACGCCGCAGTGTCGGCGGTAGTACGCTGTCTAGGGCATAATCACAGGTAATATAAAGTGTATCTCATCCACAAAAGTAAATAGACAAGGAAAATAACAGGAAAAAGAATGCTGAGATTTCATAATATTTAATCTGTGACAACCAATCCACAGTTAATACAAGCCAGAAGATAAATCGGGGACAAACCCGAGTATATGCTGAAAAGGAAAGAATAAGCAGCTACAGCTAACTGATCCACAGAAGTAGCCTCCTGGGGGAAACTGGCTCCTCATGTGTGTTACCTGCTAACTCATAGGGATCAGAATAGGTAGGGCAAAGTCCTCATCATCGCCTAAAACAACGGATCCAGTCAGGAAAGGAGCAAAGTACACAATGCACAACAAGATTAAACTAAATATTTATGACAATTAAGTATTGAATATCATATTGAGAAAATTGCATAGAGGGACATCATTATCTCATAGTTAATGCTGTAAACAGGAATATGAGAAAAGCAGGAAATAAATGAGACAGGAATGAAACTACAACAATCAACAAGAGCCATAACTAGACAAGAAACTATGTGTGTGAACTTGTGTTTTTAGAATACCTAGTTGGCATACAGGGGTCTATAAAGTTAAACCGGCCGCCATGGACGGCTATTATTCACGAAAAATCGCGATCCGGCTGATGGACAGTCGTGTACCAACAGCTATTATTCATGACACGGGTCAGGGTAAACTACATGCCTTTCAGTATTCTCCCTCCCGACACGAAAAACAAGACATGAATTCCAATATTCAAGACATAAGATACATTATTCTGACACTACGTGTAATCAGCAAGGGTACTAGTAGAGCAGGGAATTAATTATCACAATATAAAGATTAACTTGAGGTGCAGGTACTTGCCTGTTGTTTGGATCCGATTAATTGGTTCTAGGGGAAGTATCCAGAGATGAGTCCAAAAGCTGAAATAAACATCACCATCACGCTCAGAAGATGTCAAATAGCTAGAAACGCCTGTCCTTGGGTCCAATTTGGAGACAAGGGCAAAAACGGCAGTTTCGGGTCAAAACGGGGTCCGCCGTTGGGCCCGCTTTGTACCGAAAAGCGTGTCCGGGTCAAAGGTCTCCAAATTCACCAAACTTAGTGTTAACAGGTCAGGAACGCTGATACGAACCCAACGGAACTTCCAGATTTGGATTCCGATGAGCCGATCACGAAATCGCCCGTCGAGCGGGGCCTGTGGGGCCCTCGACACGCGATTTCGTCAACGTTCTCAGAATCGAACCAAACTTGACCCACAGGACCAGCGTATCGCTACGAGTCCGATGGCGCAAGTTTTGTCTCGATCCGACGTGTGTGCACGAAATTAGGGTGAATTGCAGAAAAGGCGGATACGGGGTGATGTTCGCGGATACGCGTTGATTCCGGTGTGCACGCACACCCGAATCAGCTTCCGCGAAAACTCACACGTCCGTATCGACGCTGCGCACGTATCTGTGAAGACCGTGCGCGACCAAGTCGTCCCGTTTGGCGGGGCGTACTCAGTTCCGGGGTGAAACAGGGTCTGGTTTTTCCTGTTTTTGGATCGCGGTGTGCGATCACCACAGGACGCGATGCCCCGAACAGTTTGTCCGGACACCGAGAGGGTCATACAGGCTTCACAACGCAATTCGCGGAATCGAAAACGGAGCTACGAATCAAAAGTTACACGCACCTGAAGGGGACCCGAAAAACAGGTTCGAGCCGTGTCCGACTCGTGTCGGACACGCGGGTGAATTAGGGTTAGGGTTAGGGCTGACTCGCCGGAGGACGGCGCTGGGCGGCGGGGCGGTGGCGGTGGAGGGCCGGGGCTGCTGCGGCGGAGGGCGGCGCGGCGCTCGGGCGGAGGCGGCGGCGCGGGGGCGGCCCAGGGCGGCGCGGGGGCTGCTCGAGGGGCTGTTGCTGCTGTTGCTGCGGCGTGCGGCGGAGGGGACAGAGCCGGAGGCGGAGCGCGGTGCTGGGCGGCGACGGCGGCGAGGCGTGAGGCGGTGGTCGGCGCAGCGAGTGGTGGCAGTGGGGTGGCGGTCCGGTGGCTGTGGCGGTGATCGAGGGGAGACGCTGGCCAGGGGGGGGTTTTATAGCGGCCAGAGGCGGTTGGGGAGGCCGAGGCGGGCGGGGACGCGGCCGAGGATAGCGGGGGCGTCGTGGCGGCCGGAGCGGGCGGAGGGCGCGGTCGTGGCGGCGGAAACCGCGGGGGTGACCGGGTGGGGGAGACGGGCTAGCGGGTTCGGGTCGGGCGGCGGCGGATCCGACCCGACCCGCTAGGAGCTGGGCCGGGCTCGGGCCCAGTGGGCCGGGCCGGGCCGCGGGCTGGGTCCGAAAAATAATTAAAATAATAATAATAGTAAACAATTAAATAAATAAATAAATAATTAAATAAATAGTTTTTAGGTATTTAAAAATAGGTCCGGGGTCCGATAAATTCCAGAAAAATTGCCCTAAGTCCAGTTTTTCATTTTTCATCCAAAAATATTATTTTCATAATATTTTAATATTATTTATTAACATTTAAAAATCATTTATTAATTGAAAACCTTGATTTTAATTACAGAAAATTCCCAGAAAATTCCAGAAAATTGGAAAAAATCCAAGATTTAATAATTTGAAAATTCAGGGGGTTTACAATAATGTAGAATTAATTATTATTTTATTAAATACACAACATTGTCTAATATATTATGTACAATGTCTAATCTCAATGTCTAATGTAAATGTCAATGTCGATGTCAATGTAAATGTCGTGTATAATGTCAATACGATAATCAAGGTAACATCTCATGACTGCAGATCCAAGCTATACTAGTCCGTGTAGCACAGTGTCAAAGATTCTGTTGTAACATTTCACGAGCATTGAACTTATAGAAATTATCAAGAATTGGAAATTATCAGAGAATGTACTTGCCTCGGTCCTTAGCTGGTATTTATGGATGTCCTGTTCCAGAGTATCCCCTGGATAACCAACAGTCCTATAGACATAACACAATATAACATTTGCATCAGATGCTATCCTAACACACAGAAGAAATATACTGGCCTCAGGGCTATGCCAGACAGGGCACTAGTCAACTAGGGTCACCTAGTAGATAGATACATAATTATACACATCTTAATTAACATATGTACTTACAGTATATACATCAAATTAAATACATATACAAAATATAAGTATATATATATATTAAAATATGCTAAGGTTTTTATACAAAATATATATACCAATATATATCAAAATAATTATACACATAATATATATACATTTATACTAGTTAAATTTAATACCACACTTACATACATTTATTAAATATATACATATACATACCTGTAAAATTTATTATACATACTATACTCATACAATTAATTACTAATAAATAAATACCAAATATGTTTATACGTATATATATATATAGGTACACATGTTTATACCAAAATAATACATATTTAATACACATTTCTTTATGAAAATACAATGAAATATTTAACATATATCATTTAAATACGTATCTATATACATATATATTTATCTACTCATTAGATAAATAATATATACACAATAGAATTTTAATAATACATTTATATACTAATACATTATGTATTTTAAATATTAATCAAATAAATGCTATTCATATTCATGTACTTAAAATATTAATTTGATACATGCATATTTGTGGGTTTTAATGAAGCATGCATATTTGTGGGTTTCTTTCTTGCCTTAGTTCATTTATAAGTAAGCAGCATATAGAATTTACTGAAATGAACTAGCCACCGTTCGGTGGATTTTTACCTGCCCGTCTGAATGACCTGTACAATACTTACCTTGCCTTCCCTGCCACGAAGACACAAGTTAGTTGCAACAGGTTTAAATATACAGAGGATCACTGGCATAATACCACGAAGGACGATTTATAGTCTCAGGACGGAAGGGTGTGCAACGCGGGTGGCGAGCCCCCGTTGTACGCCTTAATCCGACGATACAGACGACTATACAGACGTTCCGTCCGGATCGGATCGGTCCCAGTGCCCTGGCAACCGTCCACAGGAACCAGAAACCTTGTGCACAAGTTTTCCATGATCGAACGTTATTAACAGATTTAGCAGATTATGCAGATGAGGCAACACGAGCACAGACAAGCAGAATTATATATTCATATTGCAGAGCCTCGCTGAATATTTATTTGCATACAAGATATGATCCATAGTTAACACGATTTATGGAACATTTATAAACGAACTAGCATGCAGTATGATAACCGTTCACAAGTTTAGTTGACAAGCAATGGACCAAGTCTATTCTCTTTTATCTTGGTTTCTTTTATTATTACTTGGTATCGTTTGATCGGGGCAAAGGAGTGAAGCTTGGAAGCAGGGCTAGCTAATCGGGTTGGTAGCCACTCACTTAGATTTTGGAAGGGAGAAGGAAAGAGGCGCTTCACGACTCCGCTCGCAGCCGCCTACTGCTCGTTCACCTGCACACGAACAGCTCGATTAATACTTCCTCCTCTCCTTCCAATCTCGGAATAGAAGTGCAAGTCAATGAACGAAAATAATGAAAACCATCGAAACCGTTCAAAGAAAACAAGCAAATCCCAAAACCAACTCAAAGCACGAAAGCAACAAGCGATATCGAAAACCGAGGCAATAAAAGATAGCAGCGGAGAGGTCCCTCCTGACTCTGCCGCTAAGCCGATCCTTGGGGTGCAGTCCACTGAATATGGGAATCGATTTCGAAGAAACAAATCCATAACGAGGACGAGTTCTTAATTTAATCTATCCCGATCGAACGATACCGTCTTGTGTTTCTTAGCCGCGCTCTCCGCACCGGAAGAACGGGGCGCTACATCCTACCCAACTAATTGGAAGTTTTGTCCCGAAACTTAAGAATAGAACTTACTGTTAGGGATTATTTCGTTGGGGCAGAAGCTCAGAGGGGAGCGAACAATTTCGAGATACGTGGTCCCCTCCGCCACAGTTGAAGCATAGACCTTTTCGGAGGTAGCAATTGGCAGTGCTATGCCCCGGCTTTTTACAGAAATCACAGAAAGGTCTCGGGTTTCCTTTTTGGGGACCGCCGTGGTTAGGGCGCTTTGCAGTTGAGTTTCCTCTCTCGTCGCTATGGCGTTTGTGATTGTAGGTATGCACAGCGCCGGTAGAAACGTGAGGATACTGCAGTTCCAGAGATAGGGCATGATTTATGACTTCACGCATTGTTCCGTACTGATTATTGATCACGTGCGAATGGATGGCAGGGCGTAGTCCACCTTCAAACCTTCTGGCTCGACTCGCTGTATCAGGTAAATAGGTCCTAGCGAATTTGGAGAGTCGGTTGAATTCGGTGGAGTACTGCTTCACAGTCATACTGCCCTGCCTCAGTTGCACAAAATCATTTTCTATTTGACGTTGTACTGGAGGGGGTATAAACTCCTCTTCGAACGCGGCACGAAAGGTCGTCCACGAGATCGCCTCCTCTCCGTGATCAAATTGGAGAGATTGTCGATGCACGTCCCACCAATCGTGTGCGTTGAGGCGGAGCTGTAGTTGTGCGCAGGCGACGTGCTTATCTTCGGGGACCTCTAGTTGAGCGAAGTGATCTTCAAGCTCGGCTAGCCAATCTAGAGCTACCACTGGGTCCTCAGTCCCGTTGAATGGGGTATTGCAGACTTTCTTGAAATGGCCCAAGTTGAAGGCAGTCACGTCCCTCGGCCTTGGGATTTGAGGCATCTCCACTTCAAGCACGGGCTGTTCCACCGGAGTCGTTGCTGTTGCGGCGGAATGGTTGGTAGCCAAAGTCTGAACGATTTGTTGTAGGGCATCTACCTGCTTCTGTTGGACTGAGAATCGGGTCTCTAGATTGCTCTCGAGCTTGGCTTGGCGAGCATCATCTCTTTGTCGTTGTGTTTCTAGCATTTGTAGCACCCGCTCAAGCGGGTCGACTTGAGACATGCCTCGTTGGCTTCGAGAGCTTCCCGAAGTGCCCGAACTGCTTTCTTCTGTTTCGTTCGGTGCTTGCGCTGAAGATTGCGCTGGATCCATTCCTTCAAAAGAAGGTATATTACATTAGGATCATAATGTATTATGGACTTATTGCATGAACGTATCTTATTTTGGCCTAGCGAGTTCAAGAGTTCGCACAGGAATTTGGTCGTTAAAGGAACTTTTCTAGCACGAAGTCTAAGGAACTTTGAATCTGTGCTCTGATACCACTATGTCACGACCCGATTCCTTAGAATCGCTTGAGGCGTCCCCCGAATCATGACCGCCGTGCGGGCCTGGGGTTGCGCCCGCACAAGGCTTTAATAATTTGCATAGCAAGCACATATTCAGAGTACGCAGATAAATTGAAACACAGATTTAAAACATGGAAAAGTTCTCTTTATTGATAATGAACATCTATTACAAACTCCTGAACGAGTCAGCTAATATGCCGAACGGCTTACAAAAGAGATGACTCAAAATGAGATAGCAGTCCTGTACATTACATCCCTTTATAAACTCAAAATGATAAAGACCTCCAAGCTGGAGGACGGCTTTGCCACGGAGCTGTATTTGTGTATGAAGAGTTACAGCTTCGGACTTCAAAATGCTTCAAGGGCGCGGTGAAGGTGCGCTAACAGCTGGACTGGATCGGGAAGACGACTTCGGCTCCTCGCTCGGTTCGCCTTGGTGCGGAGAACCTGTTTCAACGAGGGTCAGCATATCGAAACATGCTGGTGAAGGCGAGCTAGCCTGACTATACCAATCAATACGTTGTTTTAATGAAGCATGCATATTTGTGGGTTTCTATCTTGCCTTAGTTCTTTTATAAGTAAGCAGCATATAGAATTTACTGAAATGAACTAGCCACCGTTCGGTAGATTTTTACCTACCCGTCTGAATGACCTGTACAATACTTACCTTACCTTCCCTGCCACGAAGACACAAGTTAGTTGCAACAGGTTTAAATATACAGAGGATCACTGGCATAATACCACGAAGGACGATTTATAGTCTCAGGACGGAAGGGTGTACAACGCGGGTGGCGAGCCCCCGTTGTACGCCTCAATCCGATGATACATACGACTATACAGACGTTCCGTCCGGATCGGATCGGTCCCAGTGCCCTGGCAACCGTCCGCAGGAACCAGAAACCTTGTGCACAAGTTGTCCATGATCGAACGTTATTAACAGATTTAGCATATTATGCAGATGAGGCAACACGAGCACAGACAAGCAGAATTATATATTCATATTGCAGAGCCTCGCTGAATATTTATTTGCATACAAGATATGATCCATAGTTAACACGATTTATGGAACATTTATAAACGAACTAGCATGCAGTATGATAATCGTTCACAAGTTTAGTTGACAAGCAATGGACCAAGTCTATTCTCTTTTATCTTGGTTTCTTTTATTATTACTTGGTATCGTTTGATCGGGGCAAAGGAGTGAAGCTTGGAAGCAGGGCTAGCTAATCGGGTTGGTAGCCACTCACTTAGATTTTGGAAAGGAGAAGGAAAGAGGCGCTTCACGACTCCGCTCGCAGCCGCCTACTGCTCGTTCACCTGCACAGGAACAGCTCGATTAATACTTCTTCCTCTCTTTCCAATCTCGGAATAGAAGTGCAAGTCAATGAACGAAAACAATGAAAACCATCAAAACCATTCAAAGAAAACAAGCAAATCCCAAAACCAACTCAAAGCACGAAAGCAAAAAGCGACATCGAAAACCGAGGCAATAAAAGATAGCAGCGGAGAGGTCCCTCCTGACTCTGCCGCTAAGCCGATCCTTGAGGCGCAGTCCACTAAATATGGGAATCGATTCCGAAGAAACAAATCCATAACGAGGACGAGTTCTTAATTCAATCTATCCCGATCGAACGATACCGTCTTGTGTTTCTTAGCCGCGCTCTCCGCACCGGAAGAACGGGGCACTACAGACATTATGATCAGAGACTAGGACGACCTTAGGGTCGTGTCTGCCGAGTTATTTCTGTGTGACGAGACTGTTAGATAGAGGTTCAGGTTCAGCGCACCATCGTTCACTACTTAGGATGGGGAAGACAGTTACTAGACGTTTGGGCTCCTCTGCACGTGCTTTATATATGTATGTCCTGTTGATATAGAATTCCTGTATCTAGAGTAGATGTATCACCCGTGTGACTCTGTGCTCGGAGCTACGGTACGTCCCGTGTGTCACTATGTTCGGAGCTACAGTTTTATTTTGGATAGCCCACGCGTCGAACATTATTTTTAAACTGTGTCTTACTTGTTTGGTTATGATAGATTACCCTATCGTTGCACTTGTACTTTCTGTTATACTTGGCATGCTGTATTTTTGTACCTTGTTACGTCCCTCTGAGGACCTGGTTCCCTTCCAGGTTTAGGTGAGAAGGATTATCGAGAGTAGTACGGTCCGGGTACATATCCACCAGCAGGATCCACTGCCGAGGATGAGGTCATCCCCGAGGACTTCGCCTGATCTCTGGTAGTGACTCTTTCTTTGGGACGGTATTACTATCTAGTTATCTGATGCCGTTCCAAGTTATATTATTACTTACTTTTATTCCAGTATTTTATATTAGCAGGTTTGTTCCCGTGTGACTACTCTAGTATTTGTACTATGATACAGTATCTCGTGACATTTTCTTTCTGTACATTAGTTGTTATGATTACCTCTATGTGCTCTTATATATGTTGCTTGTGGATGAGATTTAGATTGACCATTTATGTGTTATGTGTTGGGTTATTCATTATCTTTTACAGCTTAGGTACACTCCAACGGGCCTATTAGATTGGGATGCCCGCCGAAGTATGCTGCTGGCCATTGCCATGGGACTCGGTTCCTTATCTTTGGAACCGGGGCATGACACTATGTGTCAAGTGTGTGTCAACATATATATAGTATATAATTATGACTGAAAGAAAATACACATGCAATAAATATAAAAAATATAATAAGCATACAAAGTACTGTAAGCAATTTGGTAAGGTATCTTGCCTGGTCTGAAAAGGGATGAAGTCGCAACTCAAGTCATCGTCCGATCTACCTGTCACATAAATTAAACAAGTTAGGTTACAAATGTGGGTGAATAGGTTCCTCTATTTTAATCTATTTTAATATATTTTAATTATGAATAAAATAATCTAAAATAGTATTTTAATCTTATTATAATCTGATTTTATTATTAAACCCTAATTTTGGTCCAAAGAAAGTCAACTTTACGGATTTGTGATCCGTATCACGCAAATGGAGATAATCCGTTGACCAAAAAGTCAAATAGCTTAAATCCTTGATTTTGTGTAAAATTCTATAGATTTTAGTGCTACATGAATACTGGAATCGATGGTTTCATAAAATCACAAGTCGGTAAAGAGTTGTGTCCACAAGGGCGCACATATGATAATTTTCGGTAATTTTCTATTTACCTATACGTTGCACGAATTTTATTGTAAATTAAAATTATATGTTAAATTCTTGAAATATTTTTTTATATAATTTCATTATTTCAAATTTCTGAAACTTCAAACGGTTCATAATTCTGAATTTGAGATCTCCCAAAATCTCGAAAATACAAAAATATGTCTGATTTCGGACAACTGGCACTTTTAGAATTTTTTGGAAAAATAGGTTCATAAATTATTAAAATAATTTATATATTCATAAAACTAACCTTTATATTATTCTAATAAAAAAACTGGAGTGCGTTTGGAGTCCGGAGTTAGGAGATATCATATTTTTAAGTCGTCATAACTACTAGAAAATGAAGCTAAATTTATGATAAATTTTGACTATTTTTGAACGAAAAAGAGAGGAATTTGGGGAAGAAAAATACAAAAAATAGTTTATTCCATAAGTCTAATAGGTATTTATAATGGTGGAGACTACTTAATTGAATACAACTATGATTGGCTAATTTGGATATGATTAGGATGAGTTTAAATAAGGATAGGATATGCCTGAATTTGTTTTCCTAGTAGGCCCAGGATTTGAATTAATTTAAAATAGAGTTTGAGTTCATCTCAATAATTTCTAATCTTAAATAGAATTAAAGATAATACAAATAATTTATATATAATCTTATTAATATCTATTAACACTAAATTAGCATCTATCTAATATTAAGACTATATATATCCAAATAAATCCTAAATAATTTCAAAAATCTAAATAAATTTCTTAAAATTCTAAATAAATTACAGAAAAATATAATTAAATAGTTTAACCTAAAATAAATATTTGGTAGGAACAATATGCAAGTATGATCTCATAGTAAATCATGAAAGTCCTAGAAATTTACGTTCCCTATGTTTTAATTACCCTAAAATTCTAGAAAAAATTTCAAAAATCTAAAATAACCTAAAAATGATTCTAAATAAATATTTATATAAGTAAATATATTAAGAAAATTATTTTCTAATTAACTAAGAGAATACTCTAAAGAAATTCAATATTTAAAATAATCTATAATAAATATAATAATATAAAATATACACAAAATACCTATTTTGGTGAGGGGGTTTACACTATATCTCTAGTAGAGGAACGAGTACTTATACCTTTTATGATCTCACCTATTACCAAGTCCTTGGGGTGGTCAGCTACAAATTTCATCCTCTTTGGAAGACTTTCCAAGTAGCTGGTTCCGAGTTCCTCTTTGGTTTGTGCTTTACTTGGTGTACCAAGGTCTTCATCATCACTCGTTGTTTATCTGATGGTTCATCTCATCGAAGGTGAAGTTCATTGATTCTTCGATTGACATCGACCGTTTGTTAAAGACTCGGTATCCTTTACTCTTAGCCGCATATCCTAAAAAGATACCTTCATCGGCTTTTTCGTCAAACTTGCTTAAATTATCTTTAGTATTCAATATAAATATTTACAACCAAATATTTTGAAATAAGAAACAGATAGTGTCCTATCAAACCATAGTTCATAGGGAGTCTTCTTCGATTTAGGTCGAATCAGAACCCTATTCAAAATATAGCATGTTGTATTGACAGCTTCTGCCCAAAAATATTTGGGTAGGCTAAACTGGTTTAACATAACTCTAGCCATTTCGCTAAGAGTTATGTTCTTACGTTCCACAACACCATTTTATTGTGGAGTCCTAGGGCAAAAAAACTCATGCAAATAATCATGTACGTCACAAAATTATTCAAAGTCAGCATTTTCGAAATGGCCGCCATGATCGCTTCGAATACGGGTGATCGTAAAGCCTTTCTCATTTTGTACCTTTTTATAAAATGTGATAAATTCTGAAAGTACGTCATTCTTATTAGCAAGAAAATATACCCACGTGTATCTAGAATATTCATCTACAATTATAAAAGCATATAGCTTACCATTTAGACTAGAAACTCTACTAGATCCAAACAGATCCATATATAATAATTATAGAGGTCGAACGGTACTGACAACGTTAATCGACTTAAATGTTGATTTTCTAGCTTTACTTTTTTTACAATCGCTACATACCATATTTTTCTTGAAGGTGACATATCCCACTTTCCAAGATACAGTGACCAGGGTACGCAACTACATCTCCAGGTTACGCCCTATACGAATACTATCGTACCCGTATCAATGATTGTCGTCTGTAAAATTTTAGAATAAGATACAAGTCATGCTAAGGTATTTAGGTAATACAACTGAAGTCATACAACTCCAATTAAGGTACAACTGAATAAGGCTTTACAATAACATATCCTTAATATACATAGTTTCAGTTACAAAAACATGTTTGGTGATGTACTTTCTAGAATTATTTAAAGATTATTTCTCGATCTCGTCCTTGTTATAAGGAGGTAACATTTCTTCATATACTTTGTCTTCTCCTAGTGAACAATACTCGATCGTCAGAATGACAACAAGTCCTTGGTCAAGAATGGTAAGTAAATAAAAGATATGATAGTAAGATAATAAAGAAATAATATTGTACAAAAAATAAGGAGGTAAATCATAATATGGTGTCTATGACTTGAACAATTCCTAATCTAGTATTCCTATAGTGTCTAATAATTCAAGCATCACACATCCCCTATATCACTACCATAATACACAAATAATTCCCTAAATGATGATGCAATTTGGAGAACAACCTTTAAATAACCACTTTAACTAGTTTTTTGTCAATAATCTCGTATACCAGGGATCAGGCTGTGACTTGGTGGTACGGTACTTAGAATCCGGTCCTGCCCTTATAGGCTTAAATCTTTAATTCACCCATTCGATGGTTTTGAATTGAAATAGGTGTACTTATATTCAGGTGATTGAACAGGATGACACGGGATTAAAATCTGGCCTAGCCCCTTTTAGGCCTAATCTTTAATTCACCCATTCGATGGTTTTGAATCAAAGTGGGTGTACTTATATTCAGGTGACTTGAACAGGATGGCACGGTATTATGATCCGGCCCAGCCCCTTTTGGGCCTAAACAGGAAAGTAAGCTAAGCCTCACCAGTTCACTTTGCAAGGCCTTACGAAAGAGCTTAACTGCTGATCAACTATACATATAATTAATAAATTGATGGATTTTGTAGGTGGTATTTATGTTGTTCTCCCCCGTCTAATATTTTCTAGCCTAAATCTACAAACAATCCTTTTTCTATTATCTTGTATTCAAGTTTCTGCTCTGTATATCACGTTTACTATTATTTATGCAAAAATACATTTTCTAGGATAAAATAAGATACATGTTTTTCATTTTATCCATAATCCATAATGCAGGTGTCAAGTTATCAAACACAAATCTGGGAACATTAATTATGCAGAGTAGATTATCAAAAAATTAGATTTTTGTTGAGTGACTTGTGTCCGTGTCCTACGTATCCTAGACCCTTGCTAATCGTCTTATAATTAATTTACAGTCGTTGGTGGTCTGTCGCTTAAGAAAATATATAACTAAAGTTTAGGGTTAGGGATATCTGCAATATTCCTGGATATCTAAATATTGGTTAACTCCCCAAATTTTTAAAATTTTGGCAGAGTCTCCTTTGTATTTTGGCTTCCAGAATTTTAACAGCTTTATATATACGACCGGAGCAACCCTCCGTAGCATTTTCGGGTTCACCGACCCCTTTGGTGGAGCAACTCTCAACACCGAAATACATGCAATAAATTATATAAAGATAATCGCAATGGAAAGACTTCTTTCATACCTTAACGGGCTAACTATTTACTTATTTGATTTATTGCAAAATTATTTTCTTCCAATGTTGCACAAGTTTCAAGCAATCCAAAATTTTCTTAGTAAGATAATTAAATTCATAATTTTTAACATATAATAGATGAAGGAGTTTAACTATATATATATATAATAGAATTTGGTATTCAAGGTCTAAGATTTGTATAGACGAATTTATCTATGTTCATTATATGTACTATATACAGATTTTTATGAAGTAAAAGAATAATTTTAACTAGAACTAAGCACTAAAGTTATCCTAATGTACGGTACATATAAAATACGTGTTCTAACTAGATAATTCTAACAAGATATACCAAAATAGGTGTAATTTAAATTTGGACAAAATTAAGTTTAACTAAATTAAATTGATATAATATCAATTTACTTGTTCTAAACTAGACCGAATGTAGCCTAAAGTATTTATATCATCTTAATGATACGTAATACTTATGTTTATATAATAGGTCTTTACATTTTACATGTCTAAATATGTGATCTTCGTAGCTACTTTTAAGGGTTTACTCTAGCGTCATCCGAAAATAATCTACTTATGTCTATATATCTTGACAATACATATTTCTACTAATACCATATCATTCAATTAAAATATGTGTAATGACAATTTTCTTATGTCCTATCATTTATCGGTCATAGAAAGGAACACATACATACACCCATATTTATTTATGTTTAGATATACATGTATATGAATATACATGGTATATATATAAACTAGTTAGTTATAAGCTAATTAATAATTATAACTACGATTATTGTGTATCCATTTTGTGTCCTACTTAGGGTGCCAAGATACGTGTGTCCACATCATATACATATATAGATTCGTATACTCACATATATATATATTTATATATATTAATTTGTTCCAAATTCTTAAAATACTCACTTAATGAAATCCCTAATTCAACCCAAAAGAAATGGAACAAAATGAATGGGAAGCAAGGATGAGGACTTGCCTTTGTTTGACCAACCTAGGGTTCTTCCAAAGTTCCCAATTTGGTACTTAGTTCCTTCCTAATTTTTTATAAAGAGTTAAAATTAAACTATATTCTAAATTAAGTTTAGAAGAAAGATTTGGGGAAGGAATAGGATTTACCTAGGCTTAGGAAGAAGGAGGAGGAGTTGTGAAGTTTTGGGGGAGAAGGAGTTCGGAGGCATCGTGTGTCCGGCGACGGTGGCGTCTGATGACGGCGGCATAGGGCTCGGCGGCGGGTGGCTCAGCAGCACAGTAGCAACAGTAAACATAGCAGTAGCAGCAGTAGGTTTAAGAGGAGTAAGGGTTGAAGAAGATGAAGATGGAAAGAAGAGATAGGGTTTGAGGGGGGATTAAGTAGAAGAGGGGTTAGGTTTATTAAAAATGTGAAGAGGAAGGAAATGGAGCCAGGTCTCCTATGGAGAATGAGGAAGAAGGGTGGAGGAGACATGTAATGGGTGACTCATGAACCTACTGTTGGTTTCTATCCCCCCTCCCATAGATTTAGCATTTTTTTCATGAAACCCCCCTTCACCATCCAAGAATTAGATAAAGCTAACTTGTAAATTGATATTTATGTAAACCTAACTATATAAATATTTATACATATATATATATAAAAATAATGAATTACAAAAATAAAATAATAGCAGTTATGACAAAAGGCGATCTCCGATAAGCCTCGTACTAATTTCTTTATGGATAGTCTCGATATTGTGTCCATGTTTGCATGTCCTAACCTCACATGCCATAGTTGATTCTCGTTATTTTTGGCATATAGGTATCTACCTGTAGTGTTAGTATCTTCCAAAAGATAAAAAATATAGATACTATTTTCCCTAATTCCTTCAAAAATAGTACTGTCAGTTGAGCTATCAACTATAGTACATTTGTCTTTAAAAAAGTTAATACGATAACCATGGTCAGCTAAATGACTTATGCTGAGTAGGTTATGCTTAATAACTCGGTCAGTAGACAAACATCTTTAATCACCGGATAGGGAGTCTTACCAATGTTACCGATACCTACTATGTACCATTTTAAGTTATTTCTGAAGGAGACATATCATTCTTTCTTCTTCGACAATGTTGCAAACAAAGATGCATCACCGGTCATGTACAGTGAGCAACCGCTGTCGAGGATCCACTTGCTTCTAGAATGGGTTGGATGTTCTGCTTACAAAAAAATTTGTAGATAAAGCTTTTGGTACCCATTTCTTATAGGGTCCAGGCATGTTAGATGTAGGTATCCATGTACATATGTTTAAATAAACAAGCTTCCTAACTCTACATTTATAAGATATGTGACCACGGGTGCCACAATAGTGACATCTAGCATATACATATAAAGTGTTGGTCTTTTGTATAGGTTTGGTAGGTCTAGGAACTGTTGTAGAATACTTGTAATATCAGGCATGTCTTGGAGGATTTGTCCTCTTGGGCATAGGTTTGATAGTCTTTGGTTGAGCAGTATTCCTTTTGGGTAAGCGACATGTGTTAGGAGAGGAAGCAGTCATCATCGACTATTTTCCTAACCTAATTTCTAATTTTTTGGATGTGTCAAACAATCTATTGTAATCAGCTGTTAGGGCATCATTCCTAATCTGCACATTGATACTCTTCTTTTTCTCAATTCGAAAATCTTCTTGCACCTGAGTATGGTTTTGTCTTTCTCTTCAAAAGTGCGTGATGCCTCGTATAATTGTAACTTGATAGAAGCTAACTCATTAGTCTCACTAGAAGGTTCGGTCTCTCTAACATCTTTCAGTAGTAGGGTCAGTCTTTCTATCTCAAGTTTGTGTTCCTTGAATACCTTCTTAGAGGTCATATATTTGCCTAGCAATTTTTTATGGTCTTCTAAAAGGTCACTAAAGGTATCATCTAACTCATTAAAAGTAAAATCATCATATAGAGGGTTAGTGGTTACCTGATCAAATACCATTAGGCACACATTTGCAGCGTCTTGAGAACTATCATTTTCTGAGTCGCTGGCTTCACTTTCGTGCCATATGCTTGTGTTTGCATATTTTTTGGACGTCGATTTCTTTGTGTAACTCTTTTCATATTTGTTACACTTCTTTGTCGATGTTGCTGACGGACAGTCTTTCTTGATGTGTCCTTTCTTTTTGCATTTATAGCATATTTGCTCTTCTTCGTCATTGTTGTTGTTGTTGTTGTTGTCCTTGGTTCGATGATTGAATCTCAAGAATTTTTGAACTTCTTGACCATGAAAGCTTGCTCCTCACCATATGAGTCTTCTTCAGACTTCTCTTCAATAATTCTCTTATGCTATGGCTTGAATGTGATTGATTTCTCCTTGGATGTTGATTCTTCAAAGTCTTGCAAGTCCAGTTCGTGAGTCATCAGCTTCCCCATGAGTGTTTCAAGTGACATTATTGTGAGGTTATTTCCTTCAAAGATTATTGTAGCCTTGGGATTCCAGTTCTTTGTGAGACCCCGCAGTACCTTACGAATCTTCTCAAGGTTGCTATAATCCTTGCCTAGGGAAGACAAAGGATTTACGATATCGAGGAAATGAGTGAACATTTGAGTGATTATCTCATTGGGTTTCATCTTGAATGCCTCATACTCCTGAGTCAGTCTACTGATCTTTGACTCCTTGACTTGGGTCGTGCCTTCATCGAAAAGTGTCCACACTTCGTGAGATGTTGTGCAAGTGGAAACTCTGTTAAACTCAGTCCTTTTTACTGCACAAAATAACACGTTAATGGCACATGTGTCAAGACTAGCTATCTTTTTCTCGTGATTAATGTATTTTTTACGTGGTTTATCAATAAGATTACCATCAACAACAATATGTGCTGGCTTTTTATAGCCATCAACTATAATTGACCAAAGATCAAAGTCTAATGACTTTAGATAAAAGCTCATACGTGTTTTCCAGTATAAATTGAATAATACAATCAAGCAAGGTATACTTGCCTTCCAAGCCAAGTTGCGAGCACCATAATTATGGTCCGGAGATCTCCACAGAAATGTCTCGAACACCTACCAATTAATTATGACACTAATTAGACTCTACTTTCTAGTTAAATAAGTTATTATCTAGTTATTAATTCTACGTTGGTTGTACATGCAAGTAACCAGCCCCAAAATATTACTTGTCGTCAAACATGCCAAAAATTATTTAAAAACATTATTTATTAAAAACTATTAATTTTGGAATTTTATTGGAAAATAGGGTTTTAGTGATAGAGTCATCTCCTATAAATTCTATGAGTCCAAAACTAAGTGAAACCCAAAACTAGGTCATAACTGGTTATCGACAAGTCAATAAAACTAATTTTTGATAAATAGATAATCTGGAATTAATACTCAAAAAAATAGAATTAAAATATATTAATATAATTTTATATTTAGAAAATATAGATTTTTGGTCGGGGTTTGAGTCTGAAATTGTCGGGGTCAAGTTTTGTCAAAACTAGGTCAACTTGTTACATAAAATACCTAAAATTATAAAATTTATAAATAAATATAAAATAAGAATATATATTATAAAAAATCAGTAATAAATAATATAAATACCATTTTCTTTTATATAAAAATAATAATAATTTGAATTTTACCATCTACAAGTTGATTCTCTTAGGATTTATAACCCATCTTGCTAATATGCTTGTCAAGGGATGGTACATGGGTATTGTGACATCATAGACATCAAAATAATATTTATTTAACATAAATTTAGAATATATAATTTCTAAAAAATAGTAATTCATCAAGAAAAATAGGAGTTTCTATCTACCATTAAGTTCTAACAAGGTCCAACGGTTTCCAACAAGCATACACCAAAATTAGGTCAAAACTACACATAAAATATGCTCAAAACTCTAATTTAATCCCCATTAATAATTCTAGAATTTATACTAAAAATAGAATTTAATCCATATTAATATCATCTATATAATTTTATTAACAAGAATTAAAGAGGATTTTGAAGGAGGTTTTATGCATGCACAAAAGTGTTGAGTTGAACCTCAAAATTAGGGTTCATGGGTTGCATAAATTCTTTAAAATAAAATAATAGAGTCTACATCACACACACACACACACACACACACACACACACACATATATATATATATATATATATATATATATATATATATATATATATATATATATATATATATATCAAGAAGGAATTGAAGAAGGAAGGAGAGAAGGATTAAAGAAACTTACTAGAAGAAGAAGGAATGAGATACTAGGGTTCTTCGATGGAGGAGATGGTTGTGGTGTCCACATGAAAGGGGGAGGGGGGAGGCGGCATGGAGATGGTAGGGAGAAAGTTAGGGTTTTGGTTTTTATATAAGAAGAGGTATATATATATATATATATATATATATATATATATATATATATATATATATATATATATATATATATATATATATATATATGGGTAGAGAGAGAGGGAGAAAGTGGTCGACGTAAGATGGAGGGATCTGCGGGTTTGGAGGTGGGGTTTCGGTTTATGGGTAGGTTTAGGATTAGTTTAAAATATTTTTGAATCTATTTGATAGCAATCTAAGGTAAATCTCTACTCCTATTAGATATTAATAACCAAGATTTGATTGAGATTCTAAAGAATAAATAATAATAAATAAATATATAAATAAATAAATAAATAAACAAATCTATCCTACAAAAGTGGGAAGTAGCCTAAATTGGTATAGAGGAATTATGGGTTGCTTATTTAAGAATGTTGGATTAGAAAATAATCATAAATAAATTATATATATACAAATATCTAAATATTACCCTCAAGAAACTATGGCAATTACACTAGTGTCATACTAATGCTAAATGATCAAATTTGGTGTAATATGAAGATCCTATAGATAGTGTCTCCAGTGTAGGCTACTTTATACGAAGGGCGATATATATTTTGGGGTCGCCATACGTTACTAATGTCCAAATTACGGTAAAATATCCTAATAAAATAATTCAGCTTTAATCAATTTAAAAAAATAACTTAAAATAAATACAATAAATATAAAATATACACAAAATACTTATTTTTGGGTGAGGGGGTTTACATGACTAAAATCTACCACGTGACTCGTATCATGCACGTACTTCCGCAGCTGTGATACTTGAAATATATCATGCACGTCGGATAGGCTCAGTGGTGGGGCAATTTGATATGCAACTGGGACAACTTGCCTGAGAATCTCTAACGGACCAACAAATCGCGAACTTAGCTTCCCCTTTACTCCAAATCTCATAACTTCTCGTATTGGCGTGACATTGAGAAACACGTGATCACCATCTATAAATTTAAGGGATCGTCTGTGGATGTCCACGTAAGTTTTTTGCTTGCTTTGTGCCACCTTTAATCACTCTCGGATCAGCCAAAGCTTCTGAACGGTCTGCTATACTATCTCCAGACCGAGGATCTATCGCTCGTCAACTTTATCCCAATATATAGGTGATCTATACTTTTGCCATACAAAGCCTCATACGGAGCCATCTGAATGTTGTACTGGTAACTATTATTGTATATAAATTCGGTCAATGGTAGATGGACGTCCCAACTTGACTTTGAGTCGATTGCACAGAGATGTAGCATGTCTTCAAGAATCTGGTTCACCCACTCTGTTTGGCCGTCGGTTTGAGGATGTTACGCTGAACTGAATTTCAACTTGGCCCCCATTGCTGACTGAAGGCTTTTCCAGAAACATGATAGAAACTATCTTTCCTGATCTGAAACGATAGATACTGGCACGCCGTATAGTCGAACTATCTCATCAAGGTATATCTGAGCCAGACGATCAATTCTCTAAGTAACTTTGATGGCAATAAAGTACACTGACTTGGTTAATCGATCGACAATGACCCAGATGTCATCGTTTTTCTGTTGCATCTTCGGCAGGCCAACAATAAGGTCCATGGTGATATGCTCTTATTTTCACTCTGGGATAGCAAGTTTCTGCATCTCTTCGCGCGGCCTCTGGTGCTCGGCTTTAAATTTCTGATAAGACAAGCATTGCGACACAAAGATCACTACTTCTTTCTTTATGCCATGCCACCAAAAGATCTTGCGAAGGTCTTGATAAATCTTTGTGATTCCAGGATGTGATACATAGGCCGAAGAGTAGGCTTCCGTGAGGATATCCTTTCTAAGTTCTGTATCATTGGGCATGCACAGTCGTCCTCTTACCCACAATATTTTGCTTTCATCCACTACAAAGTTAGTTTCCTTTCCTACTAAAATCTTCTCATGCATCTTCATCAGGAATGGGTCGTTCGTCTGAGCGAACTTGATATTTTCTATCAAGCTCGGCTCAAGGAGTAACTGAGCTAGTGATCCCCCGATCGGTCCACCACGATATCAAATTCTCAACTCAATGCCCGTACTCTCCAATTCTTTTTATAGCCTGCAGTTGACGGATAGAGATCCCGTAAATATACGAATCAATGCATCTGCTACCATATTCCCTTTACTTGGGGTATAGTTAATAATCAAGTCATAGTCTTTAATCAGTTCTATCTAATACCTCTACCGTAGGTTAAGATCAGTCTACGTGAAAAGGTACTTGATTCTGAAGTACGGTCCATAAGTGATCCTTATGTTCCTTCCAATTCTTTGAACATACCAAGATATCATCAATGAACACTACTATAAACTTGTCAAGGTACGACCGAAACACTCGATTCATCAAATCCATAAAGGAAACTGGGGCATTGGTTAATCCGAACGGCATAACTAAGAATTTGTAGTCGCCATTACGAGTGCAAAAGGCAGAATTTGGAACGACGTTTGATTTGATCTTCAGTTGGTGGTAGCCCAAACAAAGATTAATTTTTTAGAATACTGATGCACCTTGCAGTTGATTGAAGAGGTTATCTATTCTGGGAAGGGAATATTTATTTCGGATGGTGGATTTATTCAACTCTCAGTAGTCAATGCAGAGCAGCATTGAACTATCATTTTTCTTCACAAACAGTGCTGACATGCCCCACAGAGATATACTAGGATGGATGTACCTACGATCAAGCAGTTCTTGGAGTTGGACCTTCAGCTCCTTTATTTCTGCATAGGCCATTCGATACGGAGCTTTAGAAATTGGGCAGAGTCTCTGGAAATGTATCAAAGGTGAATTCTATCTCTCGGTCAGGCGGTATGTAGGGCAACTCTCCTGGAAACACATCAGACAATTCTGCCACAACAGAAGTAAACTCTACGTTTGCACAATCTCTCTTAGTGTCTCGAACGGACTCCAAGTACCCTTTACAGTCGTAATGTATCATCCGCCGAGTAGAAATTGCAGAAATTATCATACAGGTATTCGACGCTCTCAATGTTGGACTATATGCGTAGCAAAATTTGGTCTCGCCATGTAGATGAAATACTACTTTCTTTTTAGCATAATCAATAGTGGCCGAGCAAGCGCCGAGCCAATCCATCCCCAGAATGATGTCATAGTCCCTGATCTCTAGAACTATTGCATCGAATGACAATTTTCTTCCTTCGATACAAATATAGTCGTTACGACAAACTGAGTTAGCAGGTAAGTCCAAGTCCGACGGGGTACTGACGCTAAGCTTTAGGCCTAACGGTGTCTAAGAGAATTCGTGTTCCTTGGCGAAGTTTGTCGATACAAAACTATACGTACTGCCAGAATAAAATAGTATACGTGCATGAACAATGTTGAAAAGCAATATACCTGTAACTATGGTATCCGAGGTGAATGCCTCATCCTGCATTATTGCATAGACCCGGCCCATAGAATTCGAACGACGCTCCTCTTGTTGCGCAGGCCAACTTGATTGGGGAGCTTGAGCTAGATTCAGCATCTATGGATGGCGCTGAGGGTTTCGGTTGGGGCGATCAGGAAAGTCACGAGCAAAATGGCCAAGCCTACCATATTAAAAGCATCATCTGAGTCGTCTGGGACAGTCGCTGGTCTGGTGCCCTTTTTGGTTGCATCTTGTGCAACATAGCCCTTGGATTCTTCCTAAATTGGGACCCTAAGAATCACCATAATTTGGACGCTTTGGAGCATTGTCCTCCCGTATAACTAGGGCACTAGTGATGAGAATATTGCATAGCGCTAGTAGTAGTTGAAGGATATTACGGTTCTAGGAAAAGGGCAAGATTGAGGACTTCCCGCATCATCTGGTATTGGGGAGAGACTACGTGTACGTGAATGGAAGATCGTAGGCCGCCTTGGAATCGTCTTTCTTGACTTGTCGTGTCAGGTAGGTTAGAGTTTGCAAACTTGGCGAGTCGATTAAATTCTGCGGTGTACTATTTCATAATTATGCTTTCTTGTTGCAAATGCATGAACTCGTTCTTCTTTTGACGATGAACTGGTGGTGGTATAAACTCCCCTCGAATGCGCTATGGAAGGTAGCCCATGAGATCGTCTCGTCTTCACTATCTGCGGAGAAAGTCTTCGATGAATATCCCACCAATCGTGTGCTTTTATTCAGAGTTGGAGTTGGGCACAGGCGACTCTCTTGCCTTTTTGGACTTCAAGGAGCTTAAACTGGTCTTTAATTTTAGACAGTCAATCTAGAGCCACAACGGGGTCCTTAGTGTCATGACCCGATCCCGAAGGTCCCGACAACACCCCCGCTGGGCGCGAATTACCGCGCCATGGCGCTCCCGCAGGGCGTATTATTATTTTCCATTGAGGCATGATACCGTACGAGCCTGGGGTTGCGCTCGTACAAGGCAACATCATTAAAGTTTTGGGCTATCATCGAACCGATCGAGTACACAGCGGAGGGATAGTATTGCAAACAATAATCCATCTGAGTATATGAGGCAAAGATCAAGGTACGGGATTCTCTGAATACAATGGTATTATTCGATACATTATGTCCCTCTATACGAAAGCAACATAAAATATCATGATACGGCTCAAGGCATCGAAACCAGATTTTTGGGTCCTGGGAATGAGGCACGGCTATCGGTTCCTCGAACGATCCAGCACCTGCGAACAAATAAACTATTGGTGAGTCAGCACTTTGAAGAAAGTACTGGTGAGTATAAAATTAACGAATAAAAGCAACATTTACTAGAACCAATACTAAATAATTGTGTTATAAAATATTATATTACTAGTGATCTTTTTAGTTTTACCTAGGTTTGTTTTATGTAGTACATGAATGGAGTCATATTACTTCTTTTGGAAACATCTTTGAAATTAGAATTTAGTTCCATACAACCAAGCATACGAGGCAAACAGTTCAAGCACGATGTACCAATCAGGGCGGGCTTGTCTCGTGAGTTATACTCAAAGGCTCTAGGGACAATGCAGCATCTAGTGGACTATAATTTAATTAATCAAACAAGATAAACTATCTATAAGATGTCGGTCCCAAAGAAACTCAAGATCAGTAACGATAATCCAACTAACTAATGACTTTTTTATCTTATGCTATTAGCATCTGTGACTCATGATTTCTCTTTACTAAAATATGCTCAAAATAATAGTCGTGACCAAGGTTTAGTTCTGTACTGATAGCCATTGTCCGACAGATGCGAATGTATGAAACACTATCAGATAAACTCTATGATGCACATGATCATGAACAAGCAGGCTATATATATATATTTTATGATTCTTACCCTTTGTCGAACGGTTATCCCTATACTAGACATACAAGTTAGCAACATATGCATATATATAAGGTTCTCTTCCCCTGTCCATCTTTGCATCAAACAGTTAGGTATGCAAGAAGGCTAGCCTAGCATGCGCCCTAACTACCTGAATGTAGCTATCTCCATGAACAAGCTAATTTATCTAACACAAACTCAAACTCTTCCCAACAGAAATATCGCCTCCCATCTAATAGCCATGTCCCCCTAGATCCTATAGGATCAGAACATCAGGATGCACTATTAGTCTCACCCCATCAATCTCCATCCACTATTCTAATAGCCACACCCCTAGATCTTGAAGGACCGAAACATCGGGACGCACTATTAGTCTCCAAACTTGTCGTTTAGCCTCCATCTTCCACAAGCTCCTCGATAGCAAGTATATCACCCAATGTAATAATACAATATTTTAATCCATCAATCTCTTATCTAATAGCCGTACCTCCCAAGATCCTATAGGACCAGAATATCAGGACGGGCTACTAGTCTCTTCTCTAATAAGATAAGCTATTTACTTTTATAACAAAATAAGCATACATTCAATCTAGCTTTTGCATCAAAGACAAGCAATTATAAACACGACGACAAGCAAACATACGAACGATTTTTAATTTAAGCAAGCATGACACGGGTCAATTTATCTCTTCAAGTTAGCATACAGTTCTACTCTTTCTTTAGCATGATAAGGTTCGTTCGATAGCGGTATCAGTGTAACTAGCATGCAACATTCAATTTTATACTTAGCATGTCAATGGTTCTATCTCTTTTTAGGCAAGCACGTTCTTGTTCTATCATTCTCAATGCAAATATTATCTTATTAAGCAAATAAGCATTTCAAAATCTCAGATTCATTATTAAGGCATGCAAGAATCAGAGAACGAAGTTTTGCCCTCTCACCTAGATCAGCCATCTTCTGGTTCAATAAGGAGCTCTCCAAGAAGGTATCCTCTTTGGGTCAGCAAACCGATATCTTTTTTACATAGTACCAACATGGAGCAGGATACTACATACTTACCCACCATAAAAAAGTTTCATTCTCGAAACTTCAAGGAGAAACTTTTGATATAAAAAATAGTGATATTCCTCATCCCTTACCATCCTCAATCAAAAACTCTAGCAAACCACAAGCACAAAATCACAACTCTCAAGTAATAAATTAAATCTAGAAAACTTTTGCTAGCATCTTTGAGAATATCTATGGACTTATTGTATGGAACGCTCAACTCAGCAATGATATCAATGCACAAAGAATCGTCATCTAAGAACAACAGCAAAATGGGCGTAAGGCCAGAGGATCGAGTTGCTCTGATACTATTTTGTCATGCCCCGATCTCGAAGGTCCCAAAGGCGTCGCCGCCGGGTACGAATCACCGCAGTATGGCACTTTCGCGGGGCGTATTATCTTTGCCATCGAGATATGATACCGTATGAGCCTGGGGTTGTGTTTGCACAAGGCAACATCGTTGAATTTTTGGGCTATCATCGAACCGATCGAGTACTCAGTGGAGGGACAGTGTTGCAAACATTAATCCATCTGAGTATAAGGGGAAAAGATTAAGGCACAAGGTTCTCTGAATACAATGGCATCATTCCATATGTTATGTCTCTCTATATGAAAGTAGCTCAAAATATCTCGATACAGCTCAAGGCATCAAAATCAGATTTTTGGGTCCTGGGATGAGGCACGACTATCACTTCCTCGGACGATCCAACACCTGCGAACAAGCAAACTTTTTGTTGGGTCAGCACTTTGGAGAAAGTACTGTGAGTATAAAATCAACAAACAGAAGCAACATTCACTATAACCAATACTAAGTAATTGCATTATAAAATATTATATTACTAGTGATCTTTCTAGTTTTACCTAGGTTCATTTTATGTAGTATAGGAACGGAGTCATATTACTTCTTTTGGAAACATCTTTGAAATCAGAATTCAGTTCAATACAACCAAGCATACGAGGCAAACAGTTCAAGTATGATGTACCGATCAGGATGTACACAGCGTGTCTCGTGAGCTATACTCAAAGACTCTAGGGATAATATAGCATCTAGTGGACTATCATTCAATCAAGCAAACAAGATAAACTATCTGTAAGATGTCGGTCCCCAAAAAACTCAGGATCAGTAGCGGTAATCCAACTAACTAATACCTCTTTTATCTAATGCTATTAGCAGCTGTGACTCATGGTTGCTCTTTACTAAAATACGCTCAAAATAGCAACTATAACCAAGGTTTAACTCTGCACTAATAGCCATTGTCTGACCGATGCGAATGCATGAAACACTATCAAATAAACTCTATGATGCACATGATCATGAACAAGCATGCTATATATATATATATATATATATATATATATATATATATATATATATATATATATTCTTCGTGATTTTTACCCCTTATTGAACGGTTATCCCTGCAGCAGACATATAAGTTAGCAACATATGCATATATATAAGGTTCTATTTTTTTGTCCGTCTCTATATCAAACAGTTAGGTATGTAAGAAGGCTAGCCTAGAATGCACCCTAACTACCTGAATGTAGCTATCTCTATGAACAAGCTAACTTCTCTAACACAAACTCAAACTCTTTCCAACAAAAGCACTGTCTCCCATCTAATAGCTACGTCCTCCTAGATCTCGTAGGACCGGAATATCAGGACACACTATTAGTCTTACCCCATCAATCTTTATCCACCATTCTAATAGCCACGCTTCCTAGATCCCGTAGGACCGGAATATTCGGACGCACTATTACTCTCCAAACTAGTCATTTAGCCTCCATCCCCCGCAAGCTCCTCGATAACAAGCATATCACAAGCATAACACAATGTGACAATACAAGCTTTCAATCCATCTATCTCTTATCTAATAGCTACACCCCCTATATCCCGTAGGACCGAAATATCAGGGTAGGCTACTAGTATCTTCTCTAACAAGATAAGCCATTTACTCTTATAAAAAAAAAGCATACATTCAATCTAGCTTTAGTATCAAAGACAAGCAATTATAAATACGACGACAAGCAAACATACGAACGATCTTTAATTTAAGTAAGCATGGCACAGGTCGATTTATCTCTTCAAGTTAGTATACAGTTATACTTTTTTTAGCATGGCAAGGTTCATTCGATAGCGGTGTCATTATAACTAGCATACAATATTCAATTCTATACTTAGCATGTCAATGGTTCTATCTTTTTTTAAGCAAGCACGTTCTCGTTCTATCATTCTCAATGCAAATATTATCTTATTAAGAAAACAAGTATTTTAGAATCTTAAATTCATTATTAAGGCGTGCAAGAATCGAAGAACAAAGTTTTGTCCACTCACCTAGATCAGTCATCTTCTGGTTCAACAAGGAGCTCTCCAAGAAGGTATCATTTTTGAATCAGGAAACCGATATCTCTTGTACATAGTGCCAACGTGGAGTGGGCACTAAAAACTTACCCACCAAAAAAAAGTTTTTTCTTAAAACTTCAAGGAGAAACTTTTAATATCTAAAGCAGCGATAGTCCTCATCCCTCACCATCCTCAATCAAAAATTCTAGCAAACCACAAGCACGAAATCACAACTCTCAAGCAATAAATCAAATCCAAAAAACTTTTACTAGCATCTTTGAGAAATTCTATGGACTTATTATATGGAACGCTCAACTCAGCAACGATATTAATGTACAAAGAATTATCATCTAAAAACAGTAGCAAAATGGGCGTAAGGCCAGAGGATTGAGTTGCTTTGATACCATTCTGTCATGTCCCGATCGCGAAGATCCTGAAGTTCTCGAAGGCCCCCCCGTCGGGTATAAATTATCTCATCGTGGTGCTCCTGTAGGGTGTATTGTTATTTGCCATCGAGGCATGATACCGTACGAGCCTGGGGTTGTGCCCACACAAGGCAACATCGTTAAAGATTTGGACTATCATCGAACCGACCAAGTACGCAGCAAAAGGACAGTGTTCCAAACAATAATCTATCTGAGTATACGGGATAAATATTATGGCACGAGGTTCTCTAAATATAATGGCATCGTTCCATATATTATGTCCTTCTATACGAAAGCAGCTCAAAATATCTCGATGCAGCTCAAGATATCGAAACCAGATTTTTGGGTCCTGGGGATGAGGCATGGCTATCGCTTCCTCGGACGATCCAGTACATGCGAACAAGCAAACAAGCAAACTGTTGGGGGGGCCAACAATTTGAAGAAAGTACTGGTGAGTATAAAATTAACGAACAGAAGCAACATACACTAAAACTAATACTAAGTAATTGTGTTTACTAGTGATCTTTCTAGTTTTACCTAGGTCCGTTTTATGTAGTACGGGAATGGAGTCATATTATACTTCTTAAAAACATCTTTGAAATCAAAATTATGTTCAATACAACTAAGCATACGAGGCAAATAGTTCAAGCATGATGTACCAATCAGGGTGTATATAGCGTATCTCATGAGCTACACTCAAAGTCTCTAGGGACAATGCAGCATCTAGTGGACTATCATTCAATCAAGCAAATAAGATAAACTATCTATAAGATGTCAGTCTCTGAGAAACTCAGGATCAGTAGCAATAATCCAGCTAACTAATGACTCTTTTATCTGATGATATTAGCAGTTGTGACTCATGGTTTCTCTTCACTAAAATACGCTCCAAATAATAGTCGTAACCAAGGTTCTGCTCTGCAATAATAGCTATTATCCGACCGATGCAAATATATGAAACACTATCAGATAAACTCTATGATGCATATAATCATGAGCAAGCAGGCTATATATATATATATATATATATATATATATATATATATATATATATATATATATATATATATATATATATATATTCTTCATGATTCTTAGCCCTTGCCGAACGGTTATCCCTGCAGCAGACATAAAAGCAACATATGCATATATATAAGGTTCCCTTTCCCTGTCTGTCTCTGTATCAAACAGTTAGGTATGCAAGAAGGCTAGCCTAGCATGCGTCCAAACTACCTGAATGCAGCTATCTCCATGAACAAGCTAACTTCTCTAACAGAAACTCAAGCTCTTCCCAACAGAAGCATCGCTTCCCATCTAAAAGCCACGTCCCCCTAGATCTTGTAGGACCGGAATATCAGGATGCACTATTAGTCTCACCCCATCAATCTCCATCCACAATTCTAATAGCCATACCCCCTAGATCCCGTAGGACCGGAATATCGAGATGCACTATTAGTCTCCAAACTTGTCGTTTAGCCTCCATCCTTCGTAAGATCCTTGATAACAAGCATATCATAAGCATAACACAATGTGACAATATAAGCTTTTAATCCATCTATCTCTTATCTAATAGCTGCACCTCCCTAGATCCCGTAGGACCGGAATATCAGGATGGGTTACTAGTCTCTTCTCTAACAAGATAGCTATTTACTCTTATAACAAAATAAACATACATTCAATCTAGCTTTTGCATCAAAGAGAAGCAATTATAAACACGATGACAAGCAAACATATGAATGATCTTTAATTTAACCAAGCATGGCATGGGTCAATTTATCTCTTCAAGTTAGCATACAGTTCTACTCTTTCTTTAGCATGACAAGGTTCGTCTGATAGCAGTGTCAGTGTAATTAGCATGCAATATTTAATTCTATATTTCGTATGTCAATGGTTCTATCTCTTTTTAGGCAAGCACATTCTCATTCTATCATTCTCAATATAAATATTATCTTATTAAGCAAACAAGCATTTCAAAATCTCAGATTTATTATTAAGGAATGCAAGAATCAGAGAACGAAGTTCTGTCCACTCACCTAGATCAGTCATCTTCTTGTTCAACAAGGAGCTCTCCAAGAATATATCCTTTTTGAGTCAGCAAACCAATACTGTCCACTCACCTAGATCAGTCATCTTCTTGTTCAACAAGGAGCTCTCCAAAAATATATCCTTTTTGAGTCAGCAAACCAATATCTTTTATAAATAGTGACAACGTGGTATGGGATACTACACCTAGTTTTACGAAAAGCTATTTTACAGACCTTCTTGAAGTCGACAAAGTCGAAGGTAGTCATATCCTTCTCCTTTTTGGGTCGAGGCATCTCGACTTCAGTTGCTGGTTGCTCCACCAGTGCCATAGTCATTACGGAATGGTTGGAGGCTATAGTCTGAATAATTTGTTGTAGAGCATCTACCTGCTTCTGCTAAACTGTAAATCGAGCTTTTATACTCTTCTCAAATTTGTCCTGATGAGCCTCGTCCCTCTGTTGTGGCACTTCAAAAATTTGCATAATCTACTCAACTGGATCTACGGGAGGCGCATGTCGTTGGCTCTCGGAACTTACCGAAGTGCCAGAACTACTTGCTTACACTTATGCTTCTACTTGCGATCTTCCTTGTACTTGAGCCATTCCTAAAAAATAAAGAACTTACATCAGTCTCATAGAGTAATATGAACTCATTGTATGTAACGCATCTCATTTTAGCCAAACGGTTTCAAAAGTTCAACTGTGAAGGATAGGGTCATTTCAAGAAAACTTTTCTGACATGATGCCAAAGGATCTAAAGTCAGCTCTAATACCATTATGTTATGCCCCGATTTAGCAGAATCACTATTCGTCCCCTGGGGTATGATGTCGTGCGAGTGTAAGGCAAGCCTGCATAAGTCCTAGCATAAAGATATATATATAGAAACACAATAGCAGAGTGCACAAGTTATAGAAGACACATTGAAATAAAAAAAAGTTCTCTTTATTGATAATTTACATCTTTGTTACAAACTTTTGACTCAAAAGAAAATGGGTGCCACGCGGACTTACTAGATGGACGCAAAATGATATAGTTGTTACATACATTATATCCTATACTAGAACTTTTAAAAGATAATAGACCTGCAAACGAAGCATCGTCTGGCCTCAGAGATGCATAAAGAGTGTACACAAGCTCCGGAAGATTTGTATAAGCACTCTAAAATTATGACCACGAGTGCGTCAAAGTATGGTAGAGTGGTTGAGGAAAGCTTCAGCTCCTCGTCGAATTTCCTTAGCTCGGAGAACCTGCTGCAATGAGGATTAGTACTTAGAAAAGTACCGGTGAGGGCGAGCTAACCCAACTCACCAAATCAACATAATATTCATGTGATGAAGTATATAAATTATTATTGTGGTCTTTCTATCTTGCCTTAGTTCAAGTTACAGCCAAGGTTTAAAGTATCGTCCGATATCGATATGTATCGGTCGTATTAGATCGGTTTTGGACATAGTCGATCCGATACTCCAGTAAAATATCGGTATCGGCCGAAACCTTTCCGAAAACTTTGGTATCATTCTGTATCGGCTGATACATGCCCGATACAGACCGATACGAGACCATAAACCCTGATATCATAATAAAGAACACTAAAGAATCGAATATATTTCCTTTCCAACAGAAACAAAAAACTTTACAGAGACATTAAATTAAATAATACAAATTTTTAATAGTTCCTACTAAAAGTTCTATAATAAATTGAAGTTCTCTGCCAACAACCACCACAACAAAAAAGAAAATAATTTTAAGAAGTTTATGAAGAAGTTACCTAATTTCAGAATTAGGTATGAGTAGTCATTTCCTCCTTCGAAACACCCCTTGTAGTCTTATTCGCCGCCACGACAACCGTCGCCACAAACGTACGAGAACTGGCTGGTGGAGATGCTCCCTCCTCTTCGATCTAGCTTACTCCAGCACGGTGGAGAATTAACGAACATGGTGGTGAACCAACGAGAAGATGTGGATGTCGGCATATGGTAGACGACGCGTGTGGAGAGATATTTTCTCTCTCCTTCTCTTTCTGTTTCCTTCCTATAAATACCCAAAACAGAAAGACAGAGAAAAAAAGGCCAATGCATATAATATAATTTTGCACTCATTAAAAAAAGGTTAAGTAAAATAATAAAAAATATTATATACAAGATTTATATTGGGACAAGATTTATAATGGGACAATAATAATAAAATGTTGAAACTCCACTTGGTCAGACAAATTTATTGGGACAAGATTTATATATTTGAATTCAATTATTGATGCCTCTCTTTGCATAATACGGCGACTGAATTTATTCGATTCTTCATATTTTTTGTTTTATTAGAACTCGTAAGAATACATTTTTTTTGAAACGCAATCTTACGAGTTCTAATAAAGCAAAATATATAAAGAATCGTATAAATTCAGTCGTCAAATTATGCAAAGAGAGAAATCAATAATGGAAATAAAATATGTAAAATATTGTCCGAATGAATTTGTTTGGCCAAGTGAATTTCTGTAGTAGTTTCAACATTTTTTATTATTGTACCAATGTAAATCTTATCCCAATAAAAATATTGTATATAATATTTTTTACTGTATGTAATATCTTTTATTATTGTATGTAATATTTTTTATAAATTCAATATTATTGTATATATCATTTTTTTATAAGTGTAATATTATTGTCTGAAATGTTTTTATAAGTGTAATATTATTGTCTGAAAGTTTTTATAAGTATAATATTATTGTATGTAATAATTTATTTATTATTGTATGTAATATTTTTTTTATTATTGTATATAACAATTGTATGATAACATAATGGCGCCAAAAAGTTGTACGCTTGAGGAAATGGATGTTGATTATGAGTAAAATTTAAATGAATAAATATGCAAGTAAATCTTCTAGCTAATTTTTTTTTAGTATATTATGAAATAATATAATTTTTTGTCATGGGTCGCGATGTAACGGTTTATAACTATGCATAAATCTAAAATTTTGAATATAATTAAATATTTACTTTTTTTACAGAAATTAAAAATATATTCGGTCAAATATGATTATGGTTTTGTGACTCTTGTCTCATCCTGCCATCTACAAAATATGTAAAATAAGCGTATTTTGTGCCTCTCTCTATGTGCCTTAATTCGTCAAAATTGAAACCTACATAGAACAATGTAAAATTTAATTAGTAAGAATATAATGAGTTAATAATATTAAAAAAAAATGTAAAGAAATAAAACTTATATACTACAGATAAACCAATCAGTAATGATGACTATTGTTTTATCCAATTATGATAAAAAAATAACCCAAAAAAGTTTAAATAATTCAAAAATATATATACTATTTTTTAATTTTTTCTAATTTATTAATAATTATTTAATGTTGCCGATATTGTCGATATAAAAAAATCTAATACTCCGATCCGATACTGCCGATATTGTCGATACCAATACTCAAACAAAATATTCGATACCGATACTTTGAACCTTAGATTTTTTGAATATGTAATTGTCACTCAGATTTTTTAAGATAATAACATTGTAATCTACTTCTGGAGAGCATCTTATTTGTTTTATAAGAAATAAAAATGATGCTTGTTTCCTCTTCTTCTCTTCTTTTCTCTTCTATTAGTATCATGATTGTCAGCCTTTAAGTACTAATTATTGATTGGTTGCCTCTAATTTATAAACAGGTTCATACTCTGGTACTATTAGACCTTTCTGGTGAAAATAGAGTTCATTGTATTCCTTTTTCTGATTTAGGTATGGCTACAATATGTTCTTCAATAAAAGCTGCATTTTACTCTTTGATTTATTTGACATAGTTGTTAAACTATGTCTATGCTTATGAGTTACGAGTCTTAATTATATGCAAATTTATAATTGGTACCTTTCTTATCTAATGATCTTAATGGTGTTTTAGAAACCAATGGGTGGCAAGGCATGAGTTTATTTGGAGGGGTGAGCATATGGAGAATTTTTAAAAGGATGTTTGCTGTGTCAACTCCCAAATATACAGCTAACCTAAAATCTGTCACTTTCATTCCTCTCGAGGAAGTATGATAAGAGCAAAAACATGAAGAGTTGCAAATATACAATAAACACCAGATACTTAAAGCTTCTACAACAGGGTACAGGAATATAAGGCCAAGCATATCTTAAAAATGTTACAGATATTTTACTAGGGAGTAGAGTTCAAGGCACTTACACATCCTTTTTAAGCTCATAAGTCCTGAGTAGATTATGGTTAATTGAAAGGTAGCCCAAACATAGACAGGACTCTAATTGCTCTCATCTTCCAATCCAGATCCTCTAACCTTGTTGTAATGATGGCATAGGCTACTACCATAACTTGGTACGTAGAACAATTATCAGTTCCAACTGAAGGCAAGTTCAAGTCTCAATGCGCGCACTTGAATATTACATATGTAGAAAGCATTCGTGATTAATATTGCACAAACTAAAACTATTATCTTATTAAAAATATAGAAAGCCATTTTTTTGTAGTGTGACAAAGTAAAGGTGTCCTTGTTTCAAATCTTAATATGACAAGGTGGAGGAATTGTGAATTGCAAGGTCATCCGTTGTGGCTTAGTTTGATATGCACTGAGCCTGGCTTAAGGTTCAAAGCTAAAAAGGAAACTAGAAACTAATATTTCATGATATTCACAAAATGCATACTAAAATATTGTAACTATCTCTCTCTTTTGATAATATGACTTCCCAACAGATACAATAAAGAAGTCCATATAATAAAATAAACATATGCAACAAGATGTACCAAAATAGTTCTATGTACCTTCAAAATCTCACTTGAGTTGGTCATGTAACTAAAGCAAAAACATAACATGATATAAATTATTTAACTCAAAGAACAAAAGGACGAAGATAACAGCATAATGAATGCTTTTCTCATTTGATGGTAAACCTATGAGGCATAGATACTGATATCCTGCTGAGTGGCAACATGGTATATCAAACATGTGCAAATTGCTCTATGAAATCTAGAACAAATATATATTCAAAAGCATAGATATAAAACAATATGTAATAATGTACTATATACAAACTAGGTTAAAGTAGAGATACTAGAATCTAGATATAAATTTTGATCAAGATATGCTATTGAGTACCATTGTTGACATCCTTTTACATATCATCGTATCTTAACCTGGGTTTTTCTCCTTAAGAGAATACTAACCGGATATAAATACAAAGTATAGTGCTACATGGTTAGTAGCACTTACCCACAAATAAATACATGTAAAAGTTATTGACATGACAACATAGGCAAAGTTTCATACATCTTTTCTGAAGCAGAAATTAAATATTTAGTTATAAACATGCTCTAAAATTCTGTAATTGTAATTATAACAATGGTGAAGATTGCAATATTGACTTAAGATATAAATATCGAATACCTATATAAACAATATCATCAAACTCCAAAAATAACACAGCTTTCTCCAACATAACTGTCATGCCCCAGAACCGAAATATTAGAGAGCAGGGGCAGACAAAGCCAACTACAAAATTTATGATCACCAAACATATAATAGTAAGACGTTCCAAACTAAATGTACATAGATGATCATAAAATTAGTTACAAAATGAAGAATTAGCAAGAGTACAATGTTACATGATCAACTCTAGCTACAGTCTAGAATATTCTTTACATGTAGGCCCGCAGGCTAGAATGTTAAGTCCCAAAATATGAGCTAAATACGTGTTTGGTGGCTAAATGCCTCAAAAAGATAATGTACAAGATCAAATGGGTGAGGAAGAGAAAACCCACTCATGTCCTCGGGTTCTCCTTGTATTCACCATCTTGAGGAGGAAGGTATGGGAGATCCTACGATTCTGCTCCAAAATATAGCCATACAAAGCCAGTGGGGCCAAACCCCAAAACAAAAAGTACCACAAGGGAGGCAATCTTAGGAACTAAAACCAGCATACGAACAAATCAGTAATAAATTGCATAAGGATCAGATAAATAAGTATATCAAGTAAAATAACAATTAAATCGTTCTAGAGTATTTAAATAAGGATATCTGGATTCAGGCTTCAATTACAGTTCTGGATCAGTTGTTGAAAATAAATCAGGATGGGACTAGACTAGACTGAAAATCAAGCAATCATGACCAATCATGTCCTACAGCTTGCTATCATTAACTAACTAGGGTTATCACAGTTCTAATTACTAATATATGCAGTTTAAGATTTTTATATAGCCACATAGCCTGCAGACTAATCCGGGTTATCCAGGTGTCAGGATATATAGTAAAATAAATTAGGTATAACAATCTTTCAGGTAAAATGCAACACTCGACGACGTGCTGGAACTGTGCCCCTCTCAAAGGAGAGCTCCAAATTTATCAGGTATCGCTATGATACCGAGATTGCATGTAGCCAGGTATCCCTCTAGATGCTTCTAATTCATTAATGCTAGTTATTATCCTGGATAAGTTATCAAGAATTTCTGACTGTGGTGCTCAAAAATTTACCTTAGATATGATGCAAGACAGGACATAACAGTAGCTTGACAAGTACATCCAGGACAGGAACAAGCAAATAAACTAAAGGGATACAGGTTATTCAATACAGATGCTACTAATAACCTTGATCAGGATAGTTACAAGAATTCTCAAGTCAGGAGTGCGCTACGTCGAGCCATTATCAAGATGGTGTGCTACGTCAGGCCACTATCAGGAGTATGAGGATCAGGAGTATCAGTACAGTGTTAGGATTCAGTTCAATACCAGGATTATCAGTATTATCAATTCCATGTCAAGATTTTGGAGTTCATTTATAATGTACAATTACTAGATCATGTCTGGAAATCAAGATCAATATCCAGGGTGTCATATTCAGAAAATAACTATGTTTAACTAAAATAGCAGGATTAAAGAGAACAAGAGAATTATCAATAGTTAAGCATGTTAAATAGAATACTGGCATTACAGGTGCATAAATTAACAATTCAGGATTGGCACATAAAATCAGGCAACAATAAAATATTCGCGCATAATGGATCAAAAACCACCATTGGCACACAAACGGGTATTGATGCACAAATGGGTATTGGCTCACAAATGGCCAAAAATACTATTGGGGCACAAACGAGTATTGGCACACAAATCTAGTCCGGGCAGTTCTGACGCACTTTGATATCAAAAAGTTCTTCGAGAAAAAGATGACACACAATTTATATTAACGCGTACTCTAGAATCTTGGCACATAATGATAGAAGTGTACGAGCCAGGAGCTTGGCGCATAATCTATCATTGTTGCCCAAATGAAAGTCCCCAAGCTATGAACTTAGCGCACTTTCATCAAGTATGCCAGCGGTGAGGTTTGGCACAAAACAAGTGTAGAAAAGTCTACTAAAATATAAAACACAAGTCTCAAGGTATGGCACATCATTTGAGACAATACTGCAGTCGAGAGCACAATTTTTGAGTCGAGAGCACAATTTTCGAGAATGGTCAGAAGTTATTGCATAGTCATTAAGTAATTACGATGGGCTATAAAGTGCACTGCCATTGGAGAATGCCATATAGTGTGCCACACAACAAAGTGCGCCATTCTCTAGAAGCAACAAAGTGCGCCGGTAAAAAAATTTTACCAAAGTGCGCCAACTCTGCAATATCTTCAAAGTATACCAACTTGGATTTTAAGCAGTGGTGCACATTCTTGATGACTTATAGCCTCATTCAAAAGTACGCCAAGTGGGATTGGCATACCTTTAAAGGAATTATCTTAGTACAAAACGTACGTAGGAGTAGAGAAGTGCGCTCATAGTACTTAACATATCTTGGCTCACTTTCTAAGAAATTTGTGAAACACACACAAGTGCGCTCATTGGAACTTCGCTTATGCGACAAGGGTTTCCTATGTACTTTTTGTATGCCTTCTCAGGCCAACTTTGCATTATCCGACTTGGTGTTCTCGGGCTCCATGAGCAATAATATAAGGAAATCAAGATCATCATGAAGACAAGTTCTAAGTATCAAGTTGGAACTTAGCAAAAAAAACCTAAGTTATCCATACTGTAAATCATGAAGGTTCTAAGAGTTAAAAAGATTAAAACAAGTTATACTAAGAATCAAATCAAGATCCATGGTTGTTTCTTTGGTTGGCAAGATGTACTTGCCTACGGTCCAGTTCTAGCCTAATACTATCAAGGTTACCCACGACCAAGGCAAAGCTCGGCTTCTCTCTACTTGGGAAGAATAAAGATGGAAAAAGAAATGAAAGAAAAGAAAAGTGAAGAAAAGAGAATGTGATTGCTTATATAGGCAAAGGATTGATTATAGGCCACGGGATCATAATCTATGCCTCTTACGGGTTCATCACAGCCATGCACACAAAAACCAAGGGACCAACGGTCCAAGGCAAGCATCTAAAGGAAAAATTTGCAAAAATAACCTAAACAATGCATAAATGGCATAACGTAAGATGAAATCAATTAATCATAAATCAAGATATACACTTATTAAAATACGTATATCAGGTACGTATACTAGAATAGTAAGATGAGTCTCACAATAACCTATCAGAATCCAAGATTGAAGGCTCTGGTCTACACATGTCGGCTGATGATGCTTGTCGCCCTGTAGAAAACATAGAAACCAAAGACTAGTACGTGGTTTTTTGAAACACTATATTCAAACTTCTCGATGCCTATTTTGATGCTTACAACTGTAAGTCAATAGTGATTTTTCATGTATCCGTGCTTCCCAAGGGCTATCGTTAAATAAAGTGCTTAAAATTCTAGAAAAATCTAACTCATCGGTAACTCTCAAACATAGTTAATAAACTGTTCTTTTGTAAGCATAATTGATTCAATTTAACTATTCTCTCAAAATTAAATTAAATTAAATTAATAAAAGTAATAATTTTGTATTTTCTCTCGGTACATTTTTATAATAATCAAAACTTACCATAAAACAAAATTTACAAATTAAACCGACAACATTGGTAAAATAATACATTACCGATGGTCCAAAACGACGAACCGATCTTGATCGGATCACAAGATTATGCTGCAAACAAACTCAGAAGATCAAGAACAGATCAAGAACCAAAATCGACCGTCAATTTTCAAAAATTTATATTTTTTAATGTACGTTGAGATATGAGGGTTCCCCTTGATCGCATCCTCGAGGTGTTTAGGTTGGATCTTGTAGTAGAAGAGCTTGGTGGGGCAGAGGTCATTATAGATGTTGACTTCTTTTAGGATTTGGTCCCATTCGAATACTTTTTTTCCTGCACAACAATTAGGGTTTAGAGAGAGAGAGAATGAAACCCTATAATTTTGGGGTTTTTTTTTGGGAAGAGGTTGGATTTTTACCATTGATATAGGGAGGGTTCCCTTTGATCCCATCCTCGCGGTGCTTCGGCTGGATCTTGCAGTGGAAGAGTTTGATGGGGACTTTCGGGGAAGGCCAATGTACCAGTTGACTTTTTTTAGGGTTTGTTCCCATTCGAAAACTTTCTGACATGCACAAAAATTAGGGTTGAAAGAGAGAGAGAATGAAACCCTATAGTTTTAGGAGTTTTTTCGGGCGGAGGTTAGATTTTTACATTATGGAGAAAGGGGGTGTCTATTGTTGTTCTCAAGATGAGAAGGGGAGGGCTGGTGGTGAAGGCTGTGGAGAAATAGAGAGGGAGCTCGGGCTCGGGGGATATAAGTAAAAAGTTATACAGAAATTACAAAAATGGCATACTAAAATTGTACGCGAGAATTTTATCGTGTGATAATATTTCACGCTTATGCAATAACCGTCAATAAAAATAAAGGTTTTATTGACGAGTCTTTTAGAACCATTAATGATATAGTATATTTCCTTGACGATCATTCTAAAATGTCAATAATACCCCCCCACAAAAGGTGTTTCAATGACAGAAAGTCAAAACCGTCAAGAAAATAGCTTTTCTTGACTATTTAGCACAACCGTCAATAAATAGGCCATCAATTTTTTTTTCTTGTAGTGATATTTTTACTCTTCTTTATTAGCCATACGATAGGGACATGCATGCATTCTTTTACTCTTGTTTATTAGCATGGTAGTGGTTTGTTCAATAGCAGTGATCGTGTAATTTAGCATGCATCATTCTTTTCTTGACTTAGCATAGCAGGGTTCTTTCATTGACAAGCATACAAGTTCTCATGATTAGCATACAAGGTCGTGTTCTGTCATTCTTCTTATGAATATTAATCTTCTTAGCAACAGGCAATTATAAAATTAGATTCTTTATTAGGCATGAAAGAATCAAAGAATGTAGTTCTGCCCACTCACCAAGATCAATTGTCTTTTGTTTCAACAAGGAGCTTTTCGTTAATCTTTTTCTCAAACCAACAAACTGATATCTCTTGTACAGAGTACTACTGCGGAGCGGGATACTACAACATAATTATTTTGACTTGTACAATATAGTCTAGGTGTCATGCCCCAGTCCTAAAATGCACGGGACCAGACACGTGGCAATGGCCAGTTGGTACGACTCCATAGGGCTTTTTAATTTAAAGGACCCGACGAAGTACATTTACGTTGTTCACGGTCAAGTGATCCAATTAATAATCTAAATTCTATCATGCTACAAGTAAACTAAATCTCAATCCATGGTAAATAATCTCAAGAAAGAAAGATACGCATTATAAGTCTGCAGTCCAATAATATATTCGTTCGAATAGACCAAAAGAACAACATAGGTCTATAAACACTAGGCTATAAAAGCAGAATCAAAATGAAAAGTAGTACATGACTGTAATAGCTAAAGAATGTAAAGATACATGCAACGATGTCCATAATCCACTAGATCAAGCATCCTACAAACTGTACAAATAACCTGGAAGAAAACCAGGTCCTCAGGGGGACGTAACAAGATACAAAAAATATATGTCATGAAGTAAATACTGTAAAAACTCGAGAGTGAACTAACCAGCTAAGTAAAATATAATTTGAGGACAACTTACTGTGTATGGAAAGTGTAGGCTAGACATATGCCGACATAATTCACCAATCGTCGTGACTGGCTAGTATATGCCACATATGTCCCCATAACATGGGCACTCTGCAATATAATAAGGTCTATCTCTGAAGAGCATGGTATCTGCATAGTATAATGTCTATATCCCTCCGTAGAATATGGAATCTAAATAGTATGTCCATATCGCTCCATAGAACATGGAATCTGAATAGTATAACGTTTATGTCGTTTCGTCGAACGTAGAATCTGAATAAAAGGAAGTGGGTATCCCATACGCCTACTAGTCGTCCTTTCCGTCCAATGTCAATGTACAAGTCACGAATACAATATGGATATCTCATACTATAATACAAGTTACTAAAGAAATATACAAGTAAGCTAAATACCGTCACACATGCTGCTCATACTGATGGCCAGTCAAGCATGAAGCATGCGTCCCTACATGAACTTACCCTGTACCATGAAATAATTTGTGTCAAGGCCTGGGGAGTCATATTGATAACTTCATAACTTTATGTGGGTCCACTAGATACTAGGTCAGACATAAGTCCTAACATTAACGCCTTCGTTGACTGCACCCGAGTCTTTCTCGGACGTGCACAGTTAAATATTAAAATAATTAAATATGCAACTAAATAATAACTGAATTTAAATAGTATAACAAGGCAAGATATACTTGCCTGGGTCCTCAAGCTGCGAGTGCGAATAACCTGCTCCCAGTCTCGTAGGATAATCCAATGGTCCTATATATATAATACAATATAATATAGTATCAGTCGTTACACTAGCACACACACAAATACGATTACACTAAACTCAGAAACTACGTAAGGCAGGGGTGATACTGGTCAACTAGCAGGGTCAAGTATGTGCCTAAATGCACGAGCGTAATGTCTTCAAATGCTGTGCAAAATCAGACAGTTAACTCACTATCACATGTCTAAGCCAGTACGTTGGAGTACACAAGGCAGTCAATTCACAAATATTTAGGGTCACATGGTCATATGCAAATATACGGTATATGCAGTTAATGCCTAGGATCATACAACATACATATATTATAGTCATACCTAGTACTAGTAATCAATTTCCATAGAATATATATATATATATATATATATCTATATATCAACTAATAATTATACACACACGCACGCACACGCAACTAGTTACTAGGTTCACCAACACATGGTCTTATGATCAAGTAAACTATCATGAAGCAATTCTATTCCTAATTAATATTCATATAAACACACACACAAACATGAATAAAGGAAAGTCGAACCTGCACGTTTGCGTGCACGTGCACGGGATTTAGGGTGATTGTTGCAGGTCGTCTCCAGCGATGTTGGATGGGTCGACGATGACGATGACGATGATGATGATGATGATGATGGTGATGAGGATGATGAAGTTGATGATGATGATGGTGGTGATGATGATGATGAAGGTGATGATGATGGTAATGATGATGATGGTGATAATGATGATGATGAAGGTGATAATGATGATGATGATGATGTTGAGGTTGCCGTAGGGGAGAGGCTTGGTGAGGTCGGTGAAGATGGAGGGTTGCTTGTCGGGTGAACGGGGACACTGGTGAGCAGAAGGTGGTGGAAGGTCACCGGAGTCGAGTGGAGGAGAACGGCCTGACGGGATGGAGGCACAGAATAGTTCATGGCTATAGGTGAGGTTGACGAAGGTGGCGTGGGAAGTCTGGCAGTGAGGGAAGTCATGGTAGTAAGAAGGAGTCGAGGTTGATGCTCAGCGGCGGAGGTCGACTGCCGGGTGGCAGGGATGCTGTGGAGCGGAGGTGGTGATGGGGATGATGTTAAAGGTGATGGGGATGGTGGTGACCGGACTATCCCGGTGGAGGAGGATGACCGAGGAAGGAGGGATGAAGGAAGGTTGAGTCAGAGGGATTGACGCTGGTGAGCGGCGGTATCCAGGGGATCCGGCGAAGGATGGTAAGGAGGAGGTGGTTCAGTCGGTTGTTGGCCGTTGTGGTCGACGGGAAGGCGCTGTGAAATGGTGGTAAAGTCTGGCTCCGGCGGTTGATGGCCGTGGGGCAAGGGGTTGATGGCAGTAGTGGGTGAAGATGATGGGGTAATGGTGATGGTGGCTTGCTGCCGGCGAGAATACTTGGCGAAGACGGTCGGGGTGACTCGGGAAGTCGGGGACAGAGGCAGTTGCAGAGGCGAGGACTCGACTGTGATCACTAGAGGAAGGAAAAAAACAGAAAGGGTGATAGTGATGGGTCGACGGGGATATAAGGTCTGTAGGATGTCAGTGTGCGGGATGGCCGCTGCTCGGCAGAGATGCTCGGTGGGTGAGCTCAGGCGGTCGGCTCAGGCAACTCCGGTAGAAAGTTGGGATAAAGTTTAGGGTTAGTTTTAGGGTTTGGGTTTATAGTTTGATATTAGTGATGGTGATGAAAATATTAATGGAGGTGGAGAGTTTTGCATAAGAAAGAAGAGGATGACTACCTAGGGATTAAGGTCGGCCTATGTATTCCTTGGGATGGGGTTGGGTGTTTACATAAAGTAAATTGGAGGGTGGTGATGGTATTGGGTTGAATGGAGGGCTAATATTTGACATGGAGAAAAGTGTACAAGAAAAGGGAGAGAGAAGGGATTGGACCAGTCAAAGAGGGGAATATGGTTTTCTTCATTGGCCTTGACCAATAGGATGGTGACACATTATTGCACTTTTGCATAAAATCCCTCAACAATTAAAAAATTGCACAAAAATAGGAATTTGGATTAAATAAGAAAAAATATTATGTTTTGTGTGATTTAGTGGCTAAAAATAGTGTATGGTATTTAGTATAAGCCTTGAGGGTGTGAATGGGGTTTTGGTTTGGTGTTGGGTTTAGTTTTGGGTTAAGTTGGGTCCTTACACTAATTTAATTAAAAATAGTGTAATTGGTGTTTTAAAATTAATTGGAAACACATGAGATTAAAATTAGGTGGGACACAAGTATCATGGACATAGAAGACTAAGAATAGAATATTATCATAAATTGGGTTATACAAAATCGGTCCAGGTTGTGTCTCCAATCTCGATTGGAACGGACAAAGATGCATAGTTAGATTTATTTGAATTTAAGAACGGACGTTTATAACGAATATTGTGCGACTAAAATAAAGCACAAGGGAGGGTATTTATGAGTTACACAAAGGTCAGAATGGAAGGCTGGCACGTCTAGAAAAATTGTGTAAAATTTGTTGCAAAAGCAAATGCTAGGGTAGCACTCCAAATATCGAAGCAACGGTAAGGTGCACAAAGTGTTACGAATATTACACAATACACTAAAATACTATAATTTAAATTCTAATTGGCTTCAAACTAATCCTAGTCTCTCGATCTAAGTTAAGTAGACCTAAAATTTGGTCGAGGGATTTTACAATCTACCCAACTTATAAGAATTTTTTTATTAAAATTAAAATAAACACATAAAAGCTACAACTCATCAAGCAATGCTACGGACATACCTAGGACCGGTGGAGTTGGCATTTGCACTATCTATTAGGCTCTATTGACATACTGGAAATACTTTTGAGCCTGATGTTTGTTCGATTCGTACCTTGAACACTATCCTAACCTTCTTCTACAACTAGGACGGTTAATATCTCAACATTCTTTCCTAGGTATAACGCCATCATCATATATTATCCATATTGAAATCATGTATCCTAACTTCTTACAATCGCTCTTAGCAGCAACAAGTCTAATCTAGCTAGTCAGTCATACCTAGTCTAGAAGCTCAACTCAAACAATTTCTAGTAGGAGTATATGAAATAAAATACAACATAAGTCTCTACCCAATGCATAGTAATAAGAATATATAGAAATTATGTAATAAATATCTATTCAATCCGTCTAAATATCCTAAAATAAATTATAACAAATACAATAACAAGGATACGATTCCTAAAATTTATTGGCTAGGGCAAATTGGACATAGATTCCTATAACACCATCTACTACTAAGGATTAGGTTCAGCAAGCTCATGTCTTATTAGTCAAAAGTCTAAATCGCTCTCCCTAAGCATTTATATGTAATCCACAATATTGAGTTACTATTCCTGACAGACTTCTATCTTTCATTTATACTCCATACTCGCGTATCAATATATAATCTTGGTGCGTCGATCCGCGATTATCCATACCGCATTGCGACCACTGGGACTCGTCGGAAATCGTAACGAAGTCCATAGTGATGTGCGCCTACTTTTACTCAGGTATCGGGAGTAGATTTAAGTAAACCTGCAGACCTCTGATGCTCAGCCTTGACCTGCTGACACACCAGATACTTTGCACAAAGTGGTCTATCTCCCTCTTCATTCCATGCCACCCATAGTACTGCCTAAAATTACTGTACATCTTGTGCCTTCTGGATGAATAGAGCATGCTGAACTGTGCACCTCCGATATCAACTCCTGACAAAGTTCTTTGTTCGAAACATAGAGACGATCTCCTTATCTCAAAGTTCATCCTCGTGTATGCGTAATCCTATCTGCATTCCGGCCTCTGTCCTCTGTCGAAGTCTCTAGAATCTGGCATCTTTTAGCAAGGCAACCTTGATCCTCTCAACCAATATCGATTGCTCCTGATACATTTGACAACTGGCCATCTGCTCTGAGCATAATGACCTCTATAGCCAAATGCTCTAGATCTCTCAATCGGTGTTGCTGGATAGTCAAAAAGAATATCCTGGGCCTCCTTCTTAATGCGTCAGCTACCACATTGGCCTTTTTTGGATGGTACTGTAGCTCAGTCTCAAAGTCTGTTATCATTTCGAGCTAACATCTTTGTCTCCGGTTCAGGTACTTCTTTAAATTTTAAAAGAAACTCGAGGTCAGTTACTTATCGCGAATCCCGTCTTGTTGCCACTCTACCTTTTTACCTCAAACCTGAGATTTTTCCTAGTTTACTCCATGCATACCCTTTACTCAAACTATATGGGTACCATCTTATTTATGACTAGCCATCAATTATAGATAGTTCACGATATCCAACTCAAGGCTATAACATCTGTCGATACTCTCATCATTCAATCTAATAGCTCTATTCTAGATAATATCTAACTAATCAAATTATCAATGGAGAAAACACGAGCCTAATAAATACTGACAACCGAAATAAGTCTAGTACATCTAATTTGAAAGCTACATCGTAGTACTCGAGTTATCTTATCATCTGAATGTTGGGTCTAGCAATCTATGTCTAGCTATCTACCTATCTGTTTTAGCTTAGCCATAATCAATATTGTCTAAAGGGTGGAAGAATTTCTAGGTCTGATATTGTAAGTCACAAGGTAACTAGGGGTGTAAACCCCCCCCCCCCCCACCACCCAAAAATAGGTATTTTGTATGTATTTGTATTTTGTGTATTTATTTTAGATTATTTTTTGTATTTATTTTAGATTATTTTTTAAAAACAAATAAAATCCAATAATTTTATTAGGACGCTTCATCGTGGTTTGGATATTAATAATATAGGATAGCCCCAAAATCTATATCTTCTTTCATAGGAAGTAGCCTACACAGGAGATAATACCTGTAGGATCTTTTCGTGGCACAGAAATTCAATCCCTTGGTGTTAGTATGACATTAGTGTAACAACCATAGATTAAGTGTTAAATATTTAGTTAATATATATATCATTTATTTGTGGGTATTTTTCAACCTCAACTTCCTACAATTAGTAGCCCATAATTTCCCGTGCCAAGTTAGGCATTTTTCCTTTTTATAGATGTGCACATTATTTACTATTACCATTTTGTGGGATAACCATTAAATAATTTACTTAGTTAATTAGATAATATAATTATTTGCTTTATATAACTAGATAAATTTATAATTATTAATTATAAAATATTTCATAAAATATTTTGGGTGTAAAATTTTATTAAAGCCTTACAAATAATTTTCTAGAATTTATTTTGGGTAAAAATATTATTTTTGGTTTTTAGCCTCATCTATATAACTAAATAAATAAATGGTTATTAAATAATAATAATAATAATGTTAGTGTTAATAATAATAATAATAATAATAATAATAATAGTAATAATAATAATAATAATAATAATAATAATGTTAGTGTTAATACTAATAATAATATTATTATTATTATTAGTAATAATATTAATATTAATAATAGAAATAGAATAGAAAAGAAAAGAAAAGAAAAAAAAAGAAAAAGAAAAAAAAGAATAATATAAAACCAAATAACTAAAACCTAAAACAAACTAAATCCTAAACAAATCCTATATATACTAATCCTATTAACTACCCCTCCCAACAAACTCGCACAGCAGACTAACCCCGCGATCCACGTTCTCCCCTCTCTTCCTATATATATATATATATATATATATATATATATATATATATATATATATATATATTACACATGAACAACTACAAACCCTAACCCTGGACCTCGACCCCGACGAACGACCGCCGGCGACCCCTGACCTCCAGCCGACCTCAGCGCCTCCACCTCCAGCCGGCCGCCTCGCTGCCGCAGCAGCCGCCATCTGCCCCGCCGCGCGCGTATACACAACAGCAGCGCACCCCATTGTCCATACTTTAAGGTATCATATCTCCGTCATTTTCTCGAACGGTTTATTCGTGTACGTTCACAACCTAACCATCTAGGATTTTCATTCAAGCGGGACAAGTTTTCGTGTCCCAGATTGGTCGAAAAATCGACCGAAAAATGACCAAAAACTGACCAAAATAGTTCAGATTTTGGAATCCAAAACCCCATGTTCAAACCCAATTTGCCGCCAACCTGTTCATTATTTTTGAAAACTAATTAAAATATTTTTCTTCTCCATATAAACAAGAATTTTTTTATTCTTTTAGTTTTTGTTAATTTGTTCCATGTGTTAAATTATTCGACCTCTAAATCAACCAAAAACTTAACTTTTAAAAATTAGAAAATTATGATACGGAGCGCGTTCCGCCAAACGGGACCATCTTGTCGCGTACCAATTGCACCAAAAGATGCGTATGGTATATCCTGACGTGTGGGCTTTCGTGAAAACTGATTTGGACGTATGTGCGCGTCGAAATTAACCCGTATCCGCAAAAAGTCTCTGTATCGCGACTTTACAAAATACCGCACCATTTAGTGTACGTTCGTCGGAATGTGACAAAAATTATGCCATTGGACTCATGGTATCGCGCTGGTCCTGTGACCCAAGTTTCACGCGATTCTGAGACAGTTGACCAAGCCACCTGTTTGTGGGCCCTACGGTTGACTTTTTGGGCAAAATTGTGCTCGGCTCACCGAAATCTAAAATTGAACATACCGTTGAGTTCGTATTAACATTTAAAATTTATTTGATATATAATTTATCCTATTTAGAGACCTTTACCTATAGCATGATTTTCGGTGCAAAGTGGCCTACATGCGCTTTGACCCAAAATAACCGTTTTGGTCCTGTGTCCAAATTGGACGAAAGGGTAGGCTTTTCTGACTATCTCGCTTATTCTGGGAATGTTGGTAATATTTATTTCAGCATCCGGAGATGTTTATTCGGAGGCTATAGTTTCTGATCCTTTGTACTTGACACTTGGATGTTTATACTATACAGCTTTCTTACCAGGCAAGTATATCTTGCCATTGTACTGTGATTTATATTTCATATGATGCATATAGTTTATTTTTTTATTTAGTTAACTTATTTTAATTGCTAGATAAATTGCGTGTCCAAGAATAACTTGGGTGCAACGACGGTGGCGTCGTATTTTATCTTTATTATATATATTAGGCATGTCGACCTAGTTATTACGAGACCACCACATGATTTGGAGATATCATTAGGTTTCATTGGCCAAGACACTGTTGTTACACGAGTGTGAATCTTGTCACTACCACATCCTGAAATAGGGGTAATTTTGTCATTTTATATATTATAAGTATTGTGTGTATTTATTTTAAATAGTTGCATGATATGTCTATATATATATTATATTATATATAGTGTTCTTAAATGTATGAGTTAGTAGACTAGACCTAGAAGCCCACTAGATGAGCCCTGACCGAATTATAGGATATGTATTTAATTAGTAATTTTTGGGATTAATTATTTAAGATTGTAATTAACTACCGTAATTTTATTTAATTATTGTGCCTTACCGTTGCTTCGATATTTAGAGCGCTACCCTAGCTTTTGTCTTCTAACAAATTCTACACCCTTGTCCTAGACGTGTCCGCCTTCCATTCTGACCTTTGTGTAACTCATTAATATGCTCTCTTGTGCTTCATTTTAGTCGCACAATAATCATCGCCGACGTTTATTTTTAATTTGATATAAATCCAACTTTGTATCCTTGTGCATTCCAATCGAAATTGGAGACACAATCTTGACTCATTTTGTGCAACCCAAATTATGATAATATTCTATTCTGAGTCTTCTATGTCCATGACACTTGTGTTCCATCTAATTTTAGCCCCATGTACTTCCTATTTATTTTAGAACACCATTTACATTAATTTTAATTAAATTAATGTAAGGACCCAAATTAAACCAAAAACCCAATTTTGTGCAATTTTTTAATTGTTGGCCACTTTTATGCAAAAGTGCATTGAGGTATCCACGCCCCATTGGACACAACACATGCAGAAATCCATTTGCCTTCATATAATTTTTCTTTATAATTTTAGAGTGTGTAGCACTCAACATCAACCCTCATTAATCCTTGGCCCTCCATTTTCAAACAATGCAATCCTAGCCCTCCAATTATCTACATGTAAAACCAAGGCCTATTTTTCAAGGATGTTGACCAAGCCCAATTTTTTTAGGTCAACCAACTTTTCCCACACACATATATATAATCTCTTTTCTTATTCTTCTTTCATCCCTAAAACCAAACTACCTAGCCGACCACTTCCTCACCCTCATGTTCATCATCTTCCCATCCATCCTTTCGTCGACCGGAGAACTCGCCAGAGACGGATCCATCCGCCTTCATCTCCACTATCCTTCGACACAGCACAGCCCCTCCTCCCACGCTCACCTGAGCCGCCTCTCACCCGACCTTCAACAGCAGCTATACCCCGTCGTTCTCCTCCACAACTGCCTGCACTCCATCCTCTCACCGGAGACCCTCGACTGCACCTCCACTGGATCGACCCTGACCCACCTGAATGCCTCCATAACAGCACCTGAGCCTCCTCTTCTTCTTCCTCTTCCCGACCATCACCCCGACATCTCTCTCTCTTCCCCGGCCACTGCTCCCAGCCACCACCGTCGTTCACATCTCCATCCCCCTCGCAGACCCGACCGTCGGAGCCTCGGTGAACACGACCTCACCTATTTCCACCACCCTCTTCTCTCCTCCCTCGACTCACCTCCCTCGATGTCCCTGTTCTCGACCACAGCCTGCCCACAATAGTTACATCTCATCCAGACCTCCTTCTACCTCCTATCGACCTCCTCCTCCTCTTTCCCTCGATAGCCCCTATTCCTTGTCCTCCTTCTCACTTGAGCTCCTCCGATCATCACCTTAATCATCACCATTATCATCATCATCATCACCTTAATCATCATCATTCTCATCATCATCACCTTAATCATCATTCCCATCATCATCATCACCAATTATCCCCATCATTATCATCATCATTCTCATCATCATCATCACCAATCATCCCCATCATCATCACCATCATTCCCATTATTATCACCAATCATCACCATCATCGTTATCGTCATCATCGTTGTCATCATCGTCGTCATCGTCGTCATCGTCATTATCGTCATCATCCTCGTCATCGTTGATCTCGTGCACATGCACAGGTTTGTACCTGTCCCTCTTCGTTTATTTTATGTGTGCTTGTGTGAATAGTATAGGGTTAGCATACTGCTTCATGACAGATTTAGTTGGTTGGTTTCAGACCCATGTCAGTGAACCCAGTGACTCGTATGCATATACGTATTCGTATGTGTATAGTATTCAATTTGGTATATATATATATGTATATACTCTATGGTAATTAAATGCTAGTTAGGACTATGTATATATTGTATATATATACATTGTGTGGTAATCAATTGCTAGTACTAGGTGTAACTATAATATGTACATACTGTATGACCCTAGGCATTAACTGTGTATATCCCGTAGTTGCATGTGACTATAAGTGTTAATTAAGGATACCCTGTATTTAAAGTTGACCGTGTGACCCTGAAATATTAGTGAATTGCCTGCCTTATGTACCCTGACGTATTGGCTAGGCGTGTGTTAGTGAGTTGCTGTCTAATTATGCACAGCATCAAAGACATGACACCCGTGCAGTTAGACGCACACTTGACCCTAGATTTCTGAGTTCAGTGTAATTATGGTTGTGTATGTGCTAGTGTAATGGCTGATGCTGTATTATATTACATTATTTGTATATAGGACCATTGGATCGTCCTGCGAGACTTCAGGAGCATGACATTGGTATTGCCAGCTAAGAATCCCAGGGGAGTACATTATCTGATAGTTTCTTGTTTATGATATCCTTTATATTTATTGTATTTAGTATAGATATATATATTTCTTGACACGATGGTTACACGGATTGGTATATTTGGATCTCATCATGAGATGTTATTCCTTGTTCATGGTGTATCTTGTGCAAGTCTTGTTCCATTGATTATCTTATATATGTATAGACACTGATTCTCGAGAAGAGTCGCTATCTTCTTGCAGAATTTCGTGCCATAGCATACCATAGTTGGATCTACTATATCAGTCGAGGGTGGAGAGTATTTTAGTGTAGATATGTGATCAGACCCTTCATGTACAAGTCTTGTTCACATGTTAGTGTTGGTTATACACCGCATGTATGACTAACTAGGCTATTATTTCTATACAAGTTCCCAAGCCGATCACATGTTAAAGCTAGTACTCACACACTTAGTCATTAATATTATTGTTCATTGTCATATTGTTCATTCTTGTATTTATTTTTAGTATTTTCTTTATTGTGTATCTCTTGTATATGTATATGCATCTTGTATATTTATATTTAATTACTGCTACATAGTTTACATCATGGATTTAGAACTGCTGTTAGAGATGTACTTCATTCCATCCTAAATGGAAATATTTTTCCAGACTGCGACTTAGAGGACTTATTTCTGGCTTACTTGGAGATTTAGATGTTATTATTTGTAGGTTAGACTATTTTATTGTTTTAGACTTGTCTTGTATTTTATTTATTTTTCTTTGATATCTCATCGTGCTTTAGTTGTTATGATTGAGTATTCTATATTATATTATGATATACGTGTCTCCTTATGGAGTTGGATATTCGTGTGAGATTGGTTAGATAGTATTGTGACCTAGATATTGTTCTACTGCCAATGTTAAAGCGTAGGATGGATGTACCACGTACTCGTACTCCTATACCGGGTGTGGGTCGTGACATATCTCAAGTAGGATACGGACTTGCGTGATAGGCTGGCCTCCTGTACGTATAGAATGTGCGATTGGGAATAACTGCTGATATAATTTGTATGCTAGAAGATATGACAGTTATTTAGAGGTATCATCGTGTCATGGATGTGACATGCTTAAAGCATAGGGTGGGAAGAACAACAAGTAAGGCATTTGGGCTCCTTTGTACTTTCTTTGTGTAACCCGTACGCTCCGCCGGAGATGCGCGGTCATGATAACCACTATATATTATATATTATCAGGCGGTCTCTGAGGTTCAAAAGACGTCATACTTTGTAGGCCCATGAATCTCCAAGAGAATCATGCCAATCCTATTTTAGCCAGATAGACCACTTGTTGGAAAGTTATTCTCAAAGTGCATTCACATAGATGGTTATGCGACCTTTAGATATTTATTTTTAGCACTTTATTGGCATGCTTCTATGTATCTTGTTATGTCCCTCTGAGGACCTGGTCTCTTTCCAGGTATAGACTTACAGGAGTATCCACAAGAGTATGGACTCGGACCTGACGCTTCATTTTAGACTGAGGAGGTCTTACCTTCGGAGTACCTTTGATTCATTATAGCTGATGGATATTCTAGTTGTTATTTCTTTTATGGACACTAATCTTATATTAGATTTTGACCTCTTCTCTCATTTAGTAGTTTTAGTATAGTCGATTTGCAGTAGATTTATTTTTATCCGACTATTATACTTTGATAATTCATATTTGAGATTCAGTTATTTATTTCTATTTCTTTATTTATGCTGTGGATGAGATATAGATTGCGTATGACTTGTTCACAGTATATTACCACTTGTGGATTTGATATTCATGTACAGCATACGTGTGTGTTACAATCTTCTAACACATTAGAGTTTTGTATACATATGGCTGGCGTGTTACGTATTTCTAGTCCTACGTAGTTTGGGACTGGGGTGTAACATATTTTTGTGGTGGCTCATGCAGGTCGAGAGTATATTGTATCGGTTACGTTACTGTACCGAGCAAGCTTGCAAATAGGATTAGAGTATAGGATCTCATCCATATTTGACTATGACTCACCTTTCTTCAAATCCGTTCTATTTAAATAATTACATGCTACTTGATTCGTGTACTTCCCTAATAGTTTCTTGAGTATAGCCTTCTACTAGAATATAGAAATCCTTGTTATTAGGATGATAATTAGGGTAATATTCCTACTTAGACTACAACTAGAATATTGACACATCACAAAGTTTAGAATATCTAGTGAACCCTAGCATCCAATACCTCTAAATTGATTGACCATTATCCCTTGATATATTTATGAATGACTTAAGATAGTATAGACACCACTAGGATTAGTTAAAAATTTGACCATATCCCTTGATCCTAGAATTAAGGAACCAATAGAAATCCAAGATTGAATATTAGGACTAAACCTAACCTTCACAGTGAGATAGTATTAGAGAACTATAAATTTAGATTCACTACTAAAAATTGTGGGATTAGCGATATTTTTAGCAACGTCAAGTAATATGTCGCTAATATTGAAGATATCAGAGACTCCGAAGAATAACATCGCTAAATGTCGTTGTTTAGCGATATTTAGCGACGTTTAGTGACTATAGTTTAGTTTTTTAAAAGAATAGTCGCTATAAGTTATCTAAGGTCGCTAAACGTCGCTGAATTTTATAATTTAGCGACGTTTAGTGACGTATTTAGCGACATTATATTTAGCAACGTGTTTAGCGATGTCTATACGTCGCTGAATTTTATAATTTAGCGACCTTTAGCGATATATTTAGCAACATCATTCTTTTAAATATTTATCGACGTCGTTAGTGACGTCTACAACATCGCAAAATATATCTTTTAGCGACATCATTAGTTGACGTTACTAAACGTCGCTAAAATTTTAATAATTAGGGATCGATTCTGATTCCCCCCTTCTGTCGAAATTTTCCAAAATTTTGAAACCCGCGTTCCCCCCTCTCTTCGGTGACCGAAGATCGGCATCCTCCACAGCGGCCTACTCCGGCGTCCCCCTCCTCCTCCTCTATGTAAACCCTAACTCTCTCTCTCTCTCTCTCTCTTTCTCTCTCTCTCTCTCTCTCTCTCTCTCTTATAGGACACAGCATGATACTGACATAGACACAACACAGACACACACACGTGACAGACCAGAGCAGTAGCACTGTAAAGTAAGGAAGGGAGAATTTGTGTTTAGTTGGTTGGGGATGGTGCTCGAGTGGTGGAGTTATTACAGCAAGTTGGGGATTGAGAATGACCAGAGCAGTAGCAGAAACTACTAAGGAATTATCAAAGAGGAGAACAACGACAGTAGTATCAGTTGAGGGTAATTGAGGAGGGTGCCTCACTTCATCAGAGTGCTTACCCAGGACTAAGGTAGTGAGGAAATAGTTTGGTGTTCAGTGAGAGTATTGTGAGAGGCTGAAGACTTGTGAATTTCTAGATTGTGTACATCTGTGTAACTGTGTGTGTACTGAAGACTTGTGCCTGTGTGTGTGTAAGCTTAGACATGTATACTTAAGTATTAAAGTCTTAGTGTGATATGAAGGGGAGTGGAAATATGTAGCAATGTGGTTTACAGAGTTGGGAGGTGTGTATCAACAAGCATGTGTATGTGTTTAGTGAATGCTAGTATAAGTTAATGAGTAGGTTGACACATGATGATGGTATCAGTAAAAGGTTGAGTGATATCCTAGTAGTTTACAGAGTTGGAAGGTGTGAATATATTTCGTTCGTGATGGTATCACTAGAAGGTTAAGTGACTTAAGAAAACCCAACTCATCTTTTGTTACAGAAGTTAAATACAAAATTATTCTGTTTGTCCAAAAGTAGGACACAAAAGGAAGTCGGAGCATAGTGTTGCGCACACGTATGGTATATGGATGGGAATATATATTAGATTCACTCATTTCTCTTCTATTTATATACAAGCAGAAGCAGAACCACTTATTGACTTCTATGGAGGTAGGATTCACTCATTTCTCTTACTTTTTTTTTAATTCACTGTGATAGAGAGAGATTTGTATGCATAGATCTTTTTTACACTATGGATATAGCTACACATTCAACCATAATCTTAGTATTCAATAAAATAAATTTTCCATTATTCAACCACTTAATTTTATCAGCTCAACTATTACTCAAAATTTATAGTCTCCATGTAACAAGATATTATTTGTCACAAGTAGTTCCACTCTTCGGCTCGTGTTTAATATATGGAGTGCGAATGATGCCTCGGTCTTGTATTGGTATACGGATCAGATTTAAAGGTTGCCATCGACGATTCATATTTATCCTAACATATGAAATGTTTAGGAGAGCTATATTAAAAGGGCTATTTTTTAGTTTGTGTGCCTCTGTTATTTGTTTCTATTACTCTACTATATCCTAAAATTTCCATATACATATTTTTACACGGTTTCTCATATATGGCACAATAACAAACCATACAAAATGACTTTATTTGATTATTCCAATAAGGAGCACATAGATGCAGGTAAGGATTGGATTATACTCCCATACTCATTTATCTTACATTTATAGATCACGTAGATTGGAGTATTACACCAAAATTAATTCAGATAGGAACCCAACTGGCTTTATTAGAATACCTTAACATCCCTAAGATATCTTTGTTACAGAAGTTCAGTAGCTTATGGAAGCAGACGGGATGCTGCTGCTTCTGCTTTTTTGAAAACCAAAAGCAAAACAAAACCAAGCCTAATTTGGTCTATAACCTTAGTCATGTTGTGTTCCATCTTGAGTCTAGGTTTGTGGATGAACGAAACATGGAAGACCACATCTCACAATTAAGATGGATAGCTGTAGCAGAGATCAATTTTTGGTTTGAGGTCAAGAATGACAGTACAACTTGGCATTATAAGACCATCACATCCCACTTTATTATAAGACCTTGAAGTTTCCATGTCAAGGTTGATGTTGGGGAGACATTCAATTTAGGTGCTCTATCGTTGGACATTGTGGATCTCAGAAACCTAGTCTATATTCAATACAATAAAGAAAAGTAGGACTCAAGAAAACTTGACTTATTTTTTCTTACAGAATTTAAATATAACTTAGCATAATTAGAAAACCATCACATCCCAAAATTATGATAGATATTGTATCAGAGATCAATTTGTGGTTTGAGTTCAAGCAGAGACCAATTTTTTTTATCAAATATATACACTGTTCACAAGCAATTAATTATATAGAATTGACCTTGTTACTGAAAGATAACAACCAACCGTATTTAGTTGTAGAACCATTAAATATAATTAACCTTGTTACTGAAAAATAAAGACAGATCCAAAATAGAGAAGAAGAGCATCCAGGATGCTACGTCTGCTTTTTTTGAAAAGCAGTAGCAAAACCAAACCAAGACTTTAACCTTAATCATGTTGTGTTCCATCTAGACTCGGTCAGGTTTGTGGATGAGGGAAATATGGAAGACCATCACATGTATCCCAAAGTTAAGATAGATAGTTATAGCAGAGATCAATTTATGGTTTGAGTTCATGTCGCTAAAATTTATATAATATTTAATATTAGATAATATATTTATATCTGTTATCAATTATATTCTTTGTTTTCATCTATCTTACCAGATGGCACCCATGACCCGAGCACGTGCATGTCGCTTGAGAGAGACACCTCCTACTGTTAAGAAGGAAGTGATGCCTCCTACTGTTAAGGAGAAAATGAATATTAAGAAGGAAGAGATACCATCTGCTATTAAATTGGAAGCGGTTGTTAAGGAGAAAGTTGTGCCTCCTACTGTTGGGCAGGCAACAGCTCAGAGGGGGAGTTCCAGTCACCCAGCACATATAGCGGAGATTGATCACATAGACGTTGTTTATGCAAAGTATCTGAGGGACTGGTATGTACCCCAGCGTATTGGATATCCTCGAGATTGATACTGTGATATTTTATATACTTTTATTGTGATTATTGTGTGATTGTGATACTTTTATATTATATATTTTGTGTGACTGTGATACTTTTATTTTGTGTGTATTGTGTGACTGTGATATTTTATATACTTTTGTGTTATTCTGTACACAAAAAATTCAATGGCGGGTTGCTCCAGGCCTGTCTATAATATTTGTGTGTATTGTGTGACTGTGATACTTTTTATTCATATTAAATATATATTAATTTACCGGTGTTGAGTGTACCACCGAAAGGGTCCGCGAACCCAGAGAATTCAATGGAGGGTTGCTCCGGGTCTATTTATAATTAGAAATTCATAAATGTAGGAAGATTGGTAATTTTTAATATTTTTTTATTTTTCACTAAAAATTTAGCTACATTTAGCGATGTTATTATACGTCGCTAAATACGTCGCTAATTTAGCGACGTTTAGTGACACCAAATACGTCGCTAAATTATCGACGCTGAGTCTCTAAACGTCGCTAATGAGAAAAATATTAGCGACGCAAGTACGTCGGTAGTAAACGTCGCTATAGCGACGTTTTGTGACGTATTTTCTGTCAGCGACTAGCTTAACTGTGACTTCCTTAAAATGTCGCTATATACGTCGCTAATTTATTTTAGCGACGTTTTTAGTCCATTTAGCAACGTTTCCAGGCATCGCTAATTTTAATTATTCTGGTAGTGATTCTTGTCTTGGTATTAGCAGACAGTACCTTAGAAAACCAAAAGGAATGAATAGAATATTTTTATTTATCTTGCAATGCCACCCAACCCTTCTGATTGTAGGCCAAGTAATTCCTTTTATGTTAGAATATATAGTTTGCTAGGATTATAATTGTAATCTTGAATTTTTGAAACTATGTGCAAGTTAGAATTTGATAGTTGAGTTGCTTATTTAGATTATAAGTTTATGATTATCCTTTAGTTTCAAATCAAGTAATATGTTCCACATATCTCCATATAGGTTATATCCTCTTTCACTTAAGGGCCAGTAACTTTTTCATTCTTAAAGTTAATACTTTGTTCTATAAGCACTATGATTAAGGCTTAAGATAACCATTACCTATATAATGTGATAGGATACTCTAATGAGTACCAAGATCTTTCCTCATGTACCCCAGTAAGAGTTCTACTTTATTTATAAGGATAAGATTATTTTACAGAATTCCCTTAAGGCAGTTACAGTATTAGTTACTTTTTTTTAAGTTGGGTAGTATGCCTCACAACCTAGTATCACATAGCCCTTTTGTCCCATTAATGAAGTATAATTGAATGACATTAACTATATGCTAGCATAAGATAATAGTGTTTATCCAGACTGTAAAACTTAGAGGCCTATACCCCTATTTGGTCGACTAAAGACTTGGACAGTAAGTTAGTATAGAAACTGTAGAGGCACAACATCGGATGAGTCTCATCTTCTTGGTAAACTTAAATTATTTTGTACCTTCTCTCATCATAATCCGGCGTACTTATATTTTTTGTACTACCTCGACTTATGTTGCTATTATAGCCTAGTTTTATAAGCTTATTCTTTTATCGAGCTTGTTCATGACATATGTATTATTGGATGCATACAATAATATAATTGTCTATTTAGAATCAGTGTATTATGGTTTGATCAACCTTAGTACGCTAGTTCACTCTTCGCATAACTACTTTACGTGGATGAAGATATATAGTTGACTAGTAGACGAATATACTTGCCGTTAGACATCTTCGAGCATATCTTATCGGTTACATAACTATACTGATATGAGCCTGTGAATATGGATTTACCAAAATAGGATCTCATCCGCAATTGCCTTAATAACTCACTTTTGAATTCCTTAAACGCCTTGAAACTCGTACTTGTATTCCATCACCTCCTCATTGAATGCCTTATTGTTGTTTTTTGTCTTCCCTATTTTGGAAAGACTAATGCTCGTGCTTGGTATAAGTTTGATACACGGAGAGTACTAGATATACCCCTTAGGCCAATCATATTACTTGGTAACTATCTTTCATAATTAAGGGCACACCACATGTGAGATATTTTGTGTGTTAAAACCTTTGAGGATTGAATAACACGATTAAATAATTTGAGAAAATTTTCTTAAAGGTATAGTCATATGTGATAGGTGGGTAAATTCTAAGATGGGTAGAAGTCACATTATCAACTTGAGGTAAATTTTTATATTGTGATCAAGTGATCAAGTAAGATTAGATTGAGAGATTTAAGTCATATTAATTTTGAGAATTTTTAGAAGAAGGATTAAGATGATGAGGATTTAATAAATTTTAAAATCTTGATATTGCGGACCAAATATTTATACTTTGAGCACATGATTTAAATTTTGAATATTGAAGGTTGAATCATCGATTTAAATTTTGAGGATAATATAGAATTCTAGACTTGAAAATTTGGTAAATTAGATTTAAAATTTTTACAATTTGATGACTTGAATTAAGAGTTAAAATTTGATTATTGGATCACCTATTTGAAATATTGAGGATAGAATTAAATTTAAAATTTGAAGAGTATAAAATTACTAAGTTGAGAATAGAAATAAGATTTGATTAAATTGTTTATTGTTCAAAGTCTAGAGGAGATTATGATAGTTGAAAATTGTAATATAAATCTTGATGTGGGATGTCATATAGATTTAGCTTAAATTTGGATGTGATTATTTAAAAAACGAGAGGAGACTACGATTGGTTGAATTTTGATATAAATAGTGGTTATCAAAATTTTGGAAAAGATTGTGAATGACTTGCCCTATATATGAATGGAAAGGATTTAGTAAATCGTGCCTCATTTTAATTTTGAAAACAAAATTCTTTTAAGTTGGGTAAATTGTAAACCCCCTCACCCGAAATAGGTATTTTGTGTGTATTTGTATTTCGTGTATTTGTTTTAGATTATTTTTTAAAAAACAAATAAAATCCAAATATTTTATTAGAACGCTTCACCGTGGTTTGGACATTAATAATATATGATGGCCCCAAAATCTGTATCTCCCTTCATAGGAAGTAGTCTATACAGGAGATACTACATGTAGGATCTTTTCGTAGCAAAAAAATTCGATCCCTTGGTGTTAGTATGACATTAGTGTAACAACCATAAATTAAGTGTTAAATATTTAGATTATATATATATATATATATATCATTTATTTGTGGGTATTTTTCAACCCCAACTTCCTACAATTAGTAGTCCATAATTTTTCGTGCCAAGTTAGGTATTTTTCCTTTTTATAGATGTGCACATTATTTACTATTACCATTTTATGGGATAACCATTAAATTATTTAGTTAGTTAATTAGATAATATAATTATTTGCTTTATATAACTAGATAAATTTATAATTATTAATTATAAAATATTTTATAAAATATTTTGGGTGTAGAATTTTATTAAAGCCTTACAAATAATTTTCTAGAATTTATTTTGCGTGAAAATATTATTTTTGGTTTTTAGCCTCATCTATATAAATAAATAAATAAATGGTTATTAAATAATAATAATAATGTTAGTGTTAATAATAATAATAATAATTTTAGTGTTAATAATAATAATAATAATAATAATATTATTATTATTATTATTAGTAGTAGTAGTAGTAGTAGCAGCAGCAGCAGTAGTAGTAGTAGTAGTAGTAGTAGTAGTAGTAATAATATTAATAATAGAAAAAGAAAAGAAAAAAAAGAAAAAGAAAATAATATAAAATCAAATAACTAAAACCTAAAACAAACTAAATCCTAAACAAATCCTATATATACTAATCCTATTAACTACCCCTCCCAACAAACTCCCACAGCAGACTAACCCCGCGACCCACGTTCTCCCCTCTCTTCCTCTCTCTCTCTCTCTCTCTCTATATATATATATATATATATATATATATATATATATATATATATATATATATATATATATATATATATATATTACGCATGAACAACTACAAACCCAAACCCTAACGCAAACCCTAACCCTAGACCTCGACCGCGACGAACGACTGTCGGCGACCCCCGATCTCCGGCCGACCTTAGCGCCTCCAGCTCCGGCCGACCGCCTCGTCGCCGCAGCAGCCGTCATCCGCCCCGCCGTGCGCGTATACACAGCAGTAGCGCACCCCATCGTCCATACTTTAAGGTATCATATCTCCCTCATCTCTCGTACTTTTCTCGAACGGTTTATTCGTGTACGTTCACAACCTAACCCTCTATGATTTTCATTCAAGCGGAACAAGTTTTCGTGTCTCGAATTGGTCGAAAAATCTACCAGAAAATGATCGAAAAACTGACCAAAATAGTTCAGATTTTCGAATCCAAAACCCCATGTTCACACCCAATTTGTCGCCAACCTGTTCATTATTTTCGAAAACTAATTAAAGGGTTTTTCTTCTCTATATAACCGATAATTTTTTTATTCTTTTAGTTTTTGTTAATTTGTTCCATGTGTTAAATTATTCGACCTCCAAATCAACCAAAAATTTAACTTTTAAAAATTAAAAAATTATGATATGGAGCGCGCCCCACCAAACGGGACCAATTCATCACATACCAATTGCATCAAAAGGTGCGTATGGTATATCCTGACGTGTGGGCTTTTGCAAAAACTAATTTGGACGTGTGTACGCGTCAAAATTAACCCGTATCCGCAAAAAGTCCCCGTATCGTAACTTTTGTAAAATATCGCACCATTTAGTGTACGCTCGTCGGAATGTGACAAAACTTACGACATTAGACTCGTGGTATCGCGCTGGTCCTGTGACCCAAGTTTTACGCAATTTTGAGACAGTTGACCAAGCCACCTATTTGCGGGTCCTACGGTTGACTTTTTGGGCGAAATTGTGTTCGTCTCACAGGAATCTAAAATTGGACATACCGTTGATATCGTATTGATGTTTAAAATTTTTTGACATATAATTTGTCCTATTTAGAGACTTTTACCTATAGCACACTTTTCGGTGCAAAGTAACCCACAGGTGGACCCGCTTTGACCCAAAATTACTGTTTTGCCCATGTGCCCAAATTGGACGAAAGGGTAGGCTTTTCTGACTATCTCGCTTATTCTGAAAATATTGACGATATTTATTTCAGCATCCGAAGATATTTATTCGGAGGCCATAGTTCCTGATCATTTGTACTTGACACTTAGATGTTTATACTTTGCAGCTTTCTTACCAGGCAAGTATACATTGCCATTGTACTGTGATTTATATTCCATATAATATATGTAGTTTATTTATTTTATTTAGTTCACTTATTTTAACTGCTAGATAAACTGCGTATCCAAGAATAACTTGGGTGCAACAACGATGGCGTCATATTTTGTCTTTATTATATATATTAGACATGTCACCTAGTTATTACGAGACCACCACATGATTTGGAGGCATCATTAGGTTTCATTGGCCAAGACACTGTTGTTACACTAGTGTGAGTCTCATATAGGACACGGACTTGCGTGACAGGCTGGCCTCATGTACGTATGGGACGTGCGATAGGGAATAACTGCTGATAGAATTTGTATGCTAGAAGATATGACAGTTATTTAGAGGTATTATCGTGTCATGGATATGACATGATTAGAGCATGGGGTAGAGAGAACAACAATGTAACCCGTACGCTCCTTTACACTTTTTTTGTGTAACCCGTACGCTCCACCGGAGATGCGCGGTCATGATGACCACTATATATTATATATTATCAGGCGGCCTCTGAGATTCAAAAGACGTCATGATTTGTAGGCCCCTAAATCTCCAAGAGAATTATGCCAATCCCATTTTAGCCAGATAGCCCACTTGTTGGAATATTGTTCTCAAAGTGCATTCACATAGATGGTTAGGCGACCTTTGGATGTTTATTTTCAGCACTTTATTAGCATACTTCTATGTATCTTGTTATGTCCCTCTAAGGACCTAGTTTCTTTTCAGGTATAGACATACAGGAGTATCCACAGAAGAACGGACCCGGACCTGACGCTTTATTTCAGACTGAGGAGGTCTTACCTTCGGAGTACCTTTGATTCATCGCAGCTGATGGATATTCTAGTTGCTATTTCTTTTATTGACATTCATCTTATATTAGAGTTTGAGCTCTTCTCTCATTTAGTAGTTTTAGTATAGTCGATTTGCAGTGGATTTGTTTCCATCCGACTATCATACTTTGATACTTCATATTTGAGATTCAGTTATTTATTCCTATTTCTTTATTTGTGCTATGGATGAGATATAGACTGCGTGTGACTTGTTGACAGTATATTACCACTTGTGGATTTGATATTTATGTACAGCGTACGTGTGTGCTACGATCTTCCAACACATTAGAGTTTCGTATACATACGGCTGGCGTGTTATGTATTTCTAGTCCTACGTAGTTTGGGACTAGGGCGTTACAAGGGGTTAACCACTATGGTTTGCTACCTAAACTTCTATTTCATACTCTACTTTCATTAGTATCCGATAATCTTCTTCTAGATGTGGGTCTAAAATTCTGTCTTGCTAAGTTCATAAGGTCGTTCCTTGTATCACTACCATAAGACTACAACTACTTCCTTGTACTATTATCTTGAGGCTATAACTAACCCTAGTATCTAGCTATGTCTTCTCTAAATTATTCTAGAGTCTTGGAATCAAACAATCTTTCTAGCTTCTAATACTTACCAATCACGGCTACCTTAAGTAAGGGTAGGGTCTAGTTTTAAGTCTCTACTTCTACGTCTAATTCTTACTCCAATAGTCTATACTAACTCTAGTAACAAGAAAGAACTTATCGATCTTCTCTACCATGGTTAACCATCTACTCAAACATCCTATCAATTATGCCTTCTTTGTCTTGACGAGGATCTGTTCCTGGAGGAAATCACCGTGCGCGAGCATCCATCTTCCCGAAATAAGAAAGATGAGAAATAATAATAAGGATGTCAACGGTAATGAACGAATACAGTAATGAAGTCCAAGGACGACAATCAAATACAAGACAAGTTTTAAAATTAGTTATGGATTAAGATCTTATTTAACATTAATCCTAAGTTGCAGCCTCATTCGGTACAGTAACGTAACCAAAATGATAAGCTCTGATCTGTATGGGCCACCACTAAAACTATGTCATGCTCCAGTCCTAAAATATGTGGGACCAGACACGTGGTAATGGCCAGCTGGTACGACTCTATAGGGCTTCCCAACTTAAAGGACCCAACAAAGTGCACTTACGCTGTCCACAGTCAAGTGATCCAATTAATAATCTAAATTCTATCATGCAACAAGTAAACTAAATCTTAATCTATGGTAAATAATCTCAAGAAAGAACGATACGCATCATCAATCTACAGCCCAATAATATATCCATTCGAATAGACCAAAAGAACAACATAAGTCTATAAACACTAGGCTATAAAATCATAATCAAAATGGAAAGTAGTACATGATTGTAATAGCTAAAGAATGTAAAGATATCTGCAACAATGTCCACAATCCACTCGATCAAGCATCCTACAAACTGTACAAATAATATGGAAGAAAACCAGATCCTCAGGGGGATGTAGCAAGATACAAAAAATACATGTCATGAAGTAAATACTGTAAAAACTCGAGGGTGAACTAACCAGCTAAGTGAAATACAGTTTGAGGACAACTTAGTGCGTATAAAAAGTGTAGGCTAGACATATGCTGACGTAATTTACCAATCACTGTGACTGGCTAGTATATGCCACATATGTTCCCATAACAAGGGCACTCTGCAATATAATAATGTCTATCTCTGAAGAGTGTGGTATCTGGATAGTATAACATTCATATCGCTCTGTAGAACATGGAATCTGAATAATATAACGTCCATATCGCTCCATAGAACGTGGAATCTGAATAGTATAACGTCCATGTCGTTCCGTCAAACGTAGAATCTGAACAAAAGGAAGTGGGTGTCTCATACTTCTACTAGTCATCCTCCCCGCCCAATGCCAATGTACAAGTCACGAATACGATGTGGACATCTCGTACTATAATGCAAGTCACTAAAGAAATATACAACTAAGCTAAATACTACCACACGTGCTGCTTATACTGATGGCCAGTCAAGCATGAAGCACGCATTCCTATATGAACTTATCCTGTGCTGTGAAATAATACGTGTCAAGGCCTGGAGAGTCATATTGATAACTCCATAACTTTAGTTGGGTCCACTAGATACTAGGTCAGACACAAGTCCTAACGTCAACACCTTCGTTGACTGCACCCGAGTCTTTTTCGGACGTGCACAGTTAAATATTAAAATAATAAAATATACAACTAAATAATAACTAAATTTAAACAGTACAATAAGGCAAGGTATACTTGCCTGGGTCCTCAAGCTGCGAGTGCCAATAACCTGCTCCCGAAGTCTCGCGGAACGATCCAATGGTCCTATATATATATATATATATATATATATATATATATATATATATATATATATATATATATAATATAATATAATATAATATAATATAATATAGTATCAGTCGTTACACTAGCACACACACACAAACACGATTACACTAAACTCAGAAACTACGCAAGGCAGGGGTGGTATTGGTCAACTAGCAGGGTCAAGTATGCGCCTAAATGCATGAGCGTCATGTCTTTAAATACTGTGCAAAATCAGACAATCAACTCACTAACACATGTCTAAGCCAGTACGTCGGTGTACACATGGCAGTCAATTCACTAATATTCAGGGTCGCATGGTCATATGCAAATATACGGTATCCACAGTTAATGCCTAGGGTCATACAACATACATATATTACAGTCATACCTAGTACTAGTAATCAATTTCCATGGAATATATATACATATATCTATATATCAACTAATAATTATACACACACGCATGCACACGCAACTAGTTACTAGGTTCACCAACACATGGTTTTATGATCAACTAAACTGTCATGAAGCAATTCTAATCCTAATTAATATTCATATAAGCACACACAAACATGAATAAAGGCAAATCGAACCTGCGCGTTAGCATGCACGTGCACGAGATTTAGGGTGACTGCTGCAGGCCATCTCCAGTGAGGTGGGATGGGTCAACGATAACGACGACGATGATGATGATGGTGGCGGTGGTGGTGGTGATGAGGATGATGAAGGTGATGATGATGATAATGATGATGATGATGATGATGAAGATGATGATGATGATGGTGGTGGTGGTGGTGGTGATAAGGATGATGAAGGTGATGATGATGATAATGATGATGATGATGATGAAGGTGATGATGATGGTGATGATGATGAAGGTAATGATGGTGATAATGATAATGATGATGATGATAATGCCTAGGCTGTCGGAGGGGAGAGGCTCAGCGAGGCCGGGGAAGATGGATGGCTGCTCATCGGGTGAACGGGGATGCTGGTGAGCAGGAGGCGGTGGAAGTTCATCGGAGTCGGGTGGAGGAGAATGGCCCAGCGGGATGGAGGCAGGGAACAGGTCATGGCTGTGGGTGAGGCTGACAAAGGTGGCATGGGAAGTCCGGCAGTGAGGGAGGTCATGGCGGTGAGAAGGAGTCGGGGCTACTGCTAAGCGGCGGAGGTCGACTGCTGTGAGGGGGAGATGTTGTGGAGCGGAGGTGGTGATGGGGATGATGTTAAAGGTGATGACGATGGTGATCGAACTGTCCTGGTGGAGGAGGATGACCGAGAAAGGAGGGATGAAGGGAGGTTGAGTCGGAGGGATCGACGCAGGTGAGCGACAGTGTCGAGGGGATCCGGAGGAAGTGGTTCAGTCAGCTGTTGGCCGTTGTGGTCGACGGGGAGGCATTGTGAAATGGTGGTGAAGTCGGGCTCCGGCAGTTGATGGTCGTGGGGCGAGGGGATGATGGCAGCAGTGGGTGAAGATGATGGGAGTAATGGTGATGGTGGCTTGCTGCCGGCGGGAATGCTCGGCGGAGACGGTCGGGATGACTCGGGAAGTCGGGGACGGAGGCGGTTGCAAAGGCGGGGACTCGACTGTGATCACCGGAGGGAGGAAAGAAATGGAAAGGGTGATGGTGATGGGTCGACGGGGAGATAAGGTCTGTGGGATGTCAGTGCATGGGGTGGCCGCTGCTCGGCGGGGATGCTCGGTGGGTGAGCTCAGGCGGTCGGCTCAGGCGACTCCGGCGGAAAGGTGGGATAAAGTTTAGGGTTAGTTTTAGGGTTTGGGTTTGTAGTTTGATATTGGTGATGGTGATGAAAATATTAATGGAGGGGGAGGGTTTTGCATAAGAGAGAAGAGGATGACTACCTAAGAATTATGGCAGGCCTAAGTATTCCTTGGTATTGGGTTGGGTGTTTACATGAAGTAAATTGGAGGGTGGTGATGGTATTGGGTTGAATGGAGGGCTAATATTTGACATGGAGGAAAGTGTACAAAAAAAGGGTGAGAGCAGGGATTGGACCGGTCAAAGAGGGGAATAAGGTTTTCTTCATTGGCCTTGACCAATAGGATGGTGACACATCATTGCACTTTTGCATAAAAGTCCTCAACAATTAAAAAATTGCACAAAAATAGAAATTTGGATTAAATGAAAAAAATATCATGTTTGGTGTGATGTAGTGGCTAAAAATGGTGTGTGGTATTTAGAATGAGTCTTGAGGGTGTGAATGGAATTTTGGTTTGGTGTTGGGTTTAGTTTTGGGTTAAGTTGGGTCCTTACATTAATTTAATTAAAAATAGTGTAATAGGTGTTCTAAAATTAATTGAAAGCGCATGTGATTAAAATTAGGTGGGACACAAGTGTCATGGACGTAGAAGACTCAGAATAGAATATTGTCATAAATTGGGTTGTACAAAAAGGGTCGAGGTTGTGTCTCCAATTTCGATTGGAATGGACAAGGATGCATAGTTAGATTTATTTAAATTTTAGAACGGACGTTTGTAACGAATATTGTGCGACTAAAATAAAGTACAAGAGAGGGTATTTATTAGTTACACAAGGGTCAGAATGGAAGGCTGACACGTCTAGGAAAAGTGTGTAAAATTTGTTGGAAAGCAAATGCTAGGGTAGCGCTCGAAATATCGAAGCAACGATAAGGTGCACAAAGTGTTACGAATATTGCACAATAATCTAAAATACTATGATTTAAATTTCAATTTGCTTCAAACTAATCTTAGTCTCTCGATCTAAGTTAAGTAGACCTAAAATTTGGTCGAGAAATTTTACACTAGGAATGTAATATCTCTACTATTATAATACTACGGCTTGGAAATGACTCAAAAATGAGCCGTCCAAGCCGTATGTATATCTTCCACTAAATAAAAAAAATTCAAAATCTTTCTAACAGCGTATGTACCTCCTCACATAGTTAAAAAAAAAATTGTAAATCCTCTTAACTACCCTAACAATTAATAATTCCTAAAATATATTCAATGTTCAAATTATATTTAAATTATGTGCTCGATATTATCTAACTAAATACATATCAAAAATTCTAAAATGATATCTATAACAAATCATAATAAAGATATATTCAAATTATATATAAAATATTTTAATATAACTTAATATTTTATCTAATTTTTAACAATATCATACTTTTTTCTGTTTGTACTTGCAACACGTTGACGTGACTAGTTCACTTAATTTATAGTAAATTTTTTTGATATAAATTCAATTTAAAGTTATCATGGATAATTTATAAGACTAGCAAAATATTTTATTTTAGAATATTCTATAATAAAAGTACAAATGTAAATTTATGTCTAATTACACATTGAAAAATGAACAAATAACTACCAATTAATGAAAACAATCAAATAATCAACTCTTATAATGTCATATCTCTAATTCATGAAAAATAAAACACATATAAAGAAAATACAAACTTAAGAAGTACCATTGAGATTGCAACATCATAAACAATTTGGTAGCATTCAGATGAAAGAGAAAAAAAAAATTCTTGATTCAAATCTAATGAGAATTTTTGACATAGCAAAACTTCTTCTATTTTTACGACTTGCACTATAATTGTATGGATGATTTCAAATGTCAGTTTCTTACCCAAAAAAAAGTAGTAGGTAAGAAACTAACTCTCTATTTGGCACAAAACAAAATTTAAATCCTCATAATTAATGTTATTAGTCATTTCTAAATAATAAATCTTGTAAAGTAAAAAAAATATCTCCAGAACATATAAATCAATTAATATTTAAATCTTCTCAAACAATTATAAGTTATAGTAGGCGATGATGAAGATGCATTTGCGATCAGCTGAACCGAGTTCCTCAACTCGGCCGAGCGGGATACGCACAAATGTCTGAATACTGATGACTGGCACACTCTGAGCTTAAGGGACAAATAAGACGACGGACCCGAGGACACCACTCGTCTCGTGCGAGAGCGGTAAGTGCGAGCGGCCAACACGACCGGTCTCGTAGGAAGTCCTTGCCACGTGCAAGCGGCTGATGGGTACCAGTGTCGACCAGACCCGCTTGTGGGCGACATGAGCCAGTTTGCGGGTGCCCGTAGCGATGATAAAGCTGTCCATGTGAACGAGGATCACACGAACGTCTGAGAAAACATAATGACTGGTACATTATGAGCCAGGAGGGGGGGGGGGGGGGTTGAATTATAAGTTATAGTATAGTTTTTTAAAATATTCAAAAATTAATGAGACATGTTCATTAGACCATGTTTTAGGTTTGTCATGCTAATTATCCAAAATGATTTCCATGTTATAAACTCCATCATCCAAGAATTGATGAGTTACTGCACGCACGTAATTTGTTAAACCTTATTATATATATATATATATATATATATATATATATATATATATATATATATATATATATATATATACCAAACAATCTCAATCACAAATTTTTTGAAATGTGTGTCATAAATCATCCCATAAAGTTACTGTCACATCAACATACTTTATAACCACACACTTCAAAAAAATATGTGGCTGAGATTGCTTGGTGGCTTGTAGGTGTGAGCATCGGTTCGGTTCAAAACTGAACCAAATAAGAAAAATCGAATTCGACCGAAAATCGAATAAGCAAAACCAAAACCGAACCGAATTAGACCAGAACCTAACCAAACCGAACCGAACTAATCGGTTCAGTTTTCGGTTTTTTGATTTTTTAATTTATTTACTTATTTTTTTTGTTAATATATATAGTAAATAAATATTTGTAGATATATTTACTATATACCCCCTCTCTCTCTCTCTCTCTCTCTCTCTCTCTATATATATATATATATATATATATATATATATATATATATAAACTAAAATTTCTTAATCGGTTTTCGGTTTTGGATCGAAACCGAAATCTAAAACCGAAATCGAAATCGAATAAGAAAATTTAGTATTTTTAAAATCAAAATCGAATCGAATAATTTTTTAAATCGAACCGAATCTCTTATTCGGTTCGGTTCGATTCGATTTTCAGTCTAAAACTGAATATTGCTCACCCCTACTAGCTTGTGGTTCAATTGCTTGGACAAGTAGACAGGGTTGAGCAAATGGCAAGAAAACATGTTTAATTAAGGGTCTAGATCAGGGAAGATGAGTATAGCCCCTTGATTTGATTCAATTGTTTCCGACCAGCTTTGCTTTCAAGTCCAGCCCCACTGAACTGAAAGTGGCAACTCTTGAATAGAAATATTTGTTCATAGATTATGACATGAGTAGATTCGTGGGAGTCTGGTTAAGAATAATTCGGAATATATGAATTCATGAAGAAATGAAACTAGTCCACATTGGCATTGATATACTGTATTACGGTAACAAAAAGTTACATGATTTAATTTTATTATCCCAGTCAGAATATGATTATTTTGTCGGCTTAATTTCAGTTTGATACCCTTAACAATTCAATTTTTTAAATTTAATACCCTAAATTTTAGTATAATACCAATTACTACTCTCAGCTATTGAATATTTTTAAATTAATACCCTATGTCAATCATGAATTGATTTTTTTATTTCAACAAAAATAAATAATAATTTTATGACCAAATTACCTCAATCCCTTCTGGGGGTATTTGAAGTGACCACGAATGAATGAGGGGGTAATTTTTCATTTATGATTTTTTGTTAACACTGCTAGGGTATTAATTAGTTGTACAATTATAGTTGAAGTATTAAGTTGTCTAATATTAACATTTAGGGTGTCAAGTTGAAAAACTTGAATAGTTGAGGGTATCAAGTTTAAATTTAGCCTATTCTTTGAGATTAAAATTTGGGAACAACAATTTTTGCACCATAAATTACATTTCATATATGTGGTATTTTTTTATACCGACTATCATAATATTACACCACTTACAACAAATTTTACCTTTTGGGTAGGTTCATAGAAGTTCCATTATTTGATTTCATCATCACAATCATAGAAGGTTCCTGGGCCGAATGGTTTCTACAACAAAATTTTCAAGGTCCATTGGGATGAGCTGAAGGATCATGTACTTGCAGTTATTTAGGACTTCTTGGTTTCGGACATACTTCTTCGGGAGATAAATCATACTTTTCTCACTCTTGTATCAAAGAAAGAGGGCGTTATAGACCTGGCGAATTTTTGTCATATTGCATGTTGCAACTATATAAACAAGTTGATTACTCATCTTATGTGCAAACGTATGAAGTGTCACGCCCCGAGGCGTCCCCCGAGTCGTGACCACCGTGCGGGCCTGGAGTTGCGCCCGCACAAGGCTTTAATGATTTGCATAGCAAGCACATATTCAGAGTACGCAGATAAATTGAAACACAGATTTGAAACATAGAAAAGTTCTCTTTATGAATAATGAACATCTATTACAAACTCTTGAACGAGTCAGCTAATATGCCGAACGGCTTACAAAAGGGTTGACTCAAAATGAGATAGCAGTCCTGTACATCACATCCCTTTATAAACTCAACGATAAAGACCTCCAGGCTGGAGGATAGATTTGCCACGGAGCTGCATTTGTGTATGAAGAGTTGCAGCTTCGGACTTCAAAAGGCTTTGAGGCGCGGTGAAGATGCGCTAAATGCTGGACTGGATGGGGAAGACGACTTCGGCTCCTCGCTCGGTTCGCCTTGATGCGGAGAACCTGTTTCAACGAGGGTCAGCATATCGAAACATGCTGGTGAAGGCGAGCTAGCCTGACTATACCAATCAACACGTTGTTTAGTGAAGCATACATATTGAATTTACTGAAATGAACGTGCCACCGTTCGGTGGATTTTACCTGACCGTCTGAATTACCTGCACAATACTTACCATGCCTTCCCTGCCATGAAGACACAAGTTAGTATGCAACAGGTTTAAATATACATGATGATCACTGGCTTGATTGCCATAATGGACAATAGTCTTAGACGGAGATGGTTTGCAGCCAATGTACAGTGGTGCCACAAGCCATCTCGTCCAGTACAGTAGACTATACAGTAGAGTTCCGTCCGGACCAGATCGGTGCCAGTGCCCCAGCGACCGTCCGCAGGAACCAGTTACCTTGTGCACAAGTTGTCCGTGAACGAACAGTACGTTTGCTAAGTTAACAGTTCATGCAGTTGAGGCAAACAGTAGTACAGGACAGTCGGTATTGCATGATTTATTTAACATAGCCTCTATGAACAGTTTAGCGCATACAAGGTATTCCATACTTAGCACGATTTATAGAACAGTTATGAACGAACTAGCATACAGTATGATAACAGTTCACATATTTGATTGACAACCATAAGAACCAAGTTTATTCTCTTTTATCTTGGTTTCTTTTATTATTACTTGATATCGTTTGATCGGGGCAAAGAAGAGTGCAGATTGATTAGCTGTGAAGCTTGGAAGCAGGACTAGCTAATCGGGTTGGTAGCCACTCACTTAGATTTTGGAAAGAAGAAGGAAAGAGGCGCTTTACGACTCCGCTCGCAAGCCGCCTACTGTTCGCTCACCTGCACACGAACAGCTCGATTAATACTTCTTCCTCTCTTTTCAATCTCGGAATAGAAGTGCAAGTCAATGAACGAAAACAATGAAAACCATCGAAACCGTTCAAAGAAAACAAGCAAATCCCAAAACCAACTCAAAGCACGAAAGCAACAAGCGATATCGAAAACCGAAGCAATAAAAGATAGCAGCGGAGAGGTCCCTCCTGACTCTGCCGCTAAGCCGATCCTTGGGGCGCAGTCCACTGAATATGGGAATCGATTCCGAAGAAACAAATCCATAACGAGGACGAGTTCTTAATTCAATCTATCCCGATCGAACGATACCGTCTTATGTTTCTTAGCCGCGCTCTCCGCATCGGGAGAACGGGGCGCTACATCCTACCCAACTAATTGGAAGTTTCGTCCCGAAACTTAAGGATAGGACCTACCGTTAGGGAGCATTTCGTTGGGGATGACGGTTAAGGCGGCTCAGTGGACAGTCACGAACGGTATGGTTTGCCTCACCGCAAACTAAACATAACCCAAGTTTCAGGCGACACTTCTCAAATATGTGCCCCGGTCGTTTGCAGAAGTTACAGAGCTGGTTTGCATTCTGCTTTCCGCCATCGTTGTGACGTTTTGCAGCGTTGTTTCCTTTGTCGTTGCTTTGGCGTTTGTGATTGTAGGTATGCACAGCGCCGGCAGGAACGTGAGGATAGAGTGGTTCAAGCGACAGGGCGTGATTCATGACTTCATGCATCGTACGATATTGAGGAATGGCTACGTGCGAATGGATGGCAGGGCGTAGTCCACCTTCAAACCTTCTAGCTCGACTCGCTGCATCAGGTAAATAGGCCCTAGCGAATTTGGAGAGTCGGTTGAATTCGGCGGAGTACTCCTTAACTGTCATGCTGCCTTGCCGCAGCTGCACGAACTCGTTTTCCATCTGGCGTTGGACTGGAGGGGGTACATACTCCTCTTTCAACGCGGCACAAAAAGTCGTCCACGAGATCGCCTCCTCTCCATGATCAAATTGGAGAGATCGTCGATGCACGTCCCACCAATCGTGTGCGTTGAGGCGGAGCTGTAGTTGCGCGCAGGAGACGCGCTTATCTTCGGGGACCTCTAACAGAGCGAAGTGATCTTCAAGTTCGTCCAACCAATCTAGAGCTACGACTGGGTCCTCAGTCCCGTTGAATGGGATATTGCAGACTTTCTTGAAGTGGCCAAAGTCGATGGCCAAAGTCGAAGGCAGTCACGTTCCTCGTCCTTGGTATTTGCGGCGTCTCTACTTCAAGCATGGGCTGTTCCACCGGAGTCGCTGGCGTTGCCGCGGACTGGTTGGATGCCAAAGTCTGAACGATCTGCTGCAGGGTATCTACCTGCTTTTGTTGGACTGAGAATCGTGCTTCTATATTGTCTTGAAACTTGAGCTGACTCTCTTCCACCCGCTTCTCGGCCCGTTCATAGCGAGCCTCGTCCCTTTGTTGGTTTGCCTCCAACATCTGCAACATTCGTTGGACGGGATCGATGCTTGGCACGGCTCGCTGGCTCTTTGAACTTCCCGAAGTATCCGAACTACTTTCTTGGCCTTGCGTTTCGTCCGGAGTTTGCGCTGCAGATTACGCTGGAGTCATTCCTTCAAAAGAAGGTAAATTATATTAGGATCATAATATATTATGGACTTATTGCATGAACGTATCTCATTTTGGCCTAGCGAGTTCAAGAGTTCGCACAGGAATTTTTGATCGTTAAAGGAACTTTTCCAGCACGAAGTCTAAGGAACCTTGAATCTGTGCTCTGATACCACTATGTCACGCCCCGAGGCGTCCCCCGAGTCGTGACCGCTGTGCGGGCCTGGAGTTGCGCCCGCACAAGGCTTTAATAATTTGCATAGCAAGCACATATTCAGAGTACGCAGATAAATTGAAACACAGATTTGAAACATAGAAAAGTTCTCTTTATTGATAATGAACATCTATTACAAACTCTTGAACGAGTCAGCTAATATGCCGAACGGCTTACAAAAGGGTTGACTCAAAATGAGATAGCAGTCCTGTACATCACATCCCTTTATAAACTAAACGATAAAGACATCCAGGCTGGAGGATAGATTTGCCATGGAGCTGCATTTGTGTATGAAGAGTTGCAGCTTCGGACTTCAAAAGGCTTTGAGGCGCGGTGAAGATGCACTAACAGCTGGACTGGATCGGGAAGACGACTTCGGCTCCTCGCTCGGTTCGCCTTGATGCGGAGAACCTGTTTCAACGAGGGTCAGCATATCGAAACATGCTGGTGAAGGCGAGCAAGCCTGACTATACCAATCAATACGTTGTTTAGTGAAGCATGCATATTGAATTTACTGAAATGAACGTGCCACCGTTCGGTGGATTTTACCTGACCATCTGAATTACCTGCACAATACTTACCATGCCTTCCCTGCCACGGAGACACAAGTTAGTATGCAACAGGTTTAAATATACACGATGATCACTGGCTTGATTGCCATAATGGACAATAGTCTTAGACGGAGATGGTTTGCAGCCAATGTACAGTGGTGCCATAAGCCATCTCGTCCAGTACAGTAGACTATACAATAGAGTTTCGTCCGGACCGGATCGGTGCCAGTGCCCCAGCGACCGTCCGCAGGAACCAGTTACCTTGTGCACAAGTTGTCCGTGAACGAACAGTACGTTTGCTAAGTTAACAGTTCATGCAGTTGAGGCAAACAGTAGTACAGGACAGTCGGTATTGCATGATTTATTTAACATAGCCTCTATGAACAGTTTAGCGCATACAAGGTGTTCCATACTTAGCACGATTTATAGAACAGTTATGAACGAACTAGCATACAGTATGATAACAGTTCACATATTTGATTGACAAACATAAGAACCAAGTTTATTCTCTTTTATCTTGGTTTCTTTTATTATTACTTGGTATCGTTTGATCGGGGCAAAGAAGAGTGCAGATTGATTAGCTGTGAAGCTTGGAAGCAGGACTAGCTAATCGGATTGGTAGCCACTCACTTAGATTTTGGAAAGAAGAAGGAAAGAGGCGCTTCACGACTCCGCTCGCAAGACGCCTACTGTTCGCTCACCTGCACACGAACAGCTCGATTAATACTTCTTTCTCTCTTTCCAATCTCGGAATAGAAGTGCAAGTCAATGAACGAAAACAATGAAAACCATCGAAACCGTTCAAAGAAAACAAGCAAATCCCAAAACCAACTCAAAGCACGAAAGCAACAAGCGACATCGAAAACCGAAGCAATAAAAGATAGCAGCGGAGAGGTCCCTCCTGACTCTGCCGCTAAGCCGATCCTTGGGGCGCAGTCCACTGAATATGGGAATCGATTCCGAAGAAACAAATCCATAACGAGGACGAGTTCTTAATTCAATCTATCCCGATCGAACGATACCGTCTTGTGTTTCTTAGCCGCGCTCTCCGCATCGGGAGAACGGGGCGCTACATGAAGTCCATTATGCCAGATTTGATCTCATCTAATCAGGCTGTTTTTATTAAGGGAAGAAGTATCGTGGAGCATAGATTGCTGGCCCATGAGATGGTCCGTAGTTTTAATAAGGCTGGGGGAGATAAAGCATATATCAAGATGGACCACCGGTACGCATATGAAATGGTTAACAGGGATTTTGTGTATCACATCCTGCTAGCCATAGGGTTTGATAGACGATGGGTGGATAGAGTCCGTGAATGCATCTCGACAGCGACATTCTCTGTTTTCATTAAAGGCCAGGCGTATGGATTTATCAAGAGCAATCGAGGGCTACGCCAGGGGGACCCTCTTTCCCCTTACTTATTCACGTTGGTTATGGAGTAGTTTACTTGCCTGCTTGATCTAGAAGTGCACCGAGGGAGGTCCAACCATTTTTTAGGCAGGTACAACCTCATATTTCCTATTTGATATAGGCTGACGACTTGTTGTTCATAGTTCCCTCGCTGACAGGGCTTCATAGAGTATCGATGATCATGGAGGATTTTGGGAGGCTTTTTGGACTATCTCTTAACAAACACAAGAGTAGGGTATACTTCAGTCGTTACTGCCTTATGAAGGTGGAGTGGGATGCAAATTTTGGGATTAGATGGGGTGAGCTGCCAGTTAAATACTTGGGTATACCACTCACTAGTATAAATCCCCTGATTTTTTAAGATTTTTAAAACTAGATTTTTCAGAATTTTCTGGGACTTTTCGAAAATTTTTGCTAATTAAAAACAAGGTATTTTTGGCATTAAATAAAATTAAATAATTTTAAAATATATTAAAATATTATAAAAATAATATTTTATGGTGTAAAATAAAAAACTGGACTTAGGGTAATTTTCTGAGAATTTATTGGACCCCGAAAATATTTTTAAATGTCCGAAAACTATTTTTATTAATTAATTTAAAAATAAAATAAAATAAACCCAAGCGAACCGGACCGAATCGGGTTCAAACTGGCCTGAACCAGCCGAACCCGGTTCAGCTAGACCGGACCGGACCAAACTGCCTAGCGGGTCGGGTCGGGTCCGCCCGACCAAACCCGACCCGCACGAACCCGTTCTTCCCTCCCCTGACCCGTTCTCCTCCCCCCCCCCCCGCGTCCACCGCCGAATCCGCCGGCCGTGCCGCCCGCCTGCTCCGCACGTCGCCTCGATCCACGACCTCTGCCTCCGTCGGCCCCCTCCTCCGCCTCTCCCGACCGATCCCCCCGCCTAGCTCCCCTATAAAATCCTCCAAACTCTTCCCCCGCCGGCGACTTCCTCCCCTCCTCCTTCCCCGCAAAGACCAGCACCCCGAGCGCCGCCTCCGGCAGCCGCCTGTGTCCCCTGCCCACTCCAGCGCGCCGCCAGAGCCGCCCCTCCGGCCCGCCTCCGGCCGCAGTGCCGCCCCGAGCCGCCGGAGCTCCGGCAGTGACTCGAAACCCTAACCCTAGGTTTTCGTGTCGTGTCGGACACGAAAAAACGTAGTTTCTCGGGACCTGTTCAGGTACCCGTTTCTCTCTCCTCGCTGCCCCATTTTTGATTCCGTCAGTTGCATCGCGGACCCTACGTGACCCTCTCGGTGCCCGTACAACCCGCCCGGTGCATCGCGTCCTGTGGCGATCGCGAACCGCAATCCAAAAACAGGAAAAACAACGCCCTGATTCACCCCGGAACTGGGTACGCTCCGCCAAACGGGATGACTTGGTCGCGCGCGGTCTTCACCGATACGTGCGTGTCGTTGATACGGACGTGTGGAATTTCGCAGAAGTCGATTCGGATGTGCGTGAACACCGGAATCAACGCGTATCCGCGGACACCGTCCCGTATCCGTCAGTTCTGGAATGCATCCTAACTTTGTGTACACACGTCGGATCGAAACGAAACTTGCGCCATCAGACTCATAGCGATACGCTAGTCCTGTGACCCAAGTTTGGTTCGATTCTGAGAACATTGACAAAATCGCGTATCGTGGGCCCCACAGGCTCAACTCGACGGGCGATTTTGTGATCGGCTCATCGGAATCCAATTCTGGAAGTTCCGTTGGGTTCGTATCATCGTTTCTGACCTGTTGACACTAAGTTTGGCAAATTTGGAGACCTTTGACCCTGACACATTTTTTGGTGCGAAGCGAGCCACATGTGGGCCCCGCTTCAACCCGAAATTGTCATTTTGCCCTTGTCTCCAAATTGGACTCAAGGACAGGCATTTCTAGCTATTTGATATTTTCTGGATCTGATGGTAATATTTGTTTCAGCATCCGAAGACGTTCCTAGAGATTGCATAAATACCAGAGTTACAGTTGGAGCCAGAACCACAGGCAAGTGTACCTTGCCAAAACTTGCAGTCCTTGTTACTTATTTCCTTGGCTTATATATACATATATTATGGTTCATGCTTGACCTAGGACCGTGTGACTTTACTTAGCGTCCCATTCATAGTCGGGTGCCAATGCCGTACGCGGCATTGTGTATTGTCATATAGACATGGATACCGAGTCCCTATATTTCTCGTACTTGTCTTATCAAGTACATCATAACCCAGGACACCTGACACTATTCATGAGACAGAGTCTTCCTGAGATATTCATGGTGATTCTGTATAGGATACAGGTTTCATGACATATTCTTTACATATATGCTTAGAGCTTATTATGACTTGCTGCATTAGACTTGATCCTGCGTGGCATGGATATGAGACGTTGTGGACATGAGACGTATGATTACATTGGGTGGGGAGAGACACACAGGCTACAGGTTATTTATATTATGCCGGCGTCTTAGTCTCACTACGAGCTAGACAACCACATGATATCACTGCTACCGGCTCCCCGACACAGAGCTTGTAGTGGTTTCAGCCTGAGTTCTTGTGCTGCTCTCATCTTGCATATCACTTAGCTGGTTATTTAGTGTTTTCTTATTGTTCTATTTATTGCTGGAGAGACACACATGCTACAGGTTGACTATATTATGACGGCGTCTTAGTCTCACTACGAGCTAGACAACTATATGATATCGCTGCTACCGGCTCCCCTACACAGAGCTTGTAGTAGTCTCAGCTTGAGTACTGGTGATGTTCTCACCTGTATTTCACATAGATGGTTACATATTTACCCTATTTATTTTATTGACTATTTTACTGCATTATTATGGCTTGTATTATCTGTACCTTGTTATGTCCCCTGAGGACCTGGATCCGGATTATGTCCCCAGGATTAGCAGAGGAGATCCACCAGAGTTATACAATACAGGAGCATTAGCAGGAGCAGAAGCAGGAACAGGAGCAGTTACTGGAGTAGTACCAGATTCAGCAGACGAGTGATCACCGAGGTTATCTTCTGAGTATATACTGTTTTATACTCAGTATTGGCTATAGTTATCTTTATTCTTGTATCTTGACAGATATATCAGACTCATTGTCGGGTTATTTCCTGAGTTTATATTATATTGAGATATAATCTTGCTTTATGATTCTGATATTGTAGTATTTATTCTGTGGATGAGATTAGTATATCTAGATCCTCATTGTTGTACTGCAGCTTAAGTACGCCCTGATGGATCTATTAAATTTGGTTGTCCATCGGTGCGTGCTGCTGGCCATTGCCACGTGTCCAGTCCCTCGGTATTTTGGGACTGGGGCGTGACAACTAGCAATTATGCTAGGAGCTCCGATTGCCAGAGTCTGGTAGATTTTGCTCAGAGAAGGATGGAAGGTTGGCACACTACCAGAATAAGTCAAATTAGTGACATAAAGAAATGTCGCTAAGTGGCCAAAAAATATTGCTAAATAATTTTAGCGACATCATTAGTTACGTTTTGTTGAAGTGGCCTTTAAACTAGTCGCTGACAGAAAAAATGTTGCCAAACGTCGCTATTCCGACATTTTTTAGCGACGTAAATACGTCGCTATATTAGCGACGTATATTTTTGTCGCTATATGTCACTAAATTAGCGACATAGATGGCGACGTTTATAGCGACTTTTATAGCGACGTATGAGCGACTTATTTAGCGACGTTGTGCGACTCATTTAGCGACATTATTTTGACCTGGCAATACTGCCATGTCAATAATTTACGACGGACATCGACTTGTTTAGCGACGGATTTAGCGACATATATAGCGACATATTCAGCGACGTAATTAGCGATGTGAGTAAACGTCGTAAAATGTCGCTAAAGATATAGTAAAAAAATAAATATTGAATTATTTTCAAACTATTATTTTCATTGTTTATGAATTCACAATTTGTACAAATAGACCCGGAGCAGCCCTCCATTGAATTTGCTGGGTTCGTCGACCCCCTTCGGTTGAACACTCAACATCGATAAATTACCATATATTTAATATAAATAATATAATAAAATTTGAAGAAAATAAAATATTAAGATTACAAACCGAATCAGGAATAAAGAATACAGCAAATATTCATACAACTAAGTCTGAAAGTCTCGTCCTAAAGAATACAAGAAATAATGTATGAATGCCTCAAAAATAAAAAATATTCATAAATGACCAAATATCATAGGTCTGAAACACAAATAATCAATAAACGGTACTAACTAGGACTACTGCGGATCTGCAAGAGGATGACCATCGGCGCGCATGAAGGATAACAACAGATCATACTGCTCCCGTATAATCGACACCGATGTCGATGGAGAAGGCAGTGACGTTGGTGGAGTTTGTGTCGATGTATGCGCACCAGGAAGACGTATCAGCTCCAACTCTATTAGTTGCTGGTTGTATGAATCCATGATAGATAACAGCCTCGTACTGCTATGAATCATTGAATCCTACATCATCGTCAGCCTCTCGCCCATGGACAGCTGTGATGCATGCAGCTCTGTCACGCTGCGCTTTGTCGACGCTCTAAGATCAGCTGTCAAATCCCGGAGCTCCATGATGCTGCGCTCAAGCATATCAAATCGTGCTATGAGCGTCGCATCATCCGCCTGCGGCTGGAACAAGGGTTGCTCCTCCATCCTTCGTCGTCACAGAGAGACACAATCTGACGGTCAATGGCCTCCTGGACTCGGACCGACGACTGCGAGGGCTGTGGGGAATACGCACTTGTCGACGAGGCCTTAGATGACTGCGTCACAACAAGGGGGCCATAGAATCCCGTACGGTAGTACGTACCCCTCTGGAGACCACCAACGGTGGTCACCCAAAGATCGTCCGTCGACGGAGCTGGAGAGGGCTGCAAAGAAGTACTAGCCTCTCCTGCTGTAGGTGCACTAGCAGTCGTCCGCTCACGCAGCCTAAGATACTCGGTCTAGAAAAGTTTGGATACTCGTTAATTGCCTAAGTTATATTAAAATTAACACAAAGTAAAGTAATACTTACATAGGTCTGCGAAGTCCTCTAATCAATGAGATTTTGCCCTTTCGATGGGTGGCCAGGAAAACGGTCACCATGTTTGCATCCTCACCCCTCTGTACCTGTTAAAAGTATATTATTTAGTACTAAAATTAAATATCTTTTTCCTACTACCATTTTATCATACTTGCAGTAAAATAATATATCTGAAATAAAAAATATACCAAACGACGAAAATATTCCGTCATCGAAATCGCTGGCAACTAAAACCTAGACTAAACCTAGGAAGAGTTGAAGGCACTTGTTACGAACTGACAACTATGACAAATCACTGGCAAAGTAGCGACAGCTGCATCTAGACCATTGTAGTAGAGTAGTCGAAGTATTTACAGACATATTGGTCAGGTGGCATGTCAGTATTAGACTACGATACTTGACGGTTACAAAAAAAATTATGGTTGTGAGATTCAAGACAAGTATTGTAAGATCCCTAATCCTGAAAACCCTATTTTATTTATTTATTTATTTATAAGTAGTTAAAGAGCTAAATAGAGGAGATAAATTTTATTGAGCCATTATACAATTTTTCCCAAATTTATTTCATGTAGGAGACCCTTTGGACAGTTGCCAGTTTAAACCATTTGCACCCCTATAATTTTTAAAATTTTCTATGTATAAATATATATATATATATATATATATATATATATATATATATATATATATATATATTATTAAATACGAAAAAGAAAAGAAATAGAAAATAGAATTTCCTATTGGTGCTAAACCTAAACCCGAACCCGCATAAAACTTTGCCCCTGCGTAAAATCCACAATAACAGCAACAGCCACGTAAACTTTACCTTTCTTTCTCCGTGCGTATTTATAATAGCAGCAGTAGCAAACTCACGCATATAACTCAAACGCATAAACTCTCTTTCACTGCGCGTAAACTCAACCCGCCTAATTCCGTTCTTTATGCGTAAACTAATTCTTTTCTCTACGCGTAAAAGCAATTTCCTGCGTAATATCCTTCACCGCTTAAGATTTCTTTCACCACGCATAAAACCACACCCCTTAGAAAATATCTACATCAGAAGCAAAACTCAACTTTGCTTTGCTTTCCTGACCTACACGTGTAAGTTTCTCATTGCACCACTCCTTAACACTATTACTAAATAACCCTTGACCGAAACCTAAACCAATGAGAAGAAAGAAGCAGCAACAGTAGTTCTTAACCACTAAGTTTCCTCCACCGTCTCTTATTCTCTATATATATCCATGCATTACACTCCAAACCTTAAACCTCACTTCTTCAAATAAAACCATTGTTGGACGTGCAATATACAGGACTTTTGCTCGGCAAGTATACCTTGCCACTGTACTATTATTTACCTTTCAATTAAAGCATAATCCTGTTTTATTTAGTTATTTGCATTGGACCTTGTTTATGAGACTACTCCAGTATTATAGAGCATTATTTGGTTCATTGGCTGTGACACAGTTGTACACGGATTGTGAGTATCATATAGCTCACGGACTGCGTGACAGGGCTGGTCTCATGTACGTATGAGTCGTGCGTTAGGATTAACTACTGATAAAAACTTTGTATGCTAGTAGATCTGGCAGTTATTTAGAGGTTTTATCGTGTCATGGATGTGGCATGCTTAGAGCATGGGATGGGGAGAACAACAAGTAAGATATTTGGGCTCCTTTGCACTTTCCCTTATATATAACCCGTACGTTCCACCGGAGATACGCGAGATATCCTCTATACTCCTGGCGGCCTCTGTCATTCAAAAGACAACATGCTTTGTAGGCCTCTGATTCTCCAAGAAAATCATGTCAATCCCATTTATGGCCAGATAGCCCATAGGTTGGAAAGTTGTTCTCAAACTGTATTCACATAGACGGTTAGGTGACCCAGTGGATGTTTATATTTCAGTACTTATTGGCATATTTATATGTATCTTATTACGTTCCACTGAGGACCTGGTCCCTTTCCAGATATGGACGAGCAGGAGTACCCACAGGAGTATGGACCTGGACCTGACTCCACGTACCTGACTGAGGAGGCCTTACCCTCAGAGTTCTTATGATTTTCTTACCGCTGTTTAGTTATGTGGCTACTCCAGTATAGTCATTTTATAGTGGATTTATTTCCACCTGACTATCAAACTTGATACTCATTTTTGGATATTCAGTATTATTCTGCATTTATTAGATATAGATTGCATATGACTTGTTGTAACAGTATATTACCACTGGTGGATTGGATATTCATGAACAGCGTACGTATGCATACGTTTTCCATATATTGGAGTTCGTATACATACGGCTGGGCGTGTTACGTATTCCTAGTCCTACGTATTTTGGGACTGGGGCGTGACATATTTTTGGTGGTGGCCCATGCAGGTCAGAATATATTGTCTTGGTTACATAACTGTACCAAACAAGCCTGTGTACAGGAATAGAAAATAAGGATCTCATTCACACTGGACTGAAACCTCATTCCTCTTTCCAACCACCCTATATTTGGATAACCTGAGTTTACGCTAGTAACCCTTTACGCTGTGACCAGGGATCTCTATTTTTAGAGATCAAATAAGGTAACCGTTGTTGGCGTAAAGACCAAACAAAGCCGCCTAGTTGGCTTAAAAAGCCAAGATATAAAGAAGATTTCCAACGTTACGCTGCGGTTATGACAAACTGCTAACCACATACCCTTAGTCTTCCTAATCCTGCGAATGACAAATCATACAAACACCCCAGCGTAAACTTGAGGAATTATAAATAATAGTTAAAAACAATATAGAATAGCCTGATTAGGCGTAAAGTGTATAGATGATAATAACGCGTATTTATCACAGACTTAGCTTTTCCAGCCGTGACCAATTAAAACCACATCTCATGCATTAAATACAGAGATATGCCTTGAGCCCTGTGCAAGAAACAGCCTTTTGACTTTGCATCTTGATTTTGTCCTTTCCTGAGCGTAAAACTTATTTATATAGACAGTCACTAAACGACAACCTGAGTCTCTGTGCAAAATTATCATCACAACTGCCCTCTCGATCATCGTGCAGTACTTTTGTCAGATGTCAGATTCACTGATTTGACTGACAAACTCATCCGAGGAAAAATGAAGAGTTACTCGTATAACTTTATGCTGCAAAGTATGCTATACTTTACGCAGACAAATTTTTACGCAGATTTTACGCACGGGTGAAGTTTTCGTGCAGACTTTACACAGCATAACTTTGCGCAACCGATCTTTTTTTGCGTAGAACTTTTATACAGATTTACGCGGACGAACTTTTATGCAGACTTTTCCAAGAGCCATATTTTACGCCAAACTTCCTTGATTCTCTGCTCTACGCGGATAGATCTGAAACTATATTTTACGCTGACAGTTTTGAATCTATGTTTTCTGCGGACAAATTTCTCAGCATATTTTATGGTACTATATCCTATTTAAATGTTTGCATCTTGAACCTCTTCTAAAATCGTGGTATACATCACCTGTAGAAAGATGAATATGCAGAAGGGATGTACTATCACCAATAATGACACAACTCCTGGAGTCAATGGTCAGACTCAAGGAGGGACCTCAACCACTCCTAGACTTCCAGAAACAGATGGACAGACTCACAATCCAGTCCCATCCGATCTTTCTATTCCACCTAATGGGAACCTTCCAGCCTCATCGACACCGCAGGATGGCCAGGCACAACTGTTCCAATTCTTCCAGACAATGATACAGGAACAGAGACAGCAAGCAGCAGAACAGAGACAAGAGTTCCTAGTAGCACTTGAAAGGATGGCTGCAAAGACTGATGTACCAACTCAAGCAATAGCTCCAGCCAGAGTTGGTTCAGTAAAGGACTTTGTACAAATGGGTCCAAGGCCGTACAAAGGCATTGAGAGCCCAGAGAAAACTACTAACTGGATCACTCACACTCGGAAGCTATTAGAGGCATCACATCTACCTGCAGACCTATAGATGACAGGTGTAAGGACACCCCTAGATGGTAATGCTCACCACTGGTGGGAATCCATGGAACGCCAGCTGGGTACATACCAGACATAGGAGAAGTTCCTAGAGTGCTTCGAAAGGAAGTACTTCCCGAATACCGTCAGAGATGCATTGTACGATCAGTTTCTCTACCTGGAACAGGAGAACAGAATAGTTGATGAGTAAGATACCGAGTTTAGTCGCCTTAGCAAATATGGCGTTGCCCTGATACCAGATGACTTGGCCAGAGCTAAGAGGTTCCATCGTGGATTGACTAAAGAGTTCCAACACTACACTAGCTCCCAGTCCTGAATCTCTTATACCGAATTACTGACAGAAGCCAGAGTGCAAGAAACTATCAGCCAAGAAAAAGGAGTTCAGCTAGGGACACAACAAGGACCAGCAAGAACACATCCAGGACCGACAAGGACATAACAAGGAGGACCTATCAGACGTCCTCTAGCTTAGCAACAGCAGTACCAGCACAGAGCAGGACCGTACTAGGTCCCAGAGAAACCCCAATGCAATTATTGTGGAAAATGCGGACATATTATGAGGGACTGTCGATCTCACCTAGGACAATGTATGAGATGTGGTTCCGGACAGCATATGTTGAAAGACTGTCCTATGCAACAAATATCCACACTTCCATCGCCAGCACAGAGGATAGCACTTCCAGCACCAAAGCCAGCTCCGAAATTGATGAGAGAAGGAGCACCTCGACCTCCGACAACAGGAGGATTTCAGCGAGGACCACCGCTGCCTGCCCAGGAGGATCAATTTGCGAGGGCCAGATAGGGACAACCATAGAGGAACGGGCAAGCTTTTGCAATGGAAGTAGATGACATGGATCAGAAGATTGATGTCATAGCAGGTATCACTCTTATTTTTACTTTTCCTGCTGTGACATTGTTTGATACAGGAGCCACCCACTCATTCATATCATCTAGTTTTATTGCCAAACACAACATTGCCTCCACACCTTTACCTAGTTGTATTAGAATTCTTACCGGAGGAGTAGTACCTGTTCATAGAAATTGTAGATCGTGTCCTATAGTGATACATGGTAGAGAAATAAATGCCCGACTCTTAGTCCTTCCTATGCCAACTTTTGATATTGTACTTGGGATGGATTGGCTGAGCAAGTACCACGCTTTCTTTAATTGCTTTGAAGGAAGCATTCTTTTTAAGATACCTGGCCAGCCTGAATTTGAGTTTGTACGAGGATCCACAGAAATCCTTGATGGTATGCAGCTCACAATGGACGATGTTATCTATCATCCTATTATTTCAGAATTCCCAGACGCTTTTCCAGAGGAATTATCAGGCCTACCCCCAAATAGAGACGTAGAATTCTCAATTGAATTGACACCAGGAGCAGCACCCATAGCATCACATGTTTACAGATTGGCGAAGAAGGAGATGGATGAACTAAAGACACAATTAAAGGAACTAGAAGATAAAGGTTTTATCCGACCAAGTGTATCACCCTGGGGAGCACCAGTGTTGTTTGTACCAAAGAAGGATGGGTCAGTGCGTATATGCATTGGCTATAGAGCCTTGAATGCTGTAACAGTGAAGAATAAATATCCACTACCACATATTAATAACTTATTTGATCAACTCAGTGGAGCCAAGGTATTCTCAAAGATAGATTTGAGATCAGGATATCACCAGGTGAAGGTACGAAAGAAGGACATCCCGAAGACCGTATTCCGGACAAGATATGGGCATTATGAGTTTTTGGTCATGCCATTTGGATTGACCAATGCTCCAGCTATCTTTATGGACATAATGAATTGAGTATTCCATCAATATTTGGACCAGTTCGTGGTTGTCTTCATAGATGATATACTTATCTATTCAAAAAATCACGAAGAGCATGAGAAGCACCTACGGATTGTTCTAGAGACCTTGAGAAGAGAGCAGTTATATGCAAAGCTCAATAAATGTGAGTTCTTCTTGGACAAAGTCTCATTTCTTGGGCATATCATTATAGGAGATGGTATTTCTGTTGATCCAGAAAAGATATCGGCAGTCGAGACATGGCATGTTCCTAACTCAGCAGCAGAGGTGAGAAGTTTTCTTGGACTTGCGGGATATTACCGACGGTTCGTAGAAAATTTCTCAAAGATAGCAACACCTATGACTCGGTTGACTTGCAAGGATCAAGAGTTCATATGGACCAATGAATGTCAAGCCGCTTTCGAGAAATTGAAGAAGCGACTGACTACAGCACCAGTATTGACTATTCCATCAGGATCAGGAGGCTATGTGATCTACAGTAACGCATCAGGGAAAGGCCTGGGATGCGTATTGATGCAGCATGGCAAGGTGATTGCATATGCATCCAGGCAGTTACGAGTACATGAGAAGAATTATCCAACTCATGACTTGGAACTTGCAGCAGTTGTATTTGCTCTAAAGTTATGGAGACATTACTTATATGGGGAACGAGTGAAAATATATACCGACCACAAAAGCCTCAAATATGTCTTCACACAGAAGGAGTTAAATATGAGGCAACGTCGATGGCTCGAGTTGATGAAAGATTTTGAGATAGATCTACATTATCATCCAGGCAAGGCTAACGTTGTAGCAGACGCGTTAAGCAGAAAACCAGCAGCCTATTTCCTAACAACACAGAGGGAGTTATTAAAGGACTTGCAAAGTCTTGACATTAAAGTGATATTACCCGGAGCAGACGGGATACTAACCATTTTACAAGTACAGTCATCACTAGTAGAAAGAATCAAGGCAGCATTGCCTACAGACGCCAGATTCAGAAGATTAAAGGAAAGAACAGAGGCCAGAGAGCATACCAGATTGCGCATTCATGATGACGGGACATTACGTTGTGATAATCGTCTTTATGTTCCAAATGGAGAAATTCGACAAGAGCTAATGGCAGAAGCTCACAGTTCAATATATTCTATTCATCCTGGAGGCACCAAGATGTATCGGGATTTACGACAGCACTTTTGGTGGCATAGAATGAAAAGAGAGATAGCTCGCTTTGTAGCTAAATGTTTGGTATGTCAGCAAGTAAAGGTGGAGCCCTAGAGAATAGCAGGGTTATTGCAACCACTTTTGATTCCAGAATGGAAATGGGAGCACATCACTATGGACTTCGTCACGGGTTTTTCTAAAAGTCCAAGTGGAAGAGATACAGTATGGGTAATAGTGGACCAACTCACCAAGTCAGCCCATTTCTTGCCTTTTAGAGTTGGCCAATCTACAGAAGCTCTGGCTGACTTATATATGAGGCAGATCGTGAGACCGTACGGCATACCAGTAAGCATTGTATCAGACAAGGATTCACGCTTTACATCATACTTTTGGAGGAGCATGGAAGAAAGTCTTGGAACTCATCTGAAGTTTAGTACATCTTATCACCCACAGAAAGATGGGCAGTCAGAACATACTATTCAGATATTGGAAGATATGTTGAGGGCTTGTATGTTAGACTTTGGAGGATCTTGGGAAGACCATCTATATCTTGTGGAGTTTTCTTACAATAATAGCTATCAGGCAAGCATCCAGATGGCTCCGTTTGAAGCATTGTATGGAAGAAAGTGTAGATCTCCTATATGTTGGAGTGACGTGGGAGAACGTCAGATTTTGGGACCAGAATTAGTAGTCAATACTGTTGAGACAGTTAAAAAGATACAAGGATACCTGCGAGCAGCGCAAGACAGGCAGAAGCAGTGGGCAGACCTTCACCGTCGACCCTTGGAGTTCAAAGAAGATGATCATGTTTTCTTAAGAATATCACCAACTAGAGGCACAATTCGATTCGGAGGACGCGGCAAGTTAAGTCCAAGGTATATTGGACCATTTGACGTATTAGAGAGAGTGGGAGAAGTAGCATATCGACTTGCGCTACCACCTTCACTTGAGGGAGTACATGACGTATTCCATGTGTCGCAGCTCAGGCAATATATGGCAGACAGCAGTCATGTTCTCGACCATTCAAAAATCACCATTGGGCCAAGCTTGTCCTATCAAGAGCAACCCGTGGGAATCCTTGATGATCGAGAGAAAGTATTGAGAAACCAGTCTATTTCCTTGGTCCGTGTGGCATGGAAGCATGGCTCGCCAGGAGAATCTACCTGGGAACGTGAGGATGACATGCGTGAACGTTTTCCAAACCTATTCGCAGACCAAGGTATAAATTTACTTTGATTAATTATATCTTATATCATTCTTGACTTTCTACAGTGACTTAGTTTTAATTTCGAGGACGAAATTTTTATAAGTTGGGTAGAATATAAGATCCCTAATCCTGAAAACCCTATTTTATTTATTTATTTATAAGTAGTTAAAGAGCTAAATAGAGGAGATAGATTTTATTGAGCCATTATACAATTTTTTCCAAATTTATTTCATGTAGGATGTCACGTCCCGATCTTCCACAGGCAAATTGGTCGTTCCCGCTAGGCGGGAATCACCCTCGCCAGCGCTCCCACAGAACGATCGGTTGACCCATCCGGGCATGATGCCGCACGAGCGTTAACTGCGTTCGTGCAAGACCGTGATTCATTGGCTGGTGGTAAGAGTTCTAAGCCACAGAGTCGTACAGATTGTCCGAGTGCAACGGAGTCATGAACGCATAGGCGATCGGTAACAGGTTCACTGAGTCGATAATATAGCGGAAGCATTGGAACACAAGTTGAAGTAAAGCAAGCTCTTTATTGATATAAATATGTGTTACAGGCGACGTATAGCCGAGATTACAAGTCGCTCAAGCCTCTCTCTGAAACAGTAAAAGCGTGCCAAGTGGCTACAATTGTGGAATAATTGTACAGGCGATGTTCAGGCGAGTTCCAATATTATGTCTTGTATATGCGCTTCAGTTCCGGACGCACCGTTGCAAGGCTTCAGAGGGAACTCCTGGCCTTAGCACGCACGAAGGAGGCATCTACACCGAACGAGGTTCTCCCGCACCCTACATACAAACTGGTGGATTATCAGTAAATTGAATGCACTGGTGGGGAAGCTACACGCCCGCTCGACAAATCCAAACACATAATACAGGTTTCGTACACCAACTATTAAGTTATCCTTCTAGTTTCCTTAGGATCAGTTTCATGCAAGTATTGAATAGCCTAACATGTCGGGCAGTGCGCCGTGCGATGTTAGAGGAAACACGGCAAGACTTACCATTTTACCTTCCCTGTCCAAGGCAAACATTATTAATTCATGCACGGGCAAGTATAAACATTCAGGGGCATTCATAATAATGAAAACCAAGCAATAGCATATGCAACACAAGAGTCATTTTGTCCAGATCGTTCAGGTGTTCAGTTGTTCATTGATGCGATACAATGACTCGCACGCGGATAGCCGCTAAGCGAGGATGACTTATCTACATGAACGTTAGTCGCTGGCATAGCCATAAAGGACCATAGTCATTGGCGGGTAAAGAATGCAACGAAAGCACGTGAGGCGCTGCAAACCATCCCGTCAATTACGTGAGACTATTACGTTATGTTCCATCCGGATCGGGTCGGTCCCAGTGCCCCGGCGACCGCCCGTGGAACGGTGCCTCGTTTCCGAGTTATCCGTGACGTGCAGGTCAGGGTCAGTTTCAAATCCACAACTTGAATGATAATCCATGATTCGTGATCTAAACGAGCGTTTGCTCCAAGAGCTGAGATTCGTTCGTTACATGACGTGATTCTCATTCAGATATAAACTTGATGTGATTATCATTCAGTTGTCATGTTATAGGATTTCACGTTCAGTATTCATTACCCTGATGCGTGCCCCTGGTTCGGGGATTGCCTTGGAGACCCAACGGTCCCGGATACTTGCAGGTTCATTCAGGCACGGAACGACTACGTAGTAGTCTTCCGGAGTTTGGATGAAAACATGGCAACGTACAAGCAAACAAGCATGCGTTTCTAAGGAATATAAGTAAACACGTTTGCTCGGACCCGAAGGTAAGCCGAGAGATGAAGCCGTTAGGGACTTAGCATGCGAGGGTCTGAATATAAGCAGCATTTCAATTTCCATGTTCTAGCATAAGCAATACAAGTTGAGATTATTTCCTTAGCTAGGTGCGTTGGATTCATTAGCATGCAGGGGGTGAATCACCTAGCGACTAGCATGAACATTCCATATTTTTATATGTGCTGGCTAAGCAAAGACAAATTCACCGTAGCCACCCACCTTAGCGATAATTTGTCTCGGTAGAGCGATACGTCAAGCGAGCCTCTAAAAGCCTAAGCCGGGTTCCTGTAGGGACAAGTCTGGATATCATTTGCTTCTTGTTTGAGGCAAAGCGGGTCGGGACAGTTGCACTTTTGCCGTTTGAGACGGCAGTCCGCTAGAACGGAACAGGGTGTTACATCCTACCCAACTCAGAAAAAGTCTCGTCCTCGAGACTTACTGAGGACAAGCAGTAATCTAGGGTTGAGGCAATCCTAGACCAGTCGTTGTACTTGCTCATTTGGATATTCACTTGCACAAGCGTCGAAATAAGCATATCGCTTAGACTGGATCGTGCGCACTTTCGAAGTGCACTTCTAGCATGAACATGTCAACCAGCTTAGTGATAGTGAAGTCTTAGCACTCGAGTTTCACCTTTTCTTAAGTCTTGGATGGTGCACTAGTTCAAGACGTCCCTCGAATAGATGCATTCAACCAAACTTAGAGTTAGTGAAATCGGACAAGCTACTAGCGATACTCTCAAGGGTTCGCACAGGTTGGCACAAAGGCCACTCGCAGCACAGCAACATACAAGCAAGCATATCATAGCATTCAAAACGCATTTTGAAAGTATTTAGACTTATTGTTGGAACATCCCATCGAGGCATTGAGAGAGGGCGTGCACATAACCCACAAACGAGCTTTCGAAACAGAGATTCTCGAATTGAAGTTCAAAGGCGTAGAAGCCAGGCTCTGATACCAATATGTCACGCCCCGATCTCTCACAGGCAAATCGACCGTTCCCGCTAGGCGGGAATCACCCTCGCCGGCGCTCCCGCGGAACGATCGCTTGACCCATCTGGGCGTGATGCCGCATGAGCGTGAACCGCGCCCGTGCAAGGCCGTGATTCATTGGCTGGTGGTAAGAGTTTTAAGCCACAGAGTCACACAGATTGTCCGAGTGCATCGGAGTCATGAACGTATAGGCGATCGGTAACAGGTTCACTGAGTCGACAATATAGCGGAAGCATTGGAACACAAGTTGAAGTAAAGCAAGCTCTTTAACGATATAAATATGTGTTACAGGCGGCGTATAGCCGAGATTAGAAGTCGCTCAAGCCTCTCTCTGAAACAGTAAAAGCGTGTCAAGTGGCTACAATTGTGGAATAATTGTACAGGCGATGTTCAGGCGACGTTCAGGCGAGTTCCAACATTATGTCTTGTATATGTGCTTCAGTTTCGGACGCACCATTGCAAGGCTTAAGAGGGAACTCCTGGCCTTAGCACGCACGAAGGAGGCATCCGCACCGAACGAGGTTCTCCCGCACTCTGCATACAAACTGGTGGATTATCAGTACATTGAATGCACTGGTGGGGAAGCTACTCGCCCGCTCGACAAATCCAAACACGTAATACAGGTTCCATGCACCAACTATTAAGTTGTCTTTCTAGTTGCCTTAGGATCAGTTTCATGCAAGTATTGAATAGCCTAACGTGTCGGGCAGTGCGCCGTGCGATGTTAGAGGAAACACGGCGAGACTTACCATTTTACCTTCCCTGTCCAAGGCAAACATTACTAATTCATGCACGGGAAAGTATAAACATTCAGGGGCATTCATAATAATAAAAACCAAGCAATAGCATATGTAACACAAGAGTCATTTTTTCTAGATCGTTCAGGTGTTCAGTTGTTCATTGATGCGATGCAATGACTCGCACGCGGATAGCCGCTAAGCGAGGATGACTTATCTATATGAACGTTAGTCGCTGGCATAGCCATAAAGGACCATAGTCATTGGCGGGTAGAAAATGCAACGAAAGCACGTGAGGTGCTGCAAACCATCCCGTCAATCACGTGAGACTATTACGTTTTGTTCCATCCGGATCGGGTCGGTCCCAGTGCCCCGGCGACCGCCCGTGGAACGGTGCCTCATTTTCGAGTTGTCCGCGACATGCAGGTCAGGGTCAGTTTCGAATCCACAACTTGAATGATAATCCATGATTTGTGATCTGAATGAGCGTTTGCTCCAAGAGCTGAGATTCGTTCGTTACATGACGTGATTCTCGTTCAGATATAAACTTGATGTGATTATCATTCAGTTGTCACGTTATAGGATTTCACGTTCAGTATTCATTACCCTGATGCGTGCCCCTGGTTCGGGGATTGCCTGGAGACCCAACAGTCCCGGATACTTGCAGGTTCATTCAGGCACGAAACGACTACATAGTAGTCTTCCGGGGTTTGGATGAAAACATGGCAACGTACAAAGAAAAAAACATGCGTTTCTAAGGAACATAAGTAAACACGTTTGCTCGGGCCCGAAGGTAAGCCGAGCGATAAAGCTGTTAGGGACTTAGCATGCGAGGGTCTGAATATAAGCAGCATTTTAATTTCTATGTTCTAGCATAAGCAATACAAGTTGGGATTATTCCCTTAGCTAGGTGCGTTGGATTCATTAGCATGCAGCGGGTGAATCACCTAGCGACTAGTATGAACATTCCATATTTTTAT